>JAWNNO010003729.1:0-348029 GCA_035044985.1 Lordiphosa fenestrarum
TAGCAGACTCCAGTGCACTGCAGTGTAAGCAGAGACATGATGCAGTAATATTAGGTGGTCTCGTCGGCAAAAAGTAGTCCGTTAACAATGCCAACAATAACAACAAGCGAAAAAAAACGAACGCGTCGGCAGCAGAGAGTGCCAGTGCGGGAGAAAATGAGAGAGCGCCTATAATTTGCTGCATACATGAAAGTTGCATACATACATATACACGCACGCACTGAGTGAGCTCACACACAAACGCTGCTGACTTTGCAAAGTCAAAAGCGTAGCCAAAAAATCTGTCGCAAAGACAATCGTTTTCTGGATTTACCCCCCAGTCGACCGTCCGTAAAAGAGCTTCGCTCTAAAAAATGCTTGTCTCCCACAGTTTTATAGATGGAAGGTTCGTACCTTCTGGACATATCTTGTAATCAAGTTAAATTATCGACCCGCCGAACGAATGGTGAAAATCATCTAGTCGACAGTCGAGTTATAGTAAACGATTGTCAAGTTATAGATGCTTGGCAGCACAGGCTGAAACAGCAATGGGCAGCACTGTACAAACCTAAACACTTTGTTTCCTTCTATTTGAGTTCAATTGCATTCTAGACATATGTACTTCAACCCAACCAATATGAAACCTACATATTCTGTATGATCTGTACTTTAACGTTATTCATGCTTTCACAAATCTTTACACAACCACAATAAAGTACGCATAATTGCATTTTTTTTTTGTGTTCGCATGATACACTATCACCCATTGTTGTACCGCTGACTTCTTTTTTCAATTAGCACTACACAGAGGAAAAAATCGTGTTCAGAAAATAAGATTAATTCATCTCAAAACAAGAACAGAATGTGCTCTCAAATTTGTGAGGACAAATGTTCCGAATGTTTTTGAAATGAACACAATGGATCTGGACCCTGGACCTCAAATTTTGTTTGAGTTTAAAACAGGGATGCAAACCGGTTCTGAACCGAACCGGTTTTGAACCGAACCGAACCGCATATTCCAGCTAGTGAACCGAACCGCAAACCGAACCGGCTTCCTATCAGAATTGCTGAACCGAACCGAAAACCACAAAAAAACGGTTCGGTTCGGTTCAGCTTTCCCACAAGTATTAACTGGAATTGCTTTCCCCAATGTTTTTGATTAATTTGGGAATTTGAATCGAAGATAAATTTTATACATTTCGTTCGATCCTCTACATAGGATGACTTGACACAAATTTTACAACTTGTAATACTGTAAGTCTTCTGCAATGGCCCGCCTATCGCTTAATATTCCTGTCATCAATATGTCTTTTTCCTCTAGTAGACAATATTTTCAATTCAATCTTCTTTACCTTAATTCAATCTTAGACAGCAGAGTTTTTATACTCGTTACTCGTAGAGTAAAAAGGGTATACTAAAGTCGTGCAAATGTATGTAACAGGCAGAAGGAAGCATCTCCGATATCATAAAGTATATGTATTCGTCATCAGCATCAACAGCCGAGTCGATATAGCCATGTCCGTCTGTCCGTCCGTCCGTCCGTCTGTATGAACACCTAGATCTCAGAGACTAGAAGAGCTAGAGCAACCAAATTTTAGATGTAAGCTAGAATTGTCTGTAGGCAGATCAAGTTTGTTTCAAATTTTGGCCACGCCCCCTCCCGCACCCGCAATAAAAAATGTTGAATAACTCCCACAATTTTTAAGATATCGAGCTCAGACTTTGCAGTGTAGTCTATTTGGCCAATATCTACAATCTCATACAAAAATATATAAAAAATTTTGCATACTTATCCGAGTCGCATGAGGTTATTAAAAACTAATTGAACTGAGTAACGGGTATTTCGAAGTCGGGTAGGGCCGACTTTAACTTACGCTCTCGTTTTCGTATGATATGATTAATAGGGTATGTAAGATGCATGGAACGTATTCTTTTCTAGCTGACATTCTCTCTTTTCGAAGGGCATTCCTCTAGGAATTTATATCCCTGGTTAAAAAAGTGTTAAAAAAACCGGACAATTCAACTCACATCAAGATTTTGCGTTCTCAAAAAAAAGTTCTCAAAGTGAGAAATTGTTATTGAAGTGAGAAAATCCGGTCATGATTAGTTTTTGACACCGAATGTTCTCACTTTGAGTCCAATGTTCTTGGTTTTTCCCTCTGTGTACTACTTGTTAATGGTAATTGATATTGCCTTATTTGAATGGGCATTAAACTGTCCGTGCAATTTCCTATTAAAATATTTTAAATGAAACAATGCAAATTTGTAATTGGCTTCAAAATGAAATAATTTCAATTGATAATTTCGTATTGGCATTAACATCAAATCATTTAAATTGATTATCTTAAATTGGCATTAAAATTAAATAATTTTGTTCTTAAATTCTGACATTGACATTGGCATTGAAATTTGCACTGTTTGCACTATGTGTCTATTTTTAATAATTAAGGTAATATTTGTCCACTTTTATATAAAATTTGTATGTAAGTTAAAGTTTCACTTAGACTTTTAGTTGTGAAGTTAATCGAAGTTAATGATCAAACTTATACTAAAATATAAACGAATATTTACAGATTATTTAGAGAAAATTTCAGCTGCTAGTTTTTGCTAGCTTGTAAGCTTGAAAAGAACAACGTGGTCTCGCCGTTTTCGAGCATTTTTTTCGTTTGTGTAACTGTGCTTTTTGTGGCGTCTATCTCTGTCTCTGTCTCCGTCTTCGTCTTCGTGCGTTTTGTTGTGTTGTTTTGTGATTGTCATTTGAGTTCAAATGTTATACAAATTTAAATTTATATTATACTTTATTTATTTTATAGGAGCTTTTCACGAATGCAAGCTTAGCCGAATTTGTATATTTAATAAGTGGTGTTCCGAGACAGGTACAAATGCAGTCAAAATTCAAAGTATATATCAATCTTTGAAATTGAAAATAGAGAATGATGGCTACATAATGGGAGCTGAATATTTGGATCAATTAGAAAAACGCGTTAATTACTGCTGCAAGAGAATTGAAATATTTTGGCGTGACTGCAAACGAAATAAACCGTTCTTTTTAGACAAGCATTCCGTTTGGCTTTCAAAAAATGTATCGTTTTCATTTAAATCTGATGTAAACACTACACTTAAAAATAATATTAAACGTGGTCGTCCCAAAATTAATTTCTCTGAGTGTTCAAGCCGAACAAAGAGAAGACGGATTGGCAAGATTGCTGATTTGGATGAGTCTGCTGCTGACTGTTTGCGTTCTGCTGCTGTTGATGAAAAAATATCACCTGCAAGTGCTAATGAGATTATTTCGCTTATCATGGAAGCGAGCTTAACAAAGCACCAGTATATGCTCATTAGGGAGTTTGTAAACAGTAAAATTTCTACAAAGCTTTTTTGCAGCTATGATTATTTTGTAAAACAAAAAAAAAATGTTATCCAAAAAATATTTCTGTTAGTGAGGCACATGCAGAAGTGGAGCTTCAAAGTTTATTGGACCACACAACAAAGCGCATTATCGAGTTGCAGGATAATGTAATACATAATGTTGTCGCCGATCCTGTTTGCAACCTAAAACTTATAGGGAAATGGGGCTTTGACGGAAGCTTAGGTTACAGCGAATACAAAAAGAAAGTGAAGGACAATAATTTGGCAGACAGCAGGACCTTATTGAACGATGTGCAGCAATATTGCAAGCACTAAGTTCTGGGTATAAAATTAATGTTGAGAAATTTAGGACATTTGCACTCCAAATAGCCGTTGATTTGACAAGGACATATTCGTGGTACTACCTTCCGCCTACCGTTCATAAGATTTTAATTCATGGACCATCCATAATTGAAAACGCTCTGGTGTCGATTGGGGAATTGTCGGAGGAAGCTGCTGAGGCAAGAAATAAGGACATTAAAAAATTTCGTCTGCAGCATGCAAGAAAAACGTCCCGAGAAGCAACAAATGAAGACCTACTCAATCGACTACTCCTTTCATCGGATCCGTTTATAACAGGACACCGAAAGTTACCACCTAAAACGAAGTCACTTTTAAACCACCACTGTGCAGTGGCGGGACTTTGAACAAGAGGAATGATCCCGCTATCACCCAGAACAGAAGAATGGGAATATTGCGAGCAAATTAGTTATAGATAATTATAGTATAATTGCCACTGAAAATTTTAAACCTAAATCAGATGCACGAATTTTGAATTGGCATTGTTTAATTTCAGTGCCAATTTACACTTATGCATTGAAATTATTTAATTTCAATCAATCAATCAATCAAAATCAATGAAACTTATAATGCCAATTAAAATGTTTTGTAAAAATAAATTAATTCTAGTTCAAAAAAAAGCTAATGATTCTCGACCCAACCCTGATATTTCCCATTCACATTAACTTTGAATTGGGGGGAGGTTGGAGAAATATTTCGAATCTGATCAGCGGGTGTTTTACTTCTGCAGACATTCCACAACTTGTGGCTCTATCTCTTACAATCTTTCAAATTTCGTTATAAAGCGAAAGCACCTAAAGCAACTTAAACTTAAAACTAACCATCACATTGAATAAGTATTTCAGTTTACCTTTGCCAACGGAATTCCATGCACTTTTGTCCATAATTATGAACATTAACCATTTGGGTGCGTTCATCTCTTAGGCAGATCTCAAAGCTCACCCGATTGGGATAGATGACATAGAGGAAATCAGCACACTCTCTTTCCTTGAGAGGCATATCGGTTTCTTCATTATCATCGACCAGAACACCACGCGCCTTGATCTTATAACGCGCCTTGGAATTTTCATGGGACAGCAGGACCTCGAGCTATGGCAACACCATGTTAATACAGAAAAGTTGACAAATTTTTTGCCAGTTCGTACCTCATTTTCATAGTCCAAGGGACGATATTCCACCAGCAGTGGCCACACACTCTGCCGGGGCACTGTCAGGTTCATGTTGAGCAACTTTAGGCCCCGATCACGGGACGTAAAGGCAAATGACATATGCGTCATGGTGATATTCTGCACCCAAAGCGGCTGGGTAATGCGGCAAAAGTTTTTGATATTAACTGGCAGCAACTCCTTGGTGAGCAAACACTTTTCCGGATCAAAAGCGGAGATTTCCAGCTTGAAATTCCACAGGAACTTGCGTTTATCGGAAGTGCTGAAATTGCAGATATAGAGAAATGGAGGACTTTCGGATTTCGAGTAGTCTACTCACTGCACTTCATAGGTTAGGTAATGATCACCATATAAAAAGAAATAGAATGTTGCTGTCAGGGCCACCACTTCATCGGGCTGAATGCGCAGCACCTCCTGGTTCAAGTAAATCAATCGGCGATGGGGACAATGGAAAAGCTGTCGAAACTGATTGAAACCCACGCGAGTCTGTAAGGGTTGACATTGGCAATTCTGGATACGCTTCAACGTAACCGTAACCTCTTTCGCCGACATATTCTTTAGCCAGAAAACCATTTTCAAGGGTTGACTGTGAATTTGACGTACGGGTATGGCTATGGTGTGCTCATGTTCTTGGCGGTTCGACCTGAGTTTCTTGTTGAGGCTAGGCGAGACCAAAAATATGAGTAAAGTTCCGGCTTTCCAGTGTTGACTCACCCAGGAATGTCAAAACTCTCCCAATAGTACATCTTCAGCATGGGTGGGCGAATTAGGGTTAGATTCTCCATCATTAACTTCTGATAGATGGGCGCTGGCGGCTTTAAAACGCCCGTACAAGGTGGTTTCGTCATTTTGAAATATATAAACTATTTAGTATTTTTTTAACAAGTTGTTATTTCCTTGAAGTATATACTTGAAGTCTGAATCCAAGAGCAGTGGAGTGTTCTATAAAAATGTTTCTTTCAAAATTTAAAGTTCCCGCCAATGAAATGCCGGCCTGGTAGATGTAGATAATTATCAACATCCCTCTAGCGGTCGACAGAGTTAACTTTTCATGGCGGGGCCGATAACAATCGAGCTGAACTACTACTCCCGACTAGAGTCAAATGTGGTCCCAAAAAACCAGTTTATTAATGTCATCCTCGCTAGACTTTTCACAAACACATCTCAAATGATTTGATTTTCGTAATAGGAGCGACCACTTTCGAATTTTTTCCACATTAGGGCGACCACTTTCGGCTATTCTTGGTATTAGGGCGACCACTTTTGGTATTTTTGGTATTAGGGCCATTTTTGGTATTAGGGCGACCAGGTCCGACTACCATCGGATTAGGGCGACCACATTCGACTACTATCGGGATTAGGCTGACCACCTGTGAAAACAAACCGCTCGCCACCCCTCGTCAGCGCTTCCGCCCACAAATTTAAACTATAATTTGTAATCAACCGCTAATCACCGCATCATACTGTGATACAAACATACCAACGTTTAAGTTTCCTAGCAAACAGTGTCAAGACAGTAACTCGGACAGATAGATAATATATAAATCCCAAAACCACACGCTCAGCAAAAGGACGCCGACGCCGACTTGCTGCCGCCGCAAATTTCAAGGCTAAGCGCAAAAATGAGCAAAGATATTTACTATTCCGAAAAGTACTACGACGAGAAGTTTGAGTATAGGTGAGTGCGCCGCTGGCAATTAACTGTAAACCTGTACCAATCACTCATGTGTGTGTGTGCGCGCGCGCTCCTTTGCAGACATGTGGTCTTACCGAAGGAACTAGTCAAATTGGTGCCAAAGACTCATCTGATGACCGAGACGGAATGGAGATCGATCGGGGTGCAGCAGTCCCGAGGCTGGATTCACTACATGATCCACAAACCCGAGCCGCATATTTTGCTCTTTCGACGTCCAAAGACAGCGGAGTAGAGACTCGGGCAGCAGAAGCAGTTTGAGTCCAGGCTTGGCAAAAGAAAGGGGTCGCTTACACACACACTCTCGCATACCAACACACACCGCACACACACATACTCGCACGTCCGGCAGCTGCCAAACGGTGGTAGCTAGCAGGAACCTACCAACCAACTGTTGCAGGCGGCCCCGACCCTTCCTCCACATCATTTTGTATACCTCCTGTTTCTACTCTCTTTTTATTCTCTCTTATTTATACGCGCACCAAATACTCTTAAGTTGCCATTTTTTAAAATGTTGCCTTTTACTTGGAAACCCCTGAAAAGAAGTTAAGTTTAGAGTTGGATGGATCCATTTAATATACCCACATTCCCACATTTTGCCATTTTAAGAACAAAGAGAGGGAGAGAAACCAGAACTCTTCCCTATTGTAATGTTAAATGAAATCTGATTTGTGATGTTTGAAAATCTTAATCAATTTTTAATATGTTTACGCATAATATAAACTTAAAATAAATATGTATATTAACAAGAAAAACTTGAGGCGTTGATTGCTTAAAGTTTTTTTTCCGTAAAACCATAAACATCTAATTTTTATTGCTTGTGAAGATAGGCTAAGTTTTTGGTAGGTATTATTGCATATTTGTTCTGGGATATAACATAAGATCTCAAGTAAATACTTTTGAAGCCCCGCTGGGTCATCACTTGGTTAATAGGCACGGCCAAAAGGAACCATTCTCAGTTAATACTTTAGCTAACATCTTGAGAAAGGGGGTGAGTTGTGGGCTATTTGCCTTAAGAAGTTATTTTTAACTGATTAAGTTCTTTATTTCAGAAGGAGCACAAAATGCGAACTTGAAGCCAAAATCTCATCAACCAGAAAGTACAAAAGGCGAATTTCGGTTGAGAAATCGGAACAAGTTGGTTTGTATACAACAGTAAGTTAAAGTCTGTCATAACTGAAAAACCAAATTCCATTTCGATAGCTTCCCATCTTATAGTTCTGTCCGTCTTGAAGTAAGTGAGCGATATAACATAACTGGTATTGTCACTTTAACGTCCCTTTAAAAATGCTGAACCGAACCGAAAACCACCAATCAAAACGGTTTAAGACGTTTTCTTACGACAAGTCCTTATCGATGCCGGATCTATTTTGCTGTGAACCATGTAATTCCGTACATCTTGGCATCAGTTAATATTCCTTCTTTGGAAGTTGCTTATCGATGTTTTTATTATTCAGTATCCACATTAGTCAGGAGCACAGCTTGCAAAGTGAAATCATTAAGGACTAATTCAAATGTTCACTAGAAATTCATTTTCGAAATTGTTGAGAAGTCTCATATTCACTTTAGAAATCATTATACTTCTAAGATATGGGCAAAAGTTCTTGGCAAAGACCCTTTAGGCGAGCTTTGATTACATTTTAAAACGCTTTTTGAATTGAAATAGCTTGCTCTAACAAAATGTTCAATATTTGAAGGGTCGGCTAGATCAAATATAGTTGGTTAAAACAAAACCCAGAACCAAAACCTCTAAAAACCAGAACTAATAATAAACTATAAACACATGAACATTCCCAACAGATTTAGAGACATTTCTGAACGATAGACTAAAGAACGGCCTTAATTGGGTCGAATTAGGGGCGATTCAAGAACAGAAAGAAGTTTTTGACATCATTTCGTACTTGATTTTAGGACTTTTCGAGCATATTTAAGAGTAATTCGCAACGATATACTCAAGGAAGAACTTTAATAATTGTGATAGGGTAAAATCAGAAGCGATTCAGAACATAGAGTTTTGGACTGTCTTACGCTCAATAGATTGGAAAAAACTTCTCCGCTCAGGTTAAAGAAGAAAGGAAGACCGGGACTTTTTGCGAAAATAGAAACAGTCCTTCATTGAATGTGTAATAAATGAAGACTGAACCGAACCAAAACCGCGGTTTAGTTGGCTGCGAAAACCATGTTATAGACCGAACCGGTGGTTTAGAAACTGTGTGAACAATTGGACCTAACCAGTCCTTATTTCCGTTCGGTTTGCATCTCTGAATTTTGTAGTTGCTTCAGTAGTAGGACTGGCCATTTTTTTGAATAGGTCAAACGCTTATGTCAACCATTTTGCAGCCTCCTGGTCTTAGTTAGATGTGATAATGGTGGACATCTATATTTTAACACGGAGTGTGTCCTTTTTGCTATTTTTGTTCGATTTAATGATTCCTAAGACACTGGAAAGTGTTTTGATCATTTAAGATGCTGATTATTAGGATTTTACTAGTTTTACTACTATTTTCTGTATCTCCTTTGTTTTTTCTCGATTTAATGATTCGCCAGTCACGGTAAAATATGTATTGAAATAAGATTCATGTTTTTTTTAGCGGTTTTAATACAATTTTTATAGCTGCTTTTTTTCTCATTCGAATGATTCGTCAGTCACGATAAAATATGGTTTGAAACACGACTCTACTCCCTTTTTACTTTCTTTAATCTATATCAATTATTTCAGATCTGACTTAAATCATTTAAAACTTTCGGTCGATACGTTTTGAAGCACTTCGCTTAATTTTGCTTTGCTTACAGTAAGCTACAAAGGATTTATGTTAATTGCTGTGTTCGGTACTTTCGATTTAAGACCAAAATTACAGGAATATTTAGAATTACAGAAGCTCATTTTCCTCTTTTTACTCTCTAAATATGTAAATGGACTTAAAATATCTTAATTTAGGAGAGAAAAAAAAACGTAAGCATATTCCATTTTTGTTTCGAAGATTCGATTTCTGTTTAATGTCGACGATAAAACATAATTATAATCCTCGGGTTTGCGAGGATTAACCAGAATTCACCAATGGTGAAGATTTTGATTACATCCTTGGCTCCATTTGGTTAATTTGTAAATTACACTATATAATCCCAATTTTTCATATTGCACTTAGATTTATTTGATATTTGATTCGAAGTACTAAGAGCACAGGACTTAATTAAAACCCTAATAACTATGAAAAATACGAAAAAATTTCGATGGGATCGTTAACGTTAACCTAATATTTAACATTGGTTATGTCACTTAAGGCCGACTTCCCATCTTCCATATAGCTGGTATGTGTGAGATAAACTCACAATTTACTCTGTTATTTGTTAATTTATGGAGACATTTAGGAGACATAAAATTGGCCCTTAAGATGTAAATTTCAAGATCTTCAACAAAAAACCAAATAGGAAAGACAATACTGTTCACTAAAACTAAGATGATTGCTGTTGTAAAAGTTTTACTGATTTTTTAAAACAGTCGAGATACGAATTGTTGGTTAGCTCGTTCCACAGACAAAAAGCATATAGGAAAAAGTTTAAAACAGATGATTCTAGTTTGATTCGTGTGGCAATTAAATTGTCATTTGCAGAACAATTAGTACTCGTAAGAAAATCTATGAATTTAGAGGTTATTAAAATCTCTCGGCAAGTTGTAATATGTGGTCAAAACGTTTTTATATATGTATTATGAAATTAATAGATGCCAATTTTAAGAATATTTCCAAAAACAATAAATGGTTTTCTCACTTAGACTACTTTTTTAGCTCTACATTTCTATGACAGCTATTGTATTTATATATGGGGGGTGACACAGAAATCTCTAGAATTTTTCGTATGAAGGATTGAATTTTGAACTCAACTAGGAGAACTTTAGATGTAAAGTGACTGATAGAGACTGATATAGAGAAGGAAAACCGTACGCATCAAATCTACTTGGCATTGAATAGTCGGTTGCAAATCTTTCAACTTTTGTTATCTAATCTAGTAGCCTACCATTTTAGCGACATTTTACATTTAAAGGCAACCAGTTGAAGCTCGAAATAAAAGCGTTTATACGAAAATCTCTAGAGATTTCTGGGTCACCCCCGATAGCTTCTGAAAACATCCACCCCATATAGAGGGCGATTTTTTAACAGCTTCCGGACTTGAACAAAAAAAAATACTTATAATTCAGAAAAATGTACTAAATCGATATTTGAGTCGGTAGAACGATCTATATAATTTTATGTTTAAAGATGATTTTATTTAAATGTTGACCGCGACTGCGCCTCAAATACGCTGGGTCCAATTTTGGCAAACTCTCTTCAACATATCTAATATTGGCTACCAGTGCGTCAACTCTCGCAGGCTTGTCGCTATAGACATGAGCCTTCACATAGCCCCACAAAAAATTGACGGCCAATTGACCGGCCCTAAACATGAAATAAACTTTTCACCGAACTCGCCTCGCAATTGGGCCTTTGTTCGCTTGCTGTGGGGCATGTGGCACCGTCTTGTTGAAACCACATGTCCAGCTCTTCCATTTTGGGCAAAAAATAAGGTTGGTAATCATTGCGCGGTTGCGCTATCCATTCAGAGTAGCGTTCCTGCCTTCGCCATCTTTGGAAAAGTTCGCTCCAATGATGCCACCGGCCCATAATCCACACCAAATAGATTTTTCTAGATGCATAGGCAGTTCTTGCAATTGTTATGGTTGCTCTTCACACCAAATACGGCAATTTTGTTTGTTCACATATCCATTTAACCAGAAATGAGCTTCGACGCTGAACCCAATTTTCCAATAAAAAAAGGGGCATGAATTTTGATAATAAAATTCAATAATATGCAAGCGTTGTTCGTTTGTATCGACTTACAAACGTGTCATGGTTAGCTTATAGACCAAACTGAACATGTTTGACAGTAACATGTGATGCGAAAACAGTTGAGCTGCCAAAAACAGTGTTGCCAAAAAAGGAAAGTTGCTAAAACGTCACCCTTTAGCTACCATAGGAACGATCGATTGGAGAAGTTAATACAGCAAGAAAAATTATGGTTTTAACACTTCGTATTTATTGTGCTTTTTCAAATTTCTATGAAAATCGGCCTTCTTTATGGTATAGCTGCTGTACAAATGATAGGTTTGAAAATTAGATCTCATTTGAGATGGGTAAAAAAAAATCCTCTGTGAGTTGGCTGTCAAAAATTCAAATTAGGTAGCCTACTTCTCATTTATGCTACTCAGATTGATTGATTAAACAGCCCAACATTGTTTTTGGTGCAGGTCTATTTTGATCAGATTAGGTTAATATAGATTGCAATGAACGAAGCTGCATCATTGGTTTTGTTCCATCAGCTCTTGCTTTCAAGATATAGCGGAAAAACGATTTTGTCGGTTTTTTGGCACTCACAAATATCTGGATTTATGAGCTATATGCGACAGAGCACTTATCAATGCGACTTTCAATCTATAATTATAGCGAAAAGCTTCTAAATTGGTCTCTAAAGTCAAACTTTTCTCGATTTAAATCATCACTTTTAAGCTATCGTACTTGCTGAATTAATATTTTAGCCATTTGAGCTTATAGCCAAGCATTTAATCTAATAATGGGTTTTTTTTTCGCACTTTAATCAGCTTATTTGGCAAAATTTCAGCCTGTTTATAGACGAAAATACCTATTTATTTTAATGGGAGGACAACTAGATTCGGACTTTAAATTTCTATAAGAACAATCAAAAGGCTACTTGATTCAACATAGAATTTGTGAAAAAGAAACACAGCGTTCTTTGGATTTTCCATTCGTAATCAAGATAAGCAGTAGGTGCCTCACTGAGTGTGCAAGACTTGCAGAGGAATGATCTGATCGGTCGAGAAACTAGATTGAGTGAGAAAAAAAGATTTTGTTTTCAAAGCAAACGCCTCCATACTTTGCATTTCTTAGTTTATTATGCTTTTCCATGACTCCACTCAGTTTGGTCGAACTCGGACATCTATATAGTATAGCTGTCATACAAAAAAAAGGCAGAAAAGTCGTCTTTGTGAGAAAAATTTAATTGTTTTCAGTGGAAATGTCCTTCAAATTAGTTAGAAAAACGGGCTGCAAAGGTTTGCAAACTTCGGCCGAGCCGAAGTTAGCTTTCCTCTATTTTTATACCCTGTTCTATTGAAAATGGGAAAAGGGGGATCATGAAGTTATGCGAATGTATGTAACAGGGAGAAGGAAACATTTCCGACCCCATAATGTATCTATATTCTTGATCAGCATGAACAGTCGAGTCGATATAGCTATGTCCGTCTGTCCGGCTGTCCGTCCGTCTGTCTGTCTGTATGAACGCGTCGATCTCAGAGACTATAAGAGATAGATTTCGCATGCTGTACGCAGATCAAGTTTGTTTCAGATTTGGAAAATTCCACCCCGTCCCCAAAAAACCAAGAGCTCCTCTAGACATCCTAGACCTAAAAAACCGTCAGATCCACAATTTTTAACGGAAGCGTCCAGCAATTTTGTATTTGTTTGTTTCACGTGCTTTCACATAATTTTAAAAATTTTTGGCCAAATCGGATGACTATATCATATAGCTCCCATACGAACGATTGGTCGGAAAATGGGAAAATGAGTATTTATTTAAAAATATTTGAGCGAGCACTTGCAAGGGTATAAAAACTGCGGCTCAGACGAAGCTATCTTAGCTTTCTCGTTTTAAATTGTTGTTAACTGTAAATCAGATAAAATGGTATCTTTTAATCGTCTCTCGAAAATCAGACCATAAATCAATTCATGTGTATATTTTTAAGCATTATTTGTTATTATTTTATTCTTATGCCCCCTCCAAAGGCTCATCCTCATTATCATTGCTAAATGAACTTTGCCTCATGGCACACGCAAGCACACAGGCACACACACAGACACGTACACACAGGTTTTGAAATTTCCAGTGTCAAAAATGAAGATCGACAGTTCCGGTCCATATGGACTGCTCTGCACACACATAGATGAGAAAGAGCAAACGAAATGGGCCCGGTATGTCATGCACAGTACCAAGGGACAACTACGACAAATACCATCAACTGCTACTGACCACCAGCCACTTAGGTCCATCCTCAACCCCCCCACGTTTCGGTTACACACTGAGAATGATGTGACACCCATTTCCATTCCCACCAGCGTAGAGAACTAGCCCCCAAGGCAAATCGAATTGAAGCAGATCAAAGGCTGGCTGCAGCTGGGTTTTGCTGATTTTGATTATTTTTAATATAACAAAAAATAAAAAAAACCGGAAATGCTCAACTAACATTTGGTTGTGATTGTCAGATATCTGTTGGGTTTCTTTGTATTTCGGGGAAAGACCTAATAATGTTGAAGTAGTCTAGGGTAATGGTTATTTATTGAGATTTTTTGGGGTGGCTTTTAATGTGTTGTTTGTTGTCGATCTTGCGACGACAAACTTGACTTAGTTTAAAAATGAGCTTTGATGGTAAATTTGAAATCAGAAATTTCATCACTACAAATAATTTCGAAATCCCTTAGTCTGGTTATGATACATTCCATTTGTTCGAAGATTTATGATTGTAGATTTTCGTCAATACGGGAAAAGCAGTTGAAGCATATGCATCTCAATCTTACCCAGCTGCTTTGCAATTGGATCGATTAACAAAACATAGACCATTTTTTCAAAGGCCAATTTATCGGAAAGACACTGGAAACCAAAAACCAAAGTAAAAGCCTTATATTCGATTTCTACGTATAACTCTTAATTAGTCCTTCGTTTCTTTGCTTTCAAGGTAATTGAAAAAAAAGCATTCGCACGGGACAAATACAGGAAAATTCGCAGGCAAAAGTTCCAATGCCACTATTAGCGAAATCAAAATCAATATTTTAATGTGACTAGTTTTAGAATGTGGTACTTTGATATCTTTATAAAATGGTTTTAGTGTAAAGCCTATTACTTAGACGCTTAGAATATTCCGATAGCGAGAATTGTTTCATAATTCTTAGAGCTGCCTTCAAAATGAAGTGTGTTATTAATATTTTATGTTGTTTTGTAGCAGAGAGCCGGTACTAAATCGGCCTTCAAGACCATTAATGATCTCTGTAAATCTTCGAATTAAGAGCTAAACCTGCCTTGAAGTCCTTTTGCTGATCCCACGAACTCATATTGCCAGCAATAATAAAACTAAAAAATGATCTAAGTGACTTTTTCCTGGGAACTTAAATAATAATTATTTTCAAATTTTTTATTCACCACAAGAAAGAAAATCGGTCAAGCCCGACTATAACATACTCTGTACCAATGCTGCAGTAGCAGCACTGCAGCAGCGAACAGTCTTTTGATAATATCAAGAAGTGACGGGATTATTTATTTTTTGGCTAGTGTAGTCAATTCTCTACATATTATATAATAGGTCTAATAGAATATCAATGTTTACCAATTAATGAGTTATCGGAAGAAGCACAGGAATGCAGATACACAGACTTTAAAAAAATGTAGATATAAGTACGAATACATGCAAGATTTCGCGGAAAAGGCAGAATGAAGGCCTTTTTAACACGCTGTCGGCCCCTTTAGATCCTCTTAAATCATCGATAAGAAATGCGAAATCACAAAATATATAGTTAATTAGATTTTAGACCCAATATAGAAATAATATTAAATTAGTACAAATCTATCTAATTATATCGTTGCAGAAGGTATATTGAAATTGTCCAGATGTTTGTAACGCATAGAAGGACCGTCTGTTTCTATGCTATCTCCTCCGTCAGTTTTAAAGCTATCGCGACCAAACTTTGCACGAAGTCTTCTGGTACAAATACGCTGCACATTTATCGAAACCGGATCGGATGACTATAACATATACTCTATTTTTTTAATTTCCTAAGCCTTTCCATGTAGGATTTAGTAACATCGTACCACATATCAACCATCCGTCTTTTGGGAATATGTCTTAATAGGGATCTTAATTGGTACATTATAGTTTTCATTCTGCTGTCTACCAGTTGGTTTCCGAACTATTACTTATACGAAAAATATGCGATCCTTGTCTTTTTATACCCGTTACTCGTAGATAAAAAGTATACTAAAGTTGTGCATACTATATGTACAGGGTGCGCCATATAAAGTGTCGGTATGGCAACACTGAATAAATATAAAAACAAACAACCGATTGCTATATGTTGATCTTGTTCCTTTAATTTGGTCCTGTACAATTTATTTCGACTACTTTTTGAACACAACATCAATCAAGTGGCCGCCTTTATTGGCCACTACAAAATGTTCCCTTTTTGCGGTTTTGATGGTTTTGGCGCAAACGCCGGCCCAAACAGTCACTTTTTGGTCGTGTAAAGGTATTTCATGGATGCGGTGTGGATTTTCCGTGCCACCAGAAAGCGTGAAATGGGCCTCATCGGTCATCGACGATATGCACGCTGAGTTAGCACAATTGAACGATTATTTTCGATGAACAGCGTCACTATTTCGGCACGTTGTTTTGGTGTGAAGCGTTCCATGGTCAAAATTGTACTAGATTGATGTTTCCAAAACATGTCTAACAAAAGCAATCGGTTGGTAAATGTCGAAGTTATTCAGTGTTGCCATACCGACACTTTATATGGCGCACCCTGTATGTAACAGGCAGAAGGAAGCATCCCCGATCCATAAACTATATATATTCTTGATCATCATCGTCTGTATGAACACCTAGATCTCAAAAACTAGAAGAGCTAGAGCCACCAAATTTAATAATAAATGTAGACTAGTATTGTCTGCACGCATATCAAGTTTGTTTTAAGTTTTGGCCACGCCCCCTCCCCCACCCGCAATAAAAAAAGTTGAATATCTCCCACATATTTTAAGATATCGAGCTTAGATTTTGCAGTGTAGTGCCAATATCTACAATCTAAATCTTAGTATTCATAAAGATCGGATAGTAAATGGCAGAGTTATACAGGTTATAAAAATCGTTGCATACTCATTTGAGCGGCATGCGCTATTTGCTTACATAATATTGAAATATTAAAGTTAATGTTAATGCTCTGTTAATTACCGTAAGGAAAGGTTATTAAACACTAAATCCCATGAAGACGACTTAAACTTACGCTTTCGTTAATTAAAAGGTTTAGATTTTGGTCTTGGTACAGGAATTTGGCTAGGTAAATATTTTACATTTCTGGAAAGTGGAATAGAAGAGTTCAAATTAGTTGAAATTTTAAGCTTTTTCCATTTATTCCTAATGTTGTGTTGTCATTTAGCCACAGGAGGACGGAAGAGAATACTTTTGCATTTGTAGCAGTTTGTCGGAAGTCCCTTGTACTCAAAGAGTTATTGATGTTAATTTTTATACTCTGTACCGTAGGTACATAGAGTATATTAAGTTTGTGCAAAAGTATGTAACACCCAGAAGGAAGCATCTCCGACTCTATAAAGTATATATATTCTTGATCAGCATCAACAGCCGAGTCATGTCCGTCTGTCTGTCCGTATGAACGCACAGATCTCAGAGATGATAAGAGATAGAGGTTTGACATGTATGGTACATATGCTTCTTATGTCTGCAGGCAGATCAAGTTTATTTTCAATGTTGACCACGCCCCCTCCCGCCGCCGCAATTAGAAAAAACGTCATATCTCCCACAGTTTTAAAGATAGATGGGTCGTTCCTTCTGGACATATTTGGTAACCAGGATAACTTATCGATCCGCCAAAGGTGAACGGTTGTCGAGTTATGATCAAAAGACTGTTCGCTGCTACTGCAGCATCAAAAGTTATGCTGGGCGTAAAATTTCGTTCGTACAGAGTATGCTATAGTCGGGCTTGACCGACTTTCTCTCTGGTTTTTATTACCATGTTGAATATGAGAATAAGAAAGTTCAAGGAAGTTATATTGGGGGTTGTCCCAGAAATCTCTGCCAAGTAAATCGCCAAAATGGTGGGCTACTAGATAAGAAAACAAAATTTGAGAGATTTGTAACCGTCTGTTAAAGACCAAGTAGATTTGATGCGTACGGTTTTCCTTCTCTAGAATCTAGTAGCCTGCAACGTTCAAGTCACTTTACATCTATAGCTATTCTAATAATTCTGTTAATGTTAATAAATATAGCTATTTAAAAGATTTTAGTTATGTTTAGTTACTTATGGTTGCATAGGTGCTCTTCTTTTTAAGAAATTACTAAAAGCTTAGCCGTTTTCGATTGTAGTGAGGTGTATGTAGGTCACAAAACTAACCAATAGTTCTTCTAAAAAATTAAATTTGTTCTTTAAGCATTAAGCACTTTCATTTGAAATAAAAGTTAGATTATCCACCTCCTGGCATCCGTACTCTGAGCCGACCAGGCTAATTGTGCAACCAACTGGCCTTGGTAAACAATACTTTGATGATCACCACAAAATCCCTACAATACATCAACTAATGACAGAAGTGTTGACTGCAACTTTGAACTACTTATTTGGAAAATAATGAATTCCTTTCAATTTCAAAGCGCCGAACAAGGCGACAAATTACACGACTACGCTTCGACTAAGCTTTAGGTGAGAAGTGGCAGCGCAGTCGGTAGACAATTTGATGAATGAAAGCTAAAGCAACAAAACCAAACCACCACCAACCCAACCCCATTGCCCACAGCCTCGGCTGACGCGTCGTTGCTGCCGCTCGGTCGCTGGCTATATTTCGAATTTGATTTCGATTTAGTTTTTAGTACTATTTTATAATCAGACGAGTCAAGTTGTGGGTGCTCGCTATATGTACTTGCACTTGCATCTCTCCTGATCAGTCAGTCAGTCGATAAATAACGCCGCGTCGAGTCGAATCGAGTCTCGTGTGCCACCTAACGATTCCGAAGGGTTTTAAAAATACGCAAATTAGTATAGTAAGTGTATACCTGGCAAACTAAACAGCTGATAAACATCAAAATATATTTCAAAAAACTGAGACAGTTGCCAAGAAAATGGTTCAAAAAGATGCAATTCAAATAACATATAAAAACGAGGACTAATCATATGACTAGGGGAATAAAATTGCATTCAAGAAAGTGCGTGTGAAGGTTCAAGATCATAATAAATTTTTAACGTTTTGTAAAATTATTATACATATATTTATTTTTGCTAAACCAATTTCCCCATTTATATCTACCATCGGCTGGGTAAGTTTTTTCTCTTTTACCGGCTCAATCTCATCATCTATTTTGATACCCTTAATCTGATGGATTAGATTGGTTCGAGGAAACTGCATGTTGATTTTATGCAGAATTTTGTTTTAATTTTTAGAAAATTTTTTGTTTCTTTCGGACTCCATCCAGCGGCGCAGAAGCCCATTGCTAGATCGATGTTCTCTTTAACCCTGAAATAAGTTCATGTTCTAATGAAAAAATAGTTTTGAATTACGAATATTAAATCCTTTTGAATAGATCTGTCAATGTTAGTTAAAGACTGGTGACTATATCCTACAGCTAAGATGCGTCTTAGTAAAAAAAAACCCATTATTAGCATTGCAATTTGAGTTTTATTGTTATCTGAAGTTATCTGAAGCCGAGGCTAGGCGAGAGGTTCCACGTTTATGGGACAAAATCAAGTTAATTTGATATTTTTTGCCACGCCTCCTCCAGCCTCCACAATTTTGAAAAATGGGTCATATCTCCCAAAGTTTTATAGATGGAAGGTTCTTACCTTTTATAAACATTTAGTAATCGGTAGTTTTATCCAAACGCCAAAGGAATGTTTAATATCGGATGAGCGATAGTCGAGTAACACCGGCTGAAACAGCGATGGGCAGCACTTTACACACGTTTAGATACAAGCTTTGGGGGAGCTACAGAGTTTATAGTCGGACTTGACTGACTTTCTTACTTGTTTCTTATGCTATTTATATCTGCCGATGATCTATAGCGGTACAAAATACAAAATAAATATAATCGATTATATTTATAGACGATGTAACGATTGTGACTTTCGAATCTTATAAGAGAAAAGTAATCGGCTAATATTCCACATAAAGTACTATCACTAACTAACTAACTATTATTGAAGTTTGGAGTCAAGGGTCAAGCTTCTAATAATCTAAGACCCACTCAAACTTTTAAATTTAAAATTGAGTATTATGTCTTATGTTATAAATATGGAAATGCCGCTGCCTAGTAGTCTGAAACAAATTAGTATAACAAGTACTCAGTCAACTACCCCATTTATGCACAACAAAATTATCAGGATAGATGCCCTTCAAGGTATGGTTTGCATAAGAATATATAAATAAATCATTCAAATATCGTTAATTTATTTTGAATACCTTCAAATGGTCTGACAATCTCAGTAAATGAACAGTGTGTATTGTGTTAGAAGCGTGCATAACTGACTCTCCGCTACTTATTTAAGCAATACAATACAATTTAATACAATTTTGTAAGAACATAAAGTTGGCATACTTTTGGGGGCATTTAACATGATATTCGTTTTGTTGTGTATGAATTGTATATATCATAACTTGTTAAAATTATTAAATAAGCCTGTTCATGCTGCTTTATAAAAATCGTGATATTTTTACTTAGGTGGCAGCTAGAGTTGGGCGCAGTGTCGTGTTTTTTGTCTTGTCTGGCGCTAGGCTGAACACGGTGTTGCAAGATCAGATTTCGTGCGTGCATTTGCGTGTCAGCTTTTAGTCAACACACGAACAAAAAACACGACACAAGCCAACAATTCTTCACTCCAATTAATACCAACTCGTGCACTTTACCCAAAAAATGCCATGATATTGATAAATATAGAGACGAAAATCAGGCTAAAAACCCTAAATTGGAAAGAAGCGCATTTGACATTACAAGTTCAAACGAGCGTGAGAACGATGTTTTACTTTTTTGGAAAAAGGCAGATAATTTTAAAATATTAAAAAAGCTTTCTAAGTAAATTTTAAGTTTTCCAATTAGCTCTGCATTTCCACTTCGGGCCTAGTTTTAAGCGAGCGGCGAAATAGATAATTGAGTGCAAGTCTCGATAAACTAATTTTTCTAAACCAAAATATGAAAAAATTTATAATCAACATAATATTTAGAATGAGTTAAGTTCAATAATAATGAATGTATATATAAATGGATATAAATAAATATATATAATTGATTTTGTCACATTATATAAAGTCGTGCGTGCCATGTCGGGTTTTAAAGTTCTTGTGTGCGTGTTTTAAATAGGCTATTCGTGTTAGAGTCGTGTCGTGTTGGAACAATTCGACACGCGCTAATCTCTAGTGGCAGCCATCATAATCACATTATAAGTTCGGAATAAAAAAAGAATTCTAAGTAAATATTATATGGAATGACAAAAAAGCTAAATTGCAATTAATCTTCTGGAGATCTTGAAATTTGGCAGGCAGAAATTCCAGCCAAAATGCTTGTTTCGTTTTGTCAACCATAGCTTTAACTATTGCGGGGAGCTCATATTCTTGAAAACTTCATCGATTTTCCATGTTGTCTATTGGCACCTTAGATTTGCATTATTTTTGCAATTTATACACAATTAACTGACAGAACAACAGTCCTTTTAAGAGAGGTGTTGCCAGACTGTTCTTATTCGCTTAAGCCTTTTTTCCAGTATAGTTTTAAAAAGATTTCAATCGATGTTGTTCTCAACCTTTTAGAACATGTCGATGCCTTGAACATGGATTTTAGTTCACCTCTAAATCTGGGCAGTTAGAATTGAATCTCTTAGGGCCGATTTGACATATTCCTATGTCACATAAACTTGCAAATAACACAGTAAATTCTAAGTTTAACGGCCTTAGGCTCCAAAATTCTTAAACGCAACGCTAATGCTATTTTTACAAGGATAATGACATTAACAATGTGTCAGTGTTTTCTATTTAAATTGAGTAATGTGAGGGAGTGAAGAAAATAAAACATAAATGCCATTCACTTTTCTTTAAAAAAAATGCTTGCTTAAAGTTATTTCTTTTTTTTTATAAGTGTTTTAAGTAAACTTTAAGGGTATTCGCCCAGTCGAGTTGCATTAGTTCTAACTCGTTTTTTACTTATTTGCATCGATTTTCGCTTCTTGAGATTGTGAGTGAGAAAAGCGTGAATAATATCGATAGCTGATGCTGATAAGAGTCCAAACAGCGACTAACCTTGATAGGGCGTAAAACGAGGCGTGGCGTGGGCGTGTCATTATGTTGCAGACATGGCAATAGTTTGTTTTCGTTTTTACTTAGTTTTTATTTTTGTTATTTTTAGACCACATAATTATTTGCCATGCAGTTTGGTTGTTGCTGTCTTTCTCAAGTATAAAAATAGTTGGCTTCTTGACTAGATAAGTGTTTACAAATTACAAAAACATTCCTAACCACCCTCGACTGTTGTATGAATAAGACTACAAAAAAAAATATTTATTACTAGCCCATGAACTTTCATTGAAAGAACAAACCCAAAATCGTGTCAAATGATTGAGAAGAGAATTCATTAATTTAAGATCAAGACCTTTTCAAAGCAAAGAGCTGTCATGATGGTTGCATCTCTGCTACGTGCTTATTTCATTTTGCGGAACTTTTTTTACTGCTGATAAGGTAAAAAATTCAAAATCTACGAATGGAAATGACATAGACGGAATGTCTAGTTTGTACCTAAGTTTGTACCTTTTCCGAATTAATATATTTTATTAGATTTTCCCATATCAATAAATAGACGAAATTAATTAGTTGAAAATCAGTTTGACATTTTCGAGCACATGAAATCAATTTTTTAGGAATAAATTGGTATTTTAATAAGTCATTTTGTCACAAAAGGTTAATTATCCTATACAACTTGCAAATTACTCTGCTTTTTTAGCTAAGTATTATAATCAATTTTAGAGAATCCGAAAACAACACATACACACACTGGGGATCGAACTCACGACCGCTTGTTCTTAAACACGAATGGAAAGCGTCCTATCGTACGCCATAAATATTTCGTCACGTTGCTTGAAATTTCGAAATTAATCACTATTTGTCTCTTTCCATCTTTAAATTTTCTATACGTCCCTTTCTCTTTATTGTATAGTATCGAAATGATTTGCGAAAAATTAAATTTGCTAAAATATCAAATTAACCAGCCCAGATCAAATTGATGTTGACATTTTTATTCAGTTCCAGAGGGTATATTGAAATTGTCCAGATGTTTGTAACGCATAGAAGGAAGCATTTCCGACCACATAAAGTATATATATTCTTGATCAGCATGACGAGCTGAGTCGATATAGCCATGTCCGTCTGTTTCTAAGCTATCGCCTCCGTCAGTTTTAAAGCTATCGCGACCAAACTTTGCAGGAAGTCTTCAGGCCAAATACGCTGCACATTTGTCGGAACCGGCCGGATCGGATGACTGTAACATATAGCTGCCATAGGAACGATCGGTTGAAAAACTAGTTCTAGTGAAAAAAACTTTTTTTGTTTTTCATGGAAACGGTTCCAAACTCCGTATTTACTAGTTTCCAATGCTTCTCCATAATTCTGCCAAGTTTGATCGAAATCGGACACTTATATAGTATAGCTGCCATACAAAAGTAAGGTTAGAAAAATAGTCTTAGTAAGAAAAACATCTTTGTTTTCAATGTAAAGCTCTTTAAAATTGGCATATATTTTTTTTTAAGCTTTTACACAATTCTTCAAAGTTCTGTCAAAATCGACTGACTATAGGTTATAGCAGCCTTAGGAATGATCGGTCCAGAAACTAGTTTTGGTGAGAAAAACTTTTTTTTCAAAGAAAACGCCTCCAAACTTTGCATTTCTTAGTTTGCTATGCTTTACCATGATTCCACTAAGTTTGGTCGAAATCGGACATCTATTTAGTATAGCTGTCATAGAAAAGTAGTCTTATCGAAAAAAAACTTGTTTGTTTCCTTGTCCTTGTCCTTCAAATTAGTTAGAAAAGCGTGCTGCAAGGGTATTCAAGCTTCGGCCGAGCCAAAGTCAACTTTCCATGTCCGTCAAAATAGCGTCGATGAGATAGCGTCGAATTTGGAACGATGGAATGTGGAACACTGGAGCATTTTTTGTTTTTGAATTTCTACCTTATTAAGTAATCAAATTAAAAAACTTTGAATGCAAAATTGTTAAGAATTTCATAAGCTTTCGTTTAAATTATCTTGTGGGCGAATATATGCATTGCAGGTGCTAAAAAACTGAAGTTGAAAAATCACCCTCTCACATTATCGGTCAGATCTCCGCTCACAGAGTCTGGACCGACATGCACGGTATAACAGATTAAAGGACACATATTCAAGAACATATCCTCAAAATTTGATCAAGATTAAACCATACGTTTTCGAGAAATTCGCTTAACAGTGAACCAACCTCACAATTTTCCCATACAAAATCGAGCAAAAAAATCAAGTTGTCACAACATTCTTAATTGCTCCGCTCACAGAGTCTGGACCGACATGCACGGTATATCAGCTAAAAGGGCACATATTCAAGAACATTTCCTCAAAATCTGAACAAGATTACACCATACGTTTTCGAGAAATTCGCATAACAGTGGGCACACCTTGGCATGGTGTCGCTACTGTTAAGCCCTGTGCGCAGTTTCCCAATCCGGAAGTAGTGAGGAGAATTAGTCAAGCTGCAGTCATACCGATAATCGACGCTAACTTTTTGAGCTTGGACCGACATGCACGGTAGTCCCAGCGATTAAGAAGGCCTTAATTAGTATCTATGATGAATTTCAACTCAGTTTAACCAGTACGATTGGAGAAAATTGAAGTTAAAATTATTTTATTTGGATTTGTATGGGCAATGGTCATACTGCCATTTGGCGCACTAAGTGAACATAACCTCATTCGACGCTAACTTTTTGAGCTTGGACCGACATGCACGGTAGTCCCAGCGATTAAGAAGGCCTTACTTAGTATCTATGATGAATTTCAACTCAGTTTAACCAGTACGATTGGAGAAAATTGAAGTTAAAATTATTTTATTTGGATTTGTATGGGCAATGGTCATACTGCCATTTGGCGCACTAAGTGAACATAACCTCATTCGACGCTAACTTTTTGAGCTTGGACCGACATGCACGGTAGTCCCAGCGATTAAGAAGGCCTTAATTAGTATCTATGATGAATTTCAACTCAGTTTAACCAGTACGATTGGAGAAAATTGAAGTTAAAATTATTTTATTTGGATTTGTATGGGCAATGGTCATACTGCCATTTGGCGCCCTAAGTGAACATAACCTTGCAGTTGCAGTTGCAGTATGACCATTGACCACACAAATTCAAATAATTTAATTTTAACTTCAATTTTCTCCAATCGTACTGGTTAAACTGAGTTGAAATTCATCACAGATACTAATTAAGGCCTTCTTAATCGCTGGGACTACCGTGCATGTCGGTCCAAGCTCAAAAAGTTAGCGTCGAATGAGGTTATGTTCACTTAGTGCGCCAAATGGCAGTATGACCATTGCCCATACAAATCCAAATAAAATAATTTTAACTTCAATTTTCTCCAATCGTACTGGTTAAACTGAGTTGAAATTCATCATAGATACTAATTAAGGCCTTCTTAATCGCTGGGACTACCGTGCATGTCGGTCCAAGCTCAAAAAGTTAGCGTCGAATGAGGTTATGTTCACTTAGTGCGCCAAATGGCAGTATGACCATTGCCCATACAAATCCAAATAAAATAATTTTAACTTCAATTTTCTCCAATCGTACTGGTTAAACTGAGTTGAAATTCATCATAGATACTAAGTAAGGCCTTCTTAATCGCTGGGACTACCGTGCATGTCGGTCCAAGCTCAAAAAGTTAGCGTCGAATGAGGTTATGTTCACTTAGTGCGCCAAATGGCAGTATGACCATTGCCCATACAAATCCAAATAAAATAATTTTAACTTCAATTTTCTCCAATCGTACTGGTTAAACTGAGTTGAAATTCATCATAGATACTAATTAAGGCCTTCTTAATCGCTGGGACTACCGTGCATGTCGGTCCAAGCTCAAAAAGTTAGCGTCGATTATCGGTATGACTGCAGCTTGACTAATTCTCCTCACTACTTCCGGATTGGGAAACTGCGCACAGGGCTTAACAGTAGCGACACCATGCCAAGGTGTGCCCACTGTTATGCGAATTTCTCGAAAACGTATGGTGTAATCTTGTTCAGATTTTGAGGAAATGTTCTTGAATATGTGCCCTTTTAGCTGATATACCGTGCATGTCGGTCCAGACTCTGTGAGCGGAGCAATTAAGAATGTTGTGACAACTTGATTTTTTTGCTCGATTTTGTATGGGAAAATTGTGAGGTTGGTTCACTGTTAAGCGAATTTCTCGAAAACGTATGGTTTAATCTTGATCAAATTTTGAGGATATGTTCTTGAATATGTGTCCTTTAAGCTGTTATACCGTGCATGTCGGTCCAGACTCTGTGAGCGGAGATCTGACCGATAATGTGAGAGGGTGATTTTTCAACTTCAGTTTTTTAGCACCTGCAATGCATATATTCGCCCACAAGATAATTTAAACGAAAGCTTATGAAATTCTTAACAATTTTGCATTCAAAGTTTTTTAATTTGATTACTTAATAAGGTAGAAATTCAAAAACAAAAAATGCTCCAGTGTTCCACATTCCATCGTTCCAAATTCGACGCTATCTCATCGACGCTATTTTGACGGACATAACTTTCCTCTAGTTTTTGGCTAATCATACTCGTCTGTTATCGTAATCGGCGAGTTCTAATCGATTACTATTTTACTTACTCGTGCAGATCTCCACTATGTATATCTAAATGGCGAACATTCTTTAATTAGGCATAATATGAGGTGTTTTTTTAATTAAAAATGATCTTTACCTGCCAGAAAGAATAAGGTGTCTGCAATATATACACTTCAAACCTCTATTTCTTACCTACTTTGAGATCTGTTGGTTGATGCTTATCAAAGGATGATTTGATTCCTTCTGGCTGTTAGATGCAAAACCATTAAGCATTAAGTTCCCAAAAAAAAAGTTAAACACACCGGGATTAACCTTCCACCTAGATAAAACATTTTTCAAATTCTAAGTGTACAAATTATTATAATTATTTATATAAGTTTCAGAAGTCGTTTACTCATTCAAGTACAGCTTCATTCAGTCCAAACTGGTTTTACCCATTTATAATTTATTCCTCCATATCAAAGACAATCACGTAGGTGGGTCAGCGTTCCCTTCACACTTGCTCTTACCCTCGTTGCAATTCGATTTGCATTAACATTGACTTATTTGCATTTCGAACGTTGTTACTTGTTACAGGCAAACACTTAGTTTGCTTTAATTAGTTAAATTACAAATCAGTTGTATTGTTATATAAAATTCTTGTACATGATTTTGCAATTTGTTTGTTCTACCGCAGATTTGCATTTAACCACAAAAAAACTTGTCAGATTTTGGAATTTTGTTAATGTAAACTTTATGTCAATCAAAATTGCTGCCACAAATTAAGGAAATTTTCATTCAAAATTAAATTTGATTACAAGAAAAAGTTAATCTCTGTGTCAGAAGTTCTTTAGAGTATTAATTTGACTATATTTTAATAGTACAGTGCATTTTGTTACCATAACAGGAAATATTTGTATCATTGTTGCTAAAGACATCAATTTTTTCTGAATTTTTATTAGATCTCTTGATTCTGATTTACCATATCTGGTTGTTTTGGGCACACTAGGTACATTTGAGGGGAACGAAGTAAATTTGATGATGGTGTGAAATGGAAATTTACACACAAATATACTCAACATTCTCCCAACGATATCAGTTTTAAGAAACTTATGGGGGTTTTTAAAGACCTCTGTGCTTGGTAGTACTTCCAAGGAAGTCTATATGAGGACAACTTTCGCGAATTCTATCCACCAATTAGTTATTAGATCTTATGTGTATTGGTATGTGGGCATTGGTATTGCAAATGCAGCTGTTCCTTAAAATCTCTGAATCAATAGCCGTGTTCAGCAGACGAATTGATCGATGTGCAGGTATCAGAAAAGCTTGATCAGAGCTGTGGAACAAGACTTTGCATGAACAATTTTTTAATTCGGTGCCGACATTGGCGCGGCTCTGTATCATGGAATCATGGCAATTGCATAAATGAAGTCAGACTTAAGTTTAAACTTATTTTTAAATTAAGTGCACAAAAAATCTCTAGATATACATTTACAGGTGTAGTTGGCAGTATCACTTAATAAAAAAAGGTGAGCGTCCTATTTCCTCGATACATGCTTCTCTATCATGTTACGTCAAATTGTGTATCATGATACCCTATCACTGGAGTTCAGCAAAAAGATCAGTGAGAATATTGGACTGATCAGGGAGCAATTCTTCTGCTGAGCGCTGCCCATGACAATTGGAACAACATCATTTCGGGATGAGTTTCTCATGCCGGCTTTCATCCAAGTTGATTTCAAGTGTTTTTCTTGCCGTTTTAGGGCCGATTTCACAACTTTTACATAGATAGCTATCTGTAACATAAACTAACAAACAATAGAGTAAAATTTGAGTTTATCTGACACATAGCAGCTATCTAGAAGATGAGAAATCGGCAATAAATATTTTAAAATGTATGACTCTATTTTATTGTATGAGTAACGAAATGCTAACTGAAATTTGGCTATTAGCTGTAACATTATCGAGATGTAAAAAGTGGCCACTCAGTTCATTACTTATTGACTATTCAACAAATTTTCGTTTATTCTTGACAATCTTTCATCAGCACTTAGCAGCTTCTTTTAAATCCTTTTTCATGTTCTGGTGAGTTTAACAATCCATTTTATTTGGATACCTCTTTAATGTTACGCACTTATTTGATTTCTGGATAGTACTTATAACACCAAGCATTATTATGGGAAATGGTTTTTAGAAGTTGCCAGATGATTGCTCTAGGCCTTTTCTTTAGAGACTGTTCTATGTCCTTTTTCAATGTCGTGGAACCCATCGATCTTTTTGTCAGCATTAATGTCTTTTTATACTCTGTACCGTAGGTACATAGAGTATTATAAGTTTGTGCAAAAGTATATAACATCCAGAAGGAAGCATCTCCGACCCCATAAAGTATATATATTCTTGATCAGCATCAACAGCCGAGTCGATATAGCCATGTCCGTCAGTCCGTCTGTCCGTCTGTCTGTCCGTATGAACGCACAGATCTCAGAGATGGTAAGAGATAGAGGTTTGACATTTATGGTATGGGACATATGCTTCTTATGTCTGCAGGCAGATCAAGTTTATTTTCAATTTTGGCCACGCCCCCCTCCCGCCCCCGCAATTTAGAAAAAACGTCATATCTCCCACAGTTTTGAAGATAGATGGCTTGTTCCTTCTGGACATATTTAGTTATTAGAATAACTTATCGATCCGCCAAAGGAATGAAGAGATCGGATGAACGGTTTTCGAGTTATGATCAAAAGACAAATTTTCTTGGTACAGAGTATGTTATAGTCGGGCTTGACCGACTTTCTTTCTTGTTATATCCTTGACCTGTGTATATTTAAACCCTTTGCAGGGTTACATATTTCTCGTCAGAAAAATCAGATTTTTTTCAGAACTTTAGGATTATCCTCCACCAAAAACGGGATGCTTTAAGTTCTTTATAACCACTCGGATTCATGGCCAATATTGTTTTACCACTTTTTTTAGATATATGATCTAATATTAAGAAGATGTGAACACTCTTGTTATACTCTGTACCGTAGGTACATAGAGTATATTACATCCAGAAGGAAGCATCTCCGACCCCATAAAGTATACATATTCTTGATCAGCATCAACAGTCGAGTCGATATAGCCATGTCCGTCTGTCCGCCTGTTTGTCCGTATGAACGCACAGATCTCAGAGATAGTAAGATATATAGGTTTGACATGTATGGGACATAAGCTTCTTATGTCTGCAGGCAGATCAAGTTTATTTTTAATTTTGGCCATGCCCCCTCCCGCCCCCGCAATTTAGAAAAAACGTCATATCTCCCACAGTTTTGAAGATAGATGGCTTGTTCCTTCTGGACATATTTAGTTATTAGGATAACTTATCGATCTGCCAAAGAAATTAAGAAGATCGGATGAACGGTTTTCGAGTTATGATCAAAAGACAAATTGTCTTGGTACAGAGTAAGTTATAGTCGGGCTTGACCGACTTTCTTTCTTGTTTTTTAATAACATTAAAAGCGTCTTTTAATTTTGCAATGCACAGAAATATTAATTTTTCGATAAGGTATAAACTATATATTAAAACATATTCTTGATCTGGGCTTCGAGATGAGCTTTGTCCGTCCACCTGTATATTTCTACCAAACTACCCTGCAAACTAAACTAAAAGCGGAGCTTACAGTTATATAGGTTCAGATTACAGTTTAAGTACTTACTCCACTACCTGCATGTAAAGCGAAGAGGTGCCGATTGGTTATCTCCTAGGACATGCCCAGCCCATCTACTAGTGCAGCGCATTGAAGGGTAGTTTTTCAGCATTGAAGCTATCAAGCTGAAGTTTGCACACAGTCATCTTTCTAAATCGGATCGGATGAATATAGCATATATCATGGGAAGAATCGAACGGAAACTAGTCTTAGTAAGAAAAACTTTCTTTCCAAACTTTGTATTTTTTGGTATCCCATTTTCCATTTCCCATAATTCTACTTAGTTCAATCCAAATTACTCATTTGTATATAGGAAGTATAGCTAACATACAAAATATATGTCGAAAAAAATGTCTAAGTGGAAAAAATTATTATTATTGGTACAGCCTAGAATTGTGGTATTGCTTTATTTGATATGATTAAACCAAGTTAAACCACATAAAAAAGTTGGGAAAATGGGTCTTAGGGAAAAAAATGTATTTATTTTTAATGTTAGCGCTCCTTAAGTTCGCTACTTTAAATGTTATATGGTTTAAGGTATTTGCAGAATTTGGTCAAATTCGGATGACTATATCCTATCGCTCCTTCAGTCGGAAAATGGGTCTAAGCTAATAAAAATTTTTATTGAAATGAGCTTTCAAACATAGGTTTATGCATTTTCAATGAGTGTAACTATATTTTATTTTACATATCATAAATTAATTGATTTAGCATATTAATTAGGATCTATAGCTCACGTATTAGATTACCATATTAATGGCAAATAAAACTCTCATTAATTTTCATTTTGACACAAATGTTTCGTTTAATTTTTGCACATTTCCCCACTTTAATTTTGCACACAAATTTCCGCTTTCAAGTTCAATATCATTGCTTTTTCATGGTATCCTTTTACCATCTGATCTACCGTCAATTTATCCAGTCGCAACTAGATCAACTTACATTCCGTTCAGTGTTTCCGTTCAATTAATATTCAGAGGACACCAGACACATGGGCAACTGTTGTTTGCAATTAAACGACACTCGCATGTAAAATATTATTTTTCCTATGCATAGAAAACAATTTTCGTCGACAGATATATGTAAACAAATTCATTTACATGATTCACGGTCAAGTTCAGAATGAAAAAAAAAATTTATATGCATACTGTCAGTCTGGTCAGTCGGTCATCTAGGTCTGTTGTTGTATAACTGCATGTAAACAATATTAATCAAATTTATAGCGAATGCCTTATAGTGCCTGGCTCAAGTGCTAAAAAAGTTTGTTAATTAAATAGCTGCTGAAATTGAATTGCATTCTTAAGATACAGCTATCTATCTATCTGCAAACCTCAGACTCAGTCTAAGTCTAGGCACATGCCATAGTAAGCAGACTACGCTACCTCAATTAGTTGAATTGCAAATACAAGTGGTATTTGAGAAGTACAAAGCACATAAATGACTTTATCATGATAGTTGATAGTTGACAAACTGTGATCAATGATCTCATTGTGGGGGAGGAATAATTTGCATTTGTAGTCGAATGGTGAGATTCACTACAATTTTGTGGAAAGTCTTAAAATGAAACAAATTTCTTGTTTACCATCGCTGCAAATGGAAGGGAAAGTATTAGTTGATTACATTTTAAAAAGACAATTTTGTTTAAAAGAAGGTTGTACAATAGAGTGGGTCAATTTGTATGGGCTTAAAAAAATACACCAAGCGGTTGTCAAAATCGTAATCTACGATGAATTCTGAGAAGGTTTGCTCAAGAAACCATGGGTCTAAAATCAAAATCGATGAATAACTTAAATTTAATAAACATCTAAATTATTTTTAAAGATCACAACGTTCTTTTCTTATCAACGCACATATCTCAGAGATGGTAAGAGATAGAGGTTTGGCATGTATGGGACATAAACTTCTTATTCTTGCAGGCAGATCAAGTTTATTTTCAATTTTTTCCACGCCCCCTCCCACGCCCGCAATTTAGAAAAAACGTCATATCGCCCACAGTTTTGAAGATAAATGGTTTGTACCTTCTGGACATTTTTAGTAATCAGGACGATTTACCGATTCGCCAAAGGATTGGAAAAGATCGGATGAACGGTAGTCGGTTTATAAGGAAAACAAAAATGATGCTTGGTGGTAGCGACCGCAACGGCGATTGGCGGCACTTCACACACCTTAACACAATCTTTGGGAGGTACTCAGTGTATAATAGTCGGTCTTGATCGACTTTCGGAATTGTTTATCTTAATTTTAGCCCATTATGTGACGAAAAACTTCTTCTTACAAATCGGAAGCTCGATTTTGATTTTAGACCCATGGTTTCTTGGGTAAACCTTCTTAGAATTCATCGTAGTTTACGATTTTGACAACCGCTTTGTCGCGAAAAAAATTGACCCACTCTATTGTACAAGGATTGTCATACTAGAAACGAGAAAGTATTTCTTAGCACTGTACATATCAATATTACTTTCATTTTCATAGATATGTGGAAAATTAAGCATTTTCATTACCGTTTTGAGAAATTTTTCTAGGCTTTGTTCTAAAATTCACTTCAACAAAAATTTTTTGTTTTTAAACCTGATTTTTCTGACTTGGTTTAGAGACAAAATCAAACCACAAATCTTTTGCTTAAATATTGTTAATCAATTCCGTTCTAGTTTTAACAATCTTTGAACTAGTGATGCCGAAAATAAAATCGATATATCTTTATATATTATATTGTAGTCCAAAATTTATTGATTTAAATGATTCAAAATTTTAAAAGTAAAACACTTTTTATGTTCAAAAAATTGAGCTACAATTGATATGTTGATTTTGTGAGTTACATCGAAATATGAAGACTACTAAAGTGCTTCAAATTAAAAATAAAATTTAACATATTTGATTCATAAGTTTTCTTCAATATAAATTAATTAAAAAGTTTAAACTTCTTATGTTATAATTAAAATAAAGAACATATAATTTAATCAATAATTTGCAAGACTGCAATTAAACTGAGCCCAGCACCGGATCTTCTATATTATTAACATCCCAAAATGGACCCCACTGCTTCAGACATAGATCGTTTTAAAGAATCACTTTTATTACTATCAAAAACTAGTTTATAAAACTGTCACAATTTATAAACCGCAACAAATAAATGATTTTACAGTGCTGAATCGGAGCATCATCATTTCAAAACTATGTTCTAGCTCAGCATTTTACGATTTTGAAAAGAATAAAAGCATTTGGTTTATTTTTTTTTCCATAATAAATAATGTCCATTTGGGACCACCCCCGGACCGAACCATCCCCAGAATTTCAGACGTCTGCCGCTTTGTAGTGTTTTGAAGCTTTGATCCCTAGATTTTGGACTCATTTAAAACGTAGCTCTTAAAACGTATCAAATTCAACCTAGATTACTTTAATGACTTAACTAGAGAATTTTGGAAAATATCGATATATCAGGAAAAAGGTAATCTTACAATTTGAACACCAGGCTCTTTAAGATGAATTCAAAGCAGAGCTCAGCAAATATGGTCAACCTAGTTCACTAATTTTACCAATATGCTCATCGACATAAAGGGGATAATTTGTAAAACTGGCAATTAAATCGTTTCTCGTATCGATGTATCGTTTATTTGCCGGAGTGAGAAACATCGATTTAATCCTAGAGAATTAAGTAAAATTGAACAAAGTTCCAACACTTCTTGAAGAAGCGACGCCGGCGCACCTCGTGCTGAAAAAATGTCGAAATATTTATAGAACCTGTGGAAATATCACAAAATATCATTGGTAAGTCACCAATGATTCGAAATGAAGCCCATATTGCCATTCTCACCACAAACTCTTTCTTGGGTTCTTGCACAGAGAAAATAAAATGTTAATATCAATTTGATCTGGGCTGGTTAATTTGATATTATGGTGGATTACAAGAAGACGCTATTCCATCCGTCTTAAGTGAAGAGATCCTGAGTGCAATCCCCAGTCCAGGAGAGATATTGTAAATAAGTCTTCAAAATTATGAAATTATTGTTTTCTGATTCTCTTAACCCTTTTGAAATTCTTATCCAAGAAAACAGAGTGAAGAGGAAGCTATATAGGATGATTAACCCGTCATTTCCAATATATTTTTTGTGACAAAATGACACCATAAAATATCAATATAATCTTAAAATATTGATTTTATATGCTCGAAAAAATCAAACAGGTAATTTTCAAGTGTAAAATATCGGATTTTTGTTGAAATAAAAAAATACAATATTAAGCCCCATTATAATTTTTTCTGTGAGGTGTCAAGCTGACTTATCGTCGAAGACATTTTTTTAAAAAGCCTTAAGCTTCCAACAATTCCAACAGTTGGCAAACTGCACTGCTGTATTGGAAAGTAGGTTTTCTAATGTTATCTGAATAGATTGTTGTAATAAGTTGTATATTTATTTCCGATTTTAAAACTAAGCAACGTCGATATGCTCCTACTTATAATATTAGTAGAAACCAAAGGCTGGAGAAGTAATTTTATTCTATTATTACCTAAGTCAAATGTAAAAACAATCTCATTACACGTCCTACATGAAGTGATATAGAAAATCGATGCCTTAAATATAGTTTATTTGACAGCTCTAATTAATACTCTCATTTACTTGCTCAATGGAACAATTGTTATACGCTTGAAAAGTGTTTTAGAAGGAATCTTCTCCGAGTCGGTTGATCTTTTTCCTCCGTCTGTCTGATTTTACATGACTAGTCCCTTAGATTTAAATCTATCGAGCCGACATTTTTTACTTAATCTTATTTTGACTGCACACTGCTAGTATGTAGGAACAACCCGGGCGGGATAACTAATCTCGTAGCTGCGTATTCTGTTTCATGGTTCTCGATGAGAGAAACACCCGAAGCTGTCAATAGCAGCTTGATGGGAATAAGTTTGTTAGACTCTCTGTAGCGGAGCATAAGCAATTGAGCAAAAAGTTTTAGCTTAAATTGTACTTTTGCTGTTGCGTTAGAAGCACAAAAGCACGCAGATACACTTGTAGTTTACAAAGTTAAAAAGGCACTTTCAGCAGATTCCGCCCAGCAAAGCTTCTCATGGAAACAACTGGAACGAGCTGAGACAATTGCTTACTAGACCCTCAGTTTTTAAGTTATCGAGCTGAAGTGTTGGACAGAGGTATCTTTTAACTTCAAACTGGAACACTGCTTCACGCTGTTTGAAGTGTATTAAAGCTTTGGCACAGTCGAAGTTAGCTTTGCTTTCTCGTTACAACAATAATTGACTGATTTTTTTTTTAAATTTATCTTACTAATCGTTTACACACTCTAAAGTCAGCCAAGCATGAAACTTTTTAATTTTACTATCTCTACAATCTGAGGCCGCACTTGGCGTGTGGCTTGATATTCTCAGAGAACCACATAGATTTTCATCTCTAACAATTGAAATGCAATTGAGTAAACTTTAAGAGTGTGCACGATATTCATTATTAATCCGCAAGTGTTTACTAATCTTATTATAGTTTCAATATAGCTGCCTAATTAAGAGTCCACTTGATCATCCTGTGGGCAGTGCTGGGTGCTATCAGCATAAAACCAGAACAGTCATAACTTTTCATCATTGGATCGTGTATGTAAATTTATTTGTTTGACACGTTTGTTGATAAACTGCGCTTTTTGTTGTTTCTATTTCTTTTAATTGAGCTGCATTTTGCTGGCATTCGCTGGAAAAGTGTCAAAACTAAATTGATTCAGTAAATAAATTATTCATTGTCTATTAACAAAATATATGTCAAGTTTTTGCGCTACTTTTTGAAATTTCATTGAAACGCTTTTTGGCGTTACTTCCCTCCATCCTTCGAAACAATAGAATTTCCGGTTTTGTGTGCAAAAGTAACACCACCAAGTGTCGAATCATTAGTCCAAACAAAAACCGGCACGGGTAAGGAGAGAACCGAACATATACGTACATAATTCGCAAAGCTTTCCAGCTGCCATTGAGCACATGTCACAGAAGCTGCGCCGGATCGCATTCAGACTCGGATCATGATGAATGGGGGTTGTAATTTTTGCCAACGATAAATGTACTCTCTACTTTGTTTGTTGGCCGCGCAAAAGCGAAGTGCGAATGTAGGCAGCTTAGTCGTTAATGGATTGTCGCCCAGTAAAGAACGCGAGAGAAATAATAGCTTAAAATTTGTGAAATTCATTTTATTGCATTGGGCAAATGATGGAGATATTGTAAAAGCGTAATCATTGTGCAAAGTGTTGAGTAGTTGGATTTATGAATAAAATTGTAAGCCAGTAGCTAAAATATCAATATATTTCTTGATCGATCGTTTATAAGTACCTGAGAATTAAATTTATAAAAACATTTTTCCCTCTTTTCCAAAGAGGTTAGATCTTGCTTAAGTTTGTGCTCAGCATCCAATGCACTGAACCTCATTGCGCACTTGAACTTGCATTGATGATGATTTAAATAGATTAATTTTATTGTTTAACAAATAAGTTAACGGAAGAGACAAGCTGAGGACATTTAACCCTGTAAAAACTTTGATTGATTCTTTGGACAACAAAGGGTATTATAATTTTGCCCAGAAGTTTGCCAACGCATAGAAATATTCATTTCCGACCCCATAAACTATATATATTCTTGATCGGGGTGACGAGTTGAGTCGATTGAGCTTTGTCCGTCCGTCTGTCGGTCTGTTTCTACTGTTGTCTATCAGTTTTAAAGCTATCGAGCTGAAATTTTGCACAGAGTCTTCTTTTTGCTACACACTACCAATATGTCGAAACCGACCGGATCGGATGACTATATGTTATAGCTCCCATAGGAACAATCGGTCGGAAAACTAGCTTAAGTGACAAAAACTTTTTTCTTTTCATTAGAAAAGTCTCCAAACTTTCTAATCGTAGGTGTTTTCTATGTTTTTTTATAATTCTACCAAGTTTTATTAAAATCGGACAACTATATAGCAGCCATACAAAAGATAGGTCTGAAAAACAGTCTTAGTTAGAAACACTTTTTTGTTTTTAATGGTAGCATCCTGCAATTTTGTATCTGTTGGTTTCACATGATTTCACATAATTTTACATATCGGATGACTGTATCTCATAGCGAACTCATACGAACGAATGGGAAAAAGAGTATTTTTTGAAAATATTTAAGCGAGAACTTGCAAGGGTATAAAAACTTCGGCACAGACGACGTTAGCTTAGTTTTCTCGTTTTTTTATCATTTCTGCACTGAAAAAGCTAAAATATTCTATGTTGCTTAGGGTTAATACATAATTACGGATCGACTAATTACGACATGTCAAAACGAGAGCGTAAGTTGAAGTCTGCCCTGCCCGACTTCGATATACCCGTTACTCAGTTCAATTATTGTTTAATAACTTCATGCGGCTCGGATAAGTATGCAACATTTTTTTAACTCGGCCATTTATTATCCGATCATTTTGAAAATTTGTGAGATCGTATCTTAAAAATTGTGGGAGTTATTCAACATTTCTTATTGCGGGGGTGGGAGAGGGCGTGGCCGAAATTTGAAACATACTTGATCTGCCTGCAGACAATACTAGCTTACATCTAAAATATGGTTGCTCTAGCTCTTCTAGTCTCTGAGATCTAGGTGTTCATACAGACGGACGGACGCACGGACTGACGGACATGGCTATATCGACTCGGCTGTTGATGCTGATGAAGAATATATATACTTTATGATATCGGAGATGCTTCCTTCTGCCTGTTACATACATTTGCAGGACTTTAGTATACCCTTTTTACTCTACGAGTAACGGGTATAAATATGCAATATTTTATGCAAAAATGTGTCAAAAAGTATGTTAAATATGTGGAAAACATACAATTCTAGATGTAGGAGTTATTGGTCGTGCATATATCGGTGACGTATACCGATGGATCTAGTTCGATTTCTGTTCGATTGTGTTATGTTATTGTGACTTATCCATGTCTCAATAACAAAAATTTTATAATGGAATAGTCTGATTTGTTATCAATAGCACATAACTGTCTATAATAAACAAAATTAATATAAAAACAAGAAAGAAAGTCGGTCAAGCCCGACTATAACATACTCTGTACCAAGAAATTTTGTCTTTTGATCATAACTCGAAAACCGTTCATCCGATCTTCTTCATTCCTTTGGCGGATCGATTAGTTATTCTAATAACTAAATATGTCCAGAAGGAACAAGCCATCTTTCTTCAAAACTGTGGGAGATATGACGTTTTTTCTAAATTGCGGGGGCGGGAGGGGGCGTGGCCAAAATTGAAAATAAACTTGATCTGCCTGCAGACATAAGAAGCATATGTCCCATACACGTCAAACCTCTATCTCTTACCATCTCTGAGATCTGTGCGTTCATACCGACAGACAGACGGACAGACGGACATGGCTATATCGACTCGGCTGCTGATGCTGATCAAGAATATATATACTTTATGGGGTCGGAGATGCTTCCTTCTGGATGTTACATACTTTTGCACAAACTTATAATACTCTATGTACCTACGGTACAGAGTATAACAAGAAAGAAAGTCGGTCAAGCTCGACTATAACATACTCTGCACCAACGAAATTATACACTCAGCATAAATTTTGATGCTGCAGCAGCAGCTGAGAGTAGCGCTGCTATTGCGCTGCAGCAGCAAACAGTCTTTTGATCATAGCTCGACAACCGTTCATCCGATCTTCACCATTTCTTTGGCAGATCGATAAGTTATCCCGATTTCTAAATATGTCCAGAAGGAACGAACGATCTATCTTTAAAAATGTGGGAGATATGACTTTTTTCCATATTTCGGGGGCGGGAGAGGGCCAAAATTGAAAATAAATTCGATCTGCCTGCAGACATAAGAAGCATATGTCTTATACATGTCAAACCTCTATCTCTTACCATCTCTGAGATCTGTGCGTTCATACGGACATGACTCTGTTGCTGCTGATCTAGAATATATATACTTTATTGGGTCGGAGATGCTTTCTTCTGGCTGTTACATAATTTTGCCCAAACTTATAATACTCTATGTACCTACGGTAGAGAGTACAAAAATGTCTACTCGACGCACAAAAGTTCACGATCAAAGCAAATTATTTTTGAAGCATTATCAAAGCTCGAAGGGTTGTCCAAAATTCTAAGGAAAATCGATGATATTTACTGCAACGACAGAAATTTTTGTAATGATCAAATATCATGTATCCTACAGATATCTTGCAATGTTATTAAATGAGTTTGTGTTTGCTTCTTGTGTTACCTATAATCTAAATTTAATTTCTCAATAATTTAGTTGAAACTAAGTTTTTGGTAACATAAAATTATCTAAGAAGTACGTACATTTTTTCACAGCAGCATTGTTTTGTTTCAAGTAAACGCTTTGTATAAAAATGAAGCCTAAGTTGCTTGGCCGGCTACATAATTAATTGGCGAATTATCAATTTCAAGTTATGGCAAGCTATCAGTGTTAACTATTTTGTTACCTATTAACAAGCCTTCCGATTTGGCTGGATTCAGGCAGAGGCCATTTCGCTTAACCCAATCATTGGCTTTAATGAGCTCATTGTTTCATATTAGGACACAATCAGCAAACTTGTTCAAAAAGCTGCGGACATGTAGTGGGACATCATCGGCATACATATGGACTTTACAATTAGACAGGACAGTTGGCAATTCATTAACATATGCAGAACTCAGAGCGGTCGTAAGATTGATTGAGACGCAGACTGTGTGGGAACTTCTCGACGTCATTTCCATTTTCCATTCCATCCATTTTGGTGCAGGATGTAAAAACAGTCCCAATGACCTTGTTGGCCGAAAAACTTATCTAGCCCATATTTTACGCAGCTTTAACAGACGAAGTAACTACATTAACTGCATTGACATTGTGTTGTGATGGATCCATGTGTCGTTCAAAATGTTTAAGTATTCACTTTGTCGATGTGAACCTTCGTCGTCACTTGAGTGAAGTTTAGTTAATCCCAACTAATGAGCTAACGAAATTTGTTTTCTCCATATTCACCGATGTTCATTTAATTGCCTGCTTTCAATTGCTGTCAAACAGAAACTATTAAATTTGACAAAAGCCTATTAGATATAATTAATGATAATTGAACTTTAAGTTACTACGTGGACAATTAAAAAAGTTACTGACCTATCAAACTGCACTTAAAGGTTTAAAAAGGTTTTTAACGAGGCCGGATCAAAAAAATCAAAAGAATCGTTTGTGTTCTTTTTGAGTTTTTCTAGGATTTTTGAGAAAATGGTTTCTTTAAATATTTTTAAAATGCCACAAATGAGTTAATTTTTCCATTTCCCAAAGGGTTTGAATGAAATAAAGCCAAGACTGCAAAGCTCCAAAAAGCTTATAAAGTTTAAGACTTTTGGCACAATTGAGACACATCTTTGTTTCGAGCTTACTAAGCTATGTAAATCGGCAATGAGTAAAAGAAATGGACCTAATTCGTCGTTGTTGTCACTCGAAAGTCTGGCCTTGGAATTTTGTAAGGTAGTCTCATCTTCTAATAACTAGTTTTATGATTTAATTTCTTCTGCAAATCGCAATATGCCGAATTCGGATTTGATTTTGAAAACGCATCTTGAATTATCAAATTTAAGCAATTTTATAGTATATTTTATAATAATTGCTTCTGGTCATAGTATTGAGAAAGTTTTTAAAGTTCTTTAAAAACTGAATTAATGATTTAAGGCATCATTTATTTTTGCAACAAAATATTAATATCTAAATGATTCTTTTTTAATATCGAAAGAAACGTGGACATAGATATTTTTTAAATATCTGGCAACCCTAGTTCGAACCAATTCGATTCGGAACCCTTGCAGAGGCTATTATAAAATTGTCCGGATCTACATAACCCATTGAAGGAAACATTTCCGACCATAAAAAGTATATATATTCTTGATATATATTCTGCACGGCGAGCTGAGTGGCTTTAGCCATGTCCGTCCGTCCATCCGTCTGTTTCTATGCAAACTCCTCCGTCAGTTTGAAAGCTATCTTCACCAAATTTTGCACGAAATCTTAAAGTACAAATACTCTGCACATTTATCGGAATCAGCCAGATCGGATGATTATAGCATATAGCTGTCATTGAAACGATCGGTCAGAAAGCTAGTTTTTGTGAGAATTTTTTGTTTTCAATGGAAAAGCCTCCAAACCTTGTATTTCTTATTTTGCTATGCTTTCCCATGATTTTAATAAGTTTGGTCGAAATCGGACATCTATATACTAAAGCTGTCATAGACAAGAAAGAAAGTCGGTCAAGCCAGACTATAACATACTCTGTACCAAGAAAATTAGTCTTTTGATCATAACTCGAAAACCGTTCATCCGATCTTCTTCATTCCTTTGGCGGATCGATAAGTTATCCTAATAACTAAATATGTCCAGAAGGAACAAGCCATCTATCTTCAAAACTGTTGGAGATATGACGTTTTTTCTAAATTGCGGGGGCGGGAGGGGGCGGGGCCAAAATTGAAAATAAACTTGATCTACCTGCAGACATAAGAAGCATATGTCCCATACATGTCAAACCTCTATCTCTTACCATCTCTGAGATCTGTGTGTTCATACGGACAGACAGACAGACGGACGGACGGACAGACGGACAGACGGACATGGCTATATCGACTCGGCTGTTGATGCTGATCAAGAATATATATACTTTATGGGGTCGGAGATGCTTCCTTCTGGATGTTACATACTTTTGCACAAACTTATAATACTCTATGTACCTACGGTACAGAGTATAAAAAGTAGAGTCTGAAAAGTCATAGTGACAAAAACTTTTCTGTTTTCAATGGAAATGTCCTCAAAGCATTTATTTGTTATTATTATTATTATTTTATTTGTATAATTGGAACTTAAAATTAATTCTAAGTTACAATTTTGGTTTTTATAGCCAGAGCAACGGAGGCCTTTAGGCATTTATTTGATATGCCTTCACGCAATTCTAAAATTGTTAAAATCGGATGACTATAGCATATAGTTACAGTGGGAATGCTGGTCGAAAAAAAAGTTCTATTGAGAAAAATTTTTTACAAATAAGTTTGTTAGGCTTTTGCATGATTCCACTAAGTTTGGACGAAATCGAACATCTATATGGTACAGCTCCCAAAGGGTATGCAAGGCCGAGCCGAAGTTAACATTCCTCTATCTTTACACATAACACTAACAATTGAACTTTTATTTATTCATTTTTCGTTACAGTGGACCCAACCCAGTAGAAGTTGTCCACACTCAATTTCTTCAAATAGGCTAATCTGAGCCTAAATTACCCCAACTTAACTGCCAACGCACTTTTCAGTGCGTCGGGGCCTAAGTACAGAGGGGTTAACCCCACAAAAAGACATACAAAATGACGCGACCCAAGAAAGATGGCAGCAAGTTCAAAAGTTTTATGCAAGAAAATGTCCTCACAATGGCCACCGTGATTGGTGTCTTTGTGGGTGGCCTAGTTGGATTTATAATTAAGAACAGCACTGGAGAGTGGACAAAGCGAGAGATTATGTATATATCATTTCCGGGTGAGATTTTTCTACGGTAAGTCAAAAGTAAAAAGTAAGTTTAAAAAAATATCTAACAAAAATTGAATTTACAGCATGCTGAAGTGTTTGATTGTCCCATTGCTGGTGTCATCGATAACCAGCGCAATTGGTGGACTGGACCTGAGCATGTCCAGCAAAATTGCCACCAGGTAAAACAAAGTGTAGATCCAAACAACTTTCGGTACTCCTTACCTTTTAAATGCATTTTTTAGAGCCATCACCTACTATTTTGTGACCACAATTTCGGCAGTCATATTAGGCATTTGCCTGGTCACTACATTGCGACCTGGTCAGGGTGCCAAAATTGTTGAAACCCAAACAGAGAGTATTGATAAGGCATCCAAGGTGTTGACACCCGATACGCTGATGGACTTAGTGCGGTAGGTAACAATCGCAAAACGTATTGAATGATACAAATTGTAATTATTTTGTTTTATTTTTCAGTAACATGTTTACGGATAACATCATACAGTCCACCATGTTTCAGGTATGAAGAATCTTCACTGACCAAATCGCTTCAATTATTCAATTGAAATCAAACTGTCATGATAGGGATATCACAGTTTTAGCATACAACTCAAATTGAATCGTGGGGGATTTTCTGTCCAGTCCACCCTAGTGACGAAAGCACACAACCGTACATATATATGACATACATGATAAATATGCTTAAATTTCAATTATCACATACAGACCCCAGACATAAATTGAATCAAAGCTCTAAGCTGCCTGCTTGTGACCACTTATATACATACATACATACGTACATACTTACATTACGGTGTAGCCAGCAATTCAAATGAATATTCATGCGCACAATTAGATTATTGTCGCTTTATATGGACTGACTCAACGAAGGGGATATAAATTTGCATTTTGATTCTTTGTTGGGTATTACAAGATATATCTAAACTAGTTATACTACTTTGTTTAAAAAGTAAGAATCTTTTTTTTATCTACAAATCTATTTTAAAGTGTTCCGGTGGGGACAAGCTTAGAACCCCTTAGGTGCACATTAAATCTCTTTAACTCACTGATCCATTAGTAAGAGCCCCTTTTGCAATATACTTAATCTCCTCTCTCGAATTTGAATTGAAGACCCTGGGTACTGCGCTTAGGTAGTCGGCATCTCAACACAGACGATTATTGACGTTACTCGACAAAACACAGTTACAAAACAAAAACCCAGGCGAGAAATCACTGTACACCCAAGGCAATCAATGTTCTTTCACACCCGAAAATAAACTTTATTTGCCCTAAAAATTAACCTTACTTAAAAATAGCTGATATTTAAAACGTTTTAAACTTGTTATAAGCCAAAAAAAAAACTGTCTACAAGTTAGGAGTTTTGTTCCTAAATGTGAGGTGAAATACTGCGCAAAATTATAATTTTAAAAACTTTTATTTCTCACCTTACCGTACTGGGACTCGAGCTCAGGTCCTCCAGTCCCGCCATTGTCGATACGCGAGATCTAGCGTTAAGTTAACCTAAAGAACCCAGTCCATGGCGATGCCCATATGACAAATATGCACAAAAAGTGAGAGACCTTAAATTTTATGGTTTATTTAATGCATATTAAAGATTTTTTATTTGTCGAGTTTTTAAGCAAATAATGGACGCTATAGCAAATAGATAATTACACTAAGCAACAAGGTCCACTATGTTTGATTGTTGTGGCTGTTCTAGATGACTTTCGTGTGCTGAACACGAATCATTTTTGGATTCGCCACTTCTAGATTTTTAGTAATTTGATATTAAAGCTGCTTAAAATTCATATTTTTACCATTTTTGGGCAGTTGTATCCCAAATGCTAAATCTTAGCTTAAAGATATCCAACAACTATAACTAACTATAACTATAACTAATAGTTTATTTTAAAGCCAAAAAGTAATATTGTACGATAAAATCAAAGAGAGTTAAGATTTTAGTACAGGTTCCCCATAAAAGGTGTCGTAATTCACATTTTTGCTTAAATTACCATAAAGCTAGACGTGACGGGCCATTTATGAGAACAGATTTGTGTTAAGCACCCGAACATTATTTAGTATCACCACCAATCCTTTAATACAAGAATACATTTTTTATCCATGAGCTTGAAACGCCATACTTCTAAACTTTGCTTGCTCTCTTCGTTCAGTTACTTAACCTCATTTCCCTCGCCTTAAAATACAGAATGTCAACAACTTCAGCTTGTTTTTAAGAACGACTCAATATTTTTTCAAGATCATTTGTACTTTAATTTCTATATGACACATTTTTCTTAGTGTATACCTGTTGTTGCTCGTGAATCCTAAGAATATTTTCAAAACCAAAAGGAGAGAGTTTAAAATCAAGTTTAACAAATTTGAACAGGTTAAAGCTTATTCAGATTGTTCTGGACATAACTGACCTTTGAATTTATTGAACATTTACTTTACTTAGATACTTACTTTACTTTACCAGTTAAAGCTTTGAAATGTTTATTAATAAATAAATCGATATACTACATATGATTGCTATAGTGCCATCAATAGTTTTGTAGTTAATGTGCGCTCTCTAGTAAAGCGCCTTTTTTGGTTTAGAATTCGAAGAAACTTGTTATATATTCTCAAAAAAAGGAGAAACTAATTATCGAACCAAGTCAAAACAGAGGACTTGGATTAATCCGGAGGGAATGATACTAAACGCTTGCTTACACATCCAGTTTAAAAGTAATGGCCACTAAAAACAAGTTTTGAACTGACTCAAAGTAGTTTGATATCGGGACTTTCTAGATTCAATTCCATTTTTCAACCCTAACACCAAGTTTTTAAAATATAGCTTAAACTATTTCTTATATTTGGCTTTGGAACGTGGCTTAAATAGTTCAATAATAGTTCTTGTTCTATTAAAATGTCGAACTGCATATTAACAACCCCAGTAACAATTTTTAAGTTGTTAGCTTTAATAAATATATTCTGAGATATGGCTTTGAATCACTTTTGACCCGTTTCAAAATTGGTAAAAATTTTAACCGATATTCGGCGGTCCTTCAGAATTTATAAACTGGTCTTTAAGGTATTTAAGAAACTGGTCTGTTAAAAACATGTTAATACCTTCCCCTGACTATACTTTCTTTGATTCAATTTCGCATTTATTAATGTCTCCACATATTTTTCTTTCAGCATCGTACAGAGATCTTTGAAAATACCAGCATTAGCCCAGCCCGTAAGTTGATAATTCAATAAAGCGTCATTTTACAACTCCAATTATACCTTTCGATCATTTTGGTTCTCTTAGAGCCCATGGAGAATTGGGAATTCAAGTCGGCCCAACGTGAGGGTTCCAATGTTTTGGGTCTGGTAATGTTCAGTGTCATATTGGGCACCACCATAGGACGAATGCGTGAAAAGGGACAATTGTTGCAGGATTTCTTTACCACTCTGAGTGAGGCCATGATGACCATTACTTCGTGGGTGATTTGGTAAATATATACAACACGAAATCCATAGAGCTGATAGAACACATGTTGATAATATTCTTTAGGATCTCCCCCTTGGGTGTGGCTTTTCTGATAGCGGCCAAAATAATTGAAATGGATTCGATAGCAGCAACTATACAATCTTTGGGCTGGTATTTTATAACGGTCATGATAGGACTTTTCCTCCATGGATTTGGTGAGTGGCTTAAACTCGTTAAGGTTTACTCTTAGATTTATATATTTCCTCTTCCATTTTCTTTAGGCACCATTGCTGTGATCTTCTTTTTGGGCACTCGGCGCTTGCCCTACCGTTACATAGCCAAACTTAGTCAGGTGTTGGCCACTGCCTTCGGTACTGGTTCCAGTTCCGCCACCATGCCACTAACAATCAAATGTCTAGATAATATGGGCATAGATCCAAGAGTTACACGATTTGTTATACCCGTGGGAGCCACCATTAATATGGATGGCACAGCTTTGTATGAGGCAGTGGCTGCACTCTTCATAGCCCAGTACCGTGAAATGAGCTATTCCTTTGGCACCATTGTGGCCGTGAGTATAACAGCCACAGCAGCTTCGATTGGAGCAGCGGGTATACCACAGGCGGGTTTGGTTACCATGGTCATGGTATTGGACACGGTGGGGCTAGAGCCAAAAGATGTGTCACTGATTATAGCAGTGGATTGGTTGCTGTAAGTGATCATTTTGACCAAGTAATGTTACTTTTTAATGAGTGGAATTTTTATCATTTAGGGATCGTTTCCGTACCACCATCAATGTGATGTGCGACGCTTTGGGCACTATTTTGGTCAATCATCTATCGAAGAATGACCTGGCCAGTGTGGATAGGGTGAGTGGAAATGTGTTTGTGATATAAACACACATTTTACATGATTTTAACATTTTTGTTCATTTATCTGCCATTTTCAGCTTAATGCCGAACCCCATGAGCTCCTCGAGCTCGGTGCCAATGGCCATGAAATGAAAGAATGAAGGCAGTCTTCGCTTGGCGCCTATAATCGCAAACGATGAGTGGACCTGTCCAAAGTGTGGGCCTGGTTCCACATCATCCCCAACAATGATAGCGACAGCGACGACGATGATTACGATGAATATTACGATCGCTATCATTAGGTCCATTTCGGAAGGGGATATACTCATCCAGTTTGTTTAAAGGTGACCAAGACGCATCTAAATTTCCAGCTTACCCATTTGCAAGCAGCACTCAACGCTGCCAGAGTACAAGTACTAAAAACAAAAAGCACAAAAACCAAAACATAAAACAAAGAACAGAAACACAGCAACGAATTTATTTCAAAATGTTCGTTAAGCTTAGTATGTTTTTTTTCCAAAACATTAAGAAACCTAGTAATACTTTCATGGTGTAAATAAATTTTTAAATATATTTTAAATTTAAAATTAATTTTGAGTTCAAACTTTGCATTAAATTTTCATACAAAACAAAACGGAAAACAAAAATTTCACTTTGCTAAACCGTAAATTAGTATTTGTTAAAAAAACAGGTATTATGCACAACAATAAAAGTGACAATTAGAATTTTAGCCAATCCGAACAATTCAAATGTCGTTACAAGTTCGTGTTCATAGTTGAGCTTTGTAAATACTTAATAGCTTAAGTTATAAACAAAAAAACCAAACAAAAAAAGAAACATTCAATTCTTGAAAGGACAATAATAAGTACATACATATTTAGTCTGCTGCCATGGTCAGTGAAATTTATACGTAAACAAACTAATTAAATAATTATTATACGTAAATTTAAATTAGGTCACCATGTGGAGTTAAAAAATAAACACAATTACTCGTATATTTAATAAAAACAATGCCAATGCTTTCAACAAAAAAGAAAGTTTGTTGAATTCACAAAACAAAACATAATTACAATTTGGCTAGGTTACCAAATCAATAAAAAAAAAACAAATGTTTGTAGTTGTGTGTAGTCTAAATAAATGTTTACTAATAAAAATTACGAATATTTAACAAACAAGGAACATGATTTAAAGTTTATTTTACTTTTACTGTTGAAATTGGGAATGTTGCAGATGAGTGTTGCACACTAGAGCTGCACTCGTGACGTGAATTAGCCCGTGTTCCCATTGAAAATGGGAAAAGGGGGATCATGAAGTTGTGCGAATGTATGTAACAGGGAGAAGGAAACATTTCCGACCCCATAAAGTATATATATTCCTGATCAGTATGAACAGCCGAGTCGATATAGCCATGTCCGTCTGTCCGTCTGTGCGTCCATCCGCCCGTCTGTCCGTCTGTCTGTCTGTATGAACGCGTTGATCTCAGAGACTATAAGAGATAGAGCCACAAATTTTTGCATCAAGATAGACTTATGTTGTACGCAGATCAAGTTTGTTTCAGATTTGGAAAATTCCCCCCCGTCCCCCTTTTATCCCCAAAAAACCCAGACCTCCTTTAGAAATCCTAGACCTAAAAAGCCGTCAGATCCACAATTTTCAAACTAGAGCCTCGTTTACATCAAGCTAGGCCCAATATCTATCTATTCTGAAAAGTACAATCAGATCGGACAAAAAACACCGGAGTTATAAGCGAATGAGCTGATAAGAGCACCCCCCCCCAGTTGTTGGTCAGGACTAAAAAAGGTGTTGCCTACATTTAGGATGACAATTTTGTTACAAAAGCCGGTTACATTTATCTTCAAAAATTCAAAAACAAATAAATGAAATCAAATGAACAGGGTATTTTGTAGTCGGAAAACTCGACTGCAGCGCCCTTGTTCGATTTTGATTTCGAGAAAGCAAAATAAAAGCAGCTGACGGGACGACTATGATTTTCATTTGATTTGCTATCATTTGGCGCGAAAGTAAAGCATAGGCGCAAAAGCAAAAAAAATAATTAAAATACTTCCAAGTTTGCCAAGGTGAGTTCTATTAACAACAGTATGTCAATAAAGTGTTTTAATACGGAAAAAATTTCAAAAATTTATATCGGCATTTCCACAGAAAGGTCAACCTTGACCAATAAATTAAAAGTTGTCGAAAACAAGTATCATATCTCCCACAGTTTTGAAGATAGATGGCTTGTTCCTTCTGGACATATTTAGTTATTAGGATAACTTATCGATCCGTCAAGAAGATCGGATGAACGGTTTTTCAGTTATGATCAAAAGACAAATTTGCTTGGTACAGAGTATGTTATAGTCGGGCTTGACCGACTTTCTTTCTTGTTTTTTATTAAATTTTCAAGGGGAAACAATTTAATTGAAGTACTCTAATCTAACTAATCTAGCTAATCGTACAAGTATTCATAACCCATATCGAGATTTTCGAATGCAAAGTCGCACCAACTCCGTTTTTCTCATTTTTATCATATCACTATATCGTAAGTTGATACCAAAGAGTAACAAAATAGATGTAAAATAAATAAATCAGTCCCTGAAACCCCGCAAAAAAAAAAATCTCATTTTTATCGTTGTTTCGCACGATATTTTTCTAAACAAATTAAAATTTAAGCAAATTGTTTGGTTTCTCAAAAACTGCATCAATACTAATTAGATCTTATTTAACTAAAAGGCGCAAAGCTGTCGTATCCTCCCTCAGTAAATCGTCATTGTTATCCATAACACGTGGTGTTCCTCAAGGCTCAGTTTTAGGTCCATTATTGTTTTCTGTGTTTGTGAATGATCTCCCAAGTACCCTTTCTAAATGTAATGTCCATATTTATGCAGATGACGTCGAATTGTATATCAGTCGTCCCTTATGTAAAATTAAATGAATGTGTAGATATAACGAACTCTGAACTGAAATCAATTGCAGAATGGGCCAATAGAAATGGACTTGGATTAAATCCTTTAAAGTCTAAATGCCTTGTAATTTTTAAAAAAGACATTGATGTTAGTACCCTTGATAGCCTATATATTGGAGATAAGGAAATAGAATATGTTGAAAAGGCAACTAATTTAGGAATAATATTTAACCAGACTCTGACGTGGACAGACCATATTAGCAAAGCAGTTGGTAAGACATACGGTTTACTTCGTCAACTATACTTGACCCAACACCTTGTACCTGAAAACCTCAGACTTCTAATAGCTAAAACATACCTAACACCGTCCCTATTTTATGGAGTCGAGCTTTTTGGACAAAGTAATGCTGAAAGTAAACAAATACTAAAAGTTATATTTAATGACGTTGCCAGGTATGTTTTAAAAAAAGACGGACTGAAAGCATTTCTAATTATACCTAGAAAATATACAATCTTTCCCTTGCTGACATTGCAAGCTTAAGAGCATTAATATTACTACATAAAATAATAACCACTAAGGAACCTGCCTACCTCTTCGAAAAATTAAATCTCTCAGTTTCCAAAAGGACTAACAATGTTGTTTGCCAAAAATATAAGCTATCCGCTTCAGAAAAACATTTCTTTATATATGCTGTTCCCCTGTGGAATAACTTGCCACATGAATTAAACTCAATTAGTAGCGCACCACTATTTCGAGCTAAGCTCAACACATACTATAGTACAGGATAAATATAATCACACCACAAATGTTTAGGCTAAACTCTCAATTAAATCAATATCTATTGAAATGATTATGAATCAATTAATTAATTTTTAACTTTAATTTAACCTTGTTCAATAGTCGGTTAAGCCCGACTATAACAAAGTCCAACGAAATAATTTGCTCAGCATAAATTTTGATGCTGCAGTAGCTGCTGAATGCAGTTCTGCTACTGCGCTGCAGCAGCGAACAGTCTTTTGATCATAACTCGACAACCGATCATCCGACTCTTTGGCGGATCGATAAGTTATCCTGATTACTAAAGATGTCTAAAAGGAACGAACCATCTATCTTTAAAACCATGGGAGATCCGACATTTTTTCCAAATTGCAGGGGCTTGAGGGGGCGTGACCAAAATTGAAAATGAACTTGATAGGAGCATATGTCCCATACGTATCAAACCTCTATCTCTTACCATCTCCGACGGACAGACGGTCAGACGGTCATGGCTATATCGACTCGGCTGTTGATGCTGATCAAGAATATATATATAGTTTATGGGGTCTGAGGTGCCAGGGAAATGCCAATATTCCAATTATTTTGCGAAAAAATCATTGTTTTCTCTAAAATGTAAGTGTTGTCCCTTATTTCATAATGATTCCGTATGGTTCCTAGAAATATTTTACTGACAAAAGTATCCAAATCAGTCCCGATCATCTTTGACTAGATCAAGAACATGCTTTAAAAATATAGGAATAGGCCGAATATAGGCCGAAGTTTGTATACCCTTGCTGCACGTTTTTAAACTAATTTGAAGGACATGTCCACTGATAACAAACAAGTTTTTCCCAATAAGACTACTTTTCTGGCTCTACTTTAGTATGACAGCTATACCATATAGATGTCCGATTTCGACCAAATTTGACAGAATTATGGAGAAGCATTAAAAACTAGTAAATACGGAGTTTGGAGACGTTTGCATTAAAAACAAACAAGTTTTTATCACTAGAACTAGTTTTTCGACCGATCGTTTCTATGGCAGTTATATTTTATAGTCATCCGATCCATGCAGCGTATTTGTACCAGAAGACTTCATGCTAAGTTTGGTCGCGATAGCTTTAAAACTGACGGAGGAGATAGCATAGATACAGACGGACATGGCAATATCGACTCAGCTCGTCATGCTGATCAAGAATTTATATACTTTATGTGGTCGGAAATGCTTCCTTCTATGCGTTACAAACATCTGGACAATTTCAATACACCCTCTGCAAGGGTATAAAAATTCGAGCGCTTATGACTCCATCTATTTAAGGCCGCTAGTCTATTTATGCAATCTGCTCGTTTGCGGTATTATTAAATGCACTCAGTGAATCATCATTCAAGTTTGCTATGCGAAATCTAAAAACTTTTTTACATTTAAGTAACAGCAGATTTAAAACAACCGCCAAGCGCATTCCTTACTTTTTCTGGGCACACTGAACATTTTGTATGGAGCCGTAGTGAGCAGCGTGAGTACGAAATCCAAAGCAAATCACTTATCACCGCTGTATTTTGTTAAATCACTTTTTATGGAGACGTCACAAAATTTCCGTAAATCCCGTTGCAATTAAATTGATTGATCAAATTATGGCCTAATCTGAATTGGTAAGTAGTTGAATTTTGCAAAAAAGATTAGATCAGTCCAAACGGTTTGAGCTTTTTGATTTGAGCTCGAATTGAACATACAATCTACCTCCCAAAGCTGCTATTTATCACACATGGTGTTAAGGTGTGTAAAGTGCTGTCCATCGTTGTTTCAGTCAGTGCTGCCTAGCATTAATGTTAGTTTTCCCCCTAACTTGAATATCGTTCATCTGATCTTTATCATTCCTTCGGCGGATCGATAGTTATACTGGTTACTTAATATGTCTAGAAGGTACGAACCTTATAAAATTGTGACGGCGATAAGACGTTTTTCCACATTGCGGGGAAATAATCTGGTTCTGCCTGCAAGTGCGTCTCGTACACGTCGAAGGTCCATCTCTTACCATCTCTGAGATCTGAGCTTTCATACGGACAGACTGACAGACGGACATGGCTATATCGACTCGGCTCTTGATGCTGTTCAAGAATATGTATACTTTACAGGGTTGGAAATGATTCCTTCTGGCTGTTACATATACTTGCACAAACTTTTAATACTCTGTGTACCTTTGGTAAGGAAAATAAAAATACAAAAAAGTTACTTTCGGCTTCCCCGAAGCTTAACATAGTCTGGCAGTTCGTATGATGTATGCATCCGATATTGATGAAGTTGGAAAAAAATTGTGCTGGAGCAGATAATGTAAATAACTGGCAAGTTTAAGGACGCTTAAAATTACAAACAAATGAGATTTTTTCCTAGAACTAGTTTTTCGACCGATCGTTCCTATGGCAGCTATATGCTATAGGCATCCGATCTTAACAGAACCTAGTAGAATTGTGTATAAGACCAAGAAATAACTAAATGCCAAAAATGACGACGCAACCATTGAAAACAAAAAGTGTTCCTTGCTCTAGTCTCTTTTTAAGAACTATCTTTTCTATGGCAGCTATACCATTTACAAAGTTGACAGATTTTGACCAAAGTTTGTGAAATTATAGAAAAGCGTACAAGGTTAGAAAAACTAATAAAACATTGAAAACAAAAAAGTTTTTCAAAATAAAACTTGTATTAACTAACTAACTATGCAAAAATCATCGGTTCCGGCCGATTCCAACAAATGTGCAGCATATTTATACCAGAAGACTTCGTGCAAAGTTTCGTCAAGCTAGCTTTAAAACTGGCGGAGAAGATAGCACAGGAACAGACGGGCAGACAGACGGACGGATATGCCTATATTAACTCAGCTCGTCATGCTATTCAAGAATATATTTGCTTTTGCAGTCGGAGATGCTTTGTTCTTTTCGATATAGGGTATAGAGATTGAATTTGTACCTTAGTTTTTGCTTTGCAAAGTCGGGCCTTACTTTGATTTTCTACTCATGTCCGATATTTAAGCCTTACATTATGTTGATGTATTGAGGTGGCTACTTTTATTACTCTGTTCCCATTGGGAAAAATGTGATCATGAAGTTGTGCAAATGAATGTATGTAACAGAGAGAAGGAAGCATATTCTTGATCAGCAGTAACATCCTAGTCGATATAGTCATTTCTGCATGTCTGTATGAACCCGTATATCTCAGAGACTATAGTTAGTTAGCAGTTATATGTCTACCATACCCATGTCAAGTTTGTTTTACTTTAGCAAAAAAATTGTCCGTTCCTTTTTCACAAAACTGTCAGAGCCACAATTTTTAAGTTAGAGCACCAATACCTATATATTCAATAAGTTCGGACGGACTACGCCAATGTTATACACGTAACAATTTTGCTTGTTTTTGGAGATGTTTTATCGATGTACAGCATCGTCAACTATAAAAACGGCTCTGCGAAATAAGGCCGCAATGAAATGAGTACCCAAAAAAATTAAATAATCCCTAAAAATGTATGTTTTTTATTTTATTTCGAAAATATGACCCCAATTTTTAATATGAATATGTCCCAACCTTATTTAATATTAACCAGCATACCTAGTCATCTATATTCAATATTTTGACTAGGTAATTACATTCTCTTAATTAAACAAAATAGTATCAATCTCAATCTTAAATCTTAATCATAAGTTAATACAAAAAAAATTGCTCTTCTTTATTTCTTGATGTTATATATAGTTTATTTTACTAAAAATCCAATTTTGAAAAATATTTACAAATTTTATTTCAGGTATTTTTGATTCTTTTTATTTTATTGAATAAAAAAGAAAAAAACCGAAAATACTTAAATAAAGATTGTAAAATTATTTCTGAGAATGCAATATATATTGAAAAAGCAATAAAATGAAAATAGAAATCAACCGAAAATTGGAATTCTATTTCATTTTTAAAATTGGGGTATTAATACCAAGAATTTGGGGCCTTATTGCATTTTTTTTTTGGGCGTTATTTCGTCGTTTCATACTTCAAATTGGGGTACTATTTCATTATGAAATAAGTCAAGCAATTTGGGAACTTATTTCATGCTATGTTTTGAGGACTTATATTCCACTGCCGTGAAAACATATGAAATCAAAGGAACAGGGTATTTTGGGGCACTCGGTTACAGCGCCCTCACATACATGTTCATAATGGAAAATTATGTACTTAATATTTCTATGAAATTTAGGCCTAAGAATGTACATATGGATGTACAACATTTTAAAGCACGTTTTGCAAGTTCTAACAGATTAATCTTAACATGCTTCGAAATTTCGCACATGAGTAAGCGGGCCCTTGCGTTCATCAGAGTAAACGAAATACTGGATAGATGCAGCAATTTCAGCTCGCAAGCTACTGGAGTAACATCATTCTCGTAGATACGTACATACATATTTACATACACATACACACATACATACATAAAAACCTTCCTAAAATTTTGAGGTTATAAAAGAGACCCACGTGTGCCGTAACACATGCAATTTGAATAATTTTTTATTTTTCTAAAAATTTTTTAGTTTTACATGTACCGGAATATTCCAGAACGTCGTCATCGCCAATACTTTTGGGGTTATGCTCCGCATGTATACCATGTATATAGCCTCGTTTTGGATTACTTCAGTCAGCCAAGTCAGTCAGCGACGACGACGACGATTGTGTATGTATACCCATCTACACGTACACACCAACACCAGCACACTTTTCCCTTGCAGGCACACACATACGTTCGAATGGGCATGTGTGTGTGCCTTTGCGCGGCAGCAGAGGGAAACAAGCGGGAAAATCGCGCCACCGGCCCATTCAACCAACTCTACAGAAAACGCCAGTGAATTTCTTGTTTTTTTTTGATCAGTTCTTAAATCATAGTTTACAGAATGCTTTATTTTCAATTTTTGTTTTTGCCAGAGTTCAATCTTTGTTATTATTTGTTGTTGTTGTTTGCTTTTGTATATTCTGCATAGATGCTGTCGCTTCTGCTGCTGCGGCTGGTTTGTTGCTTGTCGTAAAAATGAGGAGAGTAACTAGGAGCTTAACTATGTAAAATATACGAGTTCAAACGCCGCCAGTCTGCTGCTGGTACACCTCGATGGTGTCGCCCTCCTCCATCTCCAGCGAGGTAGGCGTGTCGTTCTCGTTGATGGGCTGGCCGTCGAAACGGAAACGCACCACCTGCATGGAGAGCCCGGCACGGTCGCAATAGGCGTTCATCAGTTTTCTCAATGGCGTGTGTTTCTTAATCTTGAACTGGACCACGGCATTATCCTGGCCCAAAACCTTCAGGTTGATGTGTTCTGTTTCTCCGCCTTTCTTTTCGTCCGACATATTTTTTGCTATTCGCTTTTGCTGCGCTGCGCGTCTGTGTAGCAGAAATCAAATGAAAATTTGTCGGTGCTGGTGGATGCCGGGCGTGCTGTACGAAAAAGAAGAAGCAGAACAGAAGCGGGGGAAGAAACAGAGGAAAAAACGAAAGGGTAACGAAATGTTAGAAAATAATGCAGAAATCGTATTCTACGAGTCTTTTTTTGCACATTTACCTGGACTTATTGATAATTAATTCGCTTGCTTCCCTTGGATAATAATTTTCAGAGAAATTTTTTTTCCTTCCCGCAAGCGGCTTCTTCTGTTTCTGCTACACACACGCCAAAAAAATGGTTCTGCCAGTGTCACCCCAATTTGCAAGCGCGGAATACGCAAGAAATGCCTAAAAAATACCAGAGACGCTAGCTGGCAGGGCTGCAACGATACACATGCATTCCATGTGATCGATTGCTATCGAAACTGTGTGTTGTTAGGTCATCTTTGTTTTGCAACGTATTTTCCATGTCGACTGCATGGAAATTTTTCAAGAAAAATTTGTTTCTTAGTCAAATGATACAATGCATTAACTTCTCTTTAGCAATGTGTGGTTCGTTTTTTTTTTCCATTCTCGCAGTATTTTAGTGTGACCAAGTGTGTATACCGCTTGATAGGCGATAAGTTGTCTACGGCTTGGGCTTTTTGCGCGAGCTGTAAAATTTAATTGAAGGATGGCCTTTCTGATATTCAGCCGAGTTGTTTGCTAAAGAATGTTCAATGTTGCAGCATTAAATTTCATAATGAGCATACACCTTTGTTGTAACAAAGTACATCTACTATATCTACTACTTTGTTTTCACGCCATCTATTTGCAAAGATACATTATTTTTAAAAACTAATAGTAACTTCTTACCACTTACATTATTTGTAGAATATTTATTTCATGACAATTTTGTCGTTTCCAATGAGAAAACATCAATTTGTTCTCATTTACGTTAGGTGAGAGGCGCCACTTTCAAACGCTCTTGAACAATTTGGAATTCCTTGCCAATCTTGAGCGCAATCCGCCTACCAATCGCATTCTCAACGTCAAGTCACTAATAAAATGCTCAATTCCCATTTTTTATTGACAAAATATATTAAACATAATTACGATATCTTTTTAAAATAAATTCAGACTATTAGTGATGACATTTTTTTGCCTAAAAGTAACGATAAGAAATCTGGTATTAAATACAAAAAACGGCAAAACCACTTTGGGCGGATGTCATCACTTAAAATTTTAGCAGCTCTCTGAAACGATTAACAAAAAAATACGTAAAAAAATATGAAATCTTAATTTGAGTCGATAGAACGATCTATATAATTAAATGCTTAAAAATAATTTCATTGAGGCTGCGCCTCAAATGGTTCATACGCTGGTTCCAATTTGGGTATACTCTCCAGGATATCAGCCGGTTACGAATAAATTCTTCAATATTAGCTTCCAGTGCGTCAATTGTTGCGGGCTTGTCGCAAAAAAAAGTCTAAAGGCGTTATATCCAGTGTTGCCAATTTACAAATTTTTCCACCAGATAAAGCTAATTTGTAAGGTCGAAGGGCGGAAACCATTAATTTTTGCCGAAACCTGCCTTTCTAGCTATCTTAAAAATCAACTCTGATAAATCAGACTATAAGTTTTCCTGTTTTTATAGTGAATAAGCCAGTTTTAGATATTTTGAACTAGTTACAATATTCTGTTACTGATACTGATCAAAGTATCCACTGCCAACCATACGGATTTATAAAAACTCGATTAGATACTTTAACCATTTATCATAATTTCCTTGTGTTTTTCATATTATTCAGACCTGTTCTCGTTTTCGAATCGGTATTAGTGATATCTCGGTATCTGGACATATCTGGATTGTTGAAATTGTCCCAATTTCAACCAATAAGTCAAAAGTTGACCAAACGTAGGCTCTGTGAGTAGAAGTTGTGAAACCTTGAGTACTTGTTACTCTATTTGAATACTCAATATGACATTCTGGGTTTTTAAACTAGTCTGGGTACAAGCTTACATGAGATAAAATTATAGAAATCGCTTTCAAAAATTAACAGTGAACTTGACTCAGCCACAAATGCTAAATTATGAGTCTTACAGGTCTTCTGGAACAACAAAGATGTCACAGTAGGGTGTCTGTAACTCGCACAACATTCTCCAGTTAGATCAGCTTTTCCATTTTGGGCCAAAAATAAGTTAGTAATCATCGCACGGTAGCGCTCTCCCTTCAGAGTAACGTTTGTGCCTTCGTCTTCTTCAGAAAACTACGGTCCAATGATACTACCGGCCCACAATCCACACCAAACAGTACATTTTTCAGGATGCATTGGCATTTCTGGCAATGCTTCTGGCAGCTCTTCTCACCAAATACGGCAATTTGGTTTTTTCACGGATCCATTCAACTAGAAATGAGCTTCGTCGCTGAACACAATTTGACAAAAAAGTGTTGCCCAAAATAAAGTTTCTTAAAAAATCACCCTTTATACTCATCTTCCATTTAATCATTAACAACTACTTTGAACGAAAACCTTGTCTACAGAGTAAATACTAAAAATCCCACCTCTTAACTTTAAGTGCCCGTAACTCGCGAACGGTGAATGATAATTTTCATTTTCTAGATTGTTTTAGACGACACACTGCACTGGCTAAAATTTGTAGGAACATTTTTTTTTATGGAATTGATCAACCCAATCTATTGAACTATGAAATTCCATTAAATTCATTTCTTCATGTTAAAATATTGAGTTCTTATATTGATAAACTCAAATGGTGGGAAGAAAGTTACTTTAAATACCCATAACTATTTGATTTTTTGAAAGAAGTACTATTACTTATCTTCCACATCATCTAGAGTAAATTAAATGTTTATTTAGGATTCGAAACTTAAATGTATGTTTAAGCGTAATGCAGCCGGAAACCGAAATGATAATTATTTGTAACCGAATCGTAATTAGACCGATATGAAAAGAGATAAGACTGTACACGTAACCGAAACCGATATTTGTTTCGGTTTTAAAGCCTATATAGTCAGAAGGTCAAAAAAAGCAATTTTTTATGAATTTTTCCTGAGAATTTATTAAAGTAAAATCTTGTAATTCATCAAAAGAATAATTACTCTAATAAGAAATCGATTTTTACAATTTTGGTCTTATATTTTACTAATATTATTAATGCGAATGTTTGTGTTGTTGTTAAGTTATTAAACCATCGTTACAAGGTGAAAAAAAAAACATAAAATTAACAAAAATTTTAAGTTTTCATATGAGCTTAGAAGGTTTAGATCGAACCGAATCGCTCTTACCATAAAAGGCTGCAAAGAAATGAACAATGATGACATTTAAAAAAGGTAAAGTGATTTTTTTAAAGTTTGCCTGGAAAACGTTAGTCTAATTTGTCGAGAAGCTCAAAAAAAGCAAGTCAGATGAGTGTAAAGCTGTCAAAACAGGCGAGCAATCAACGGCAGCATTTTGCTTAAGACGTTGCATCCCAGCGGCAAAACCGGATTAAGATCTGCGTTGACTCCTTGGTTAGCGTCCGAGCTCCGACTTATGCCTTAAGCTGACAGTTAGCCTTGTAGTAAAGATTTATGTTTTGGTAAAAATGCTTTTTATTTCTCAATGTAGTCTCCCTCAAGCTCGATACATTTAGTCCAGCGATTTTTCAATTCTATTATCCCCTCCAGATAATAGCTTTTCTCCAGGTCTTCCAAATATCCGTTTGTTTCAGTGATGACCTCTTCAATCGATCCACATCTCTTACTGCCGAGCCATTTCTTGAGATTTGGAAACAGGAAATAGTCGCAGGGAGCTAAATCTGGAGAATATGCTGGATGGGGTAGCTGTTCGTAGCCCAATTCTTGAATTTTTGCTCTGGCGACTACAAGCGTGTGGTCCCTTGCATTGTCATGGTGGAAGAGCACTTTTTTCTTTGCGAAATGAGGTCGTTTCTGCTTCAAATCATTGTCGAACCTGTCCAGCAGCTCTGAATAATATTCACCGGTAATCGTTTCGCCCTCCTCAAGGTAATCAATGTGAATGACTCCGCTGGCATCCCAAAAAACTGTCACCATGACCTTGTTGGGAGAAAAATCCAGCATGGCCTTCTTTGGTGCGGGTTCCTTGGTCTCTGGTGTAATGTGTTGGATCCATGTTTCGTCCACGGTCACGAAACGGTCCAAAAATTCGTTCGGACTGCGATTGAACAATGCCAAACAGTCCTGGGAAGTAGTCACACGGTTGCGTTTCAGGTCGGGTGTGAGCAATTGTGGCACCCACCGTGCGTACAGCTTCTTCATTTCCAAACATTCATGTAAAATGTGATGTACCCGCTCAGTTGAGATGCCTACAGCCTCAGCCAACTCACGTACTTTCATTCTCCGGTCATCCAATATCAATCCATTTATTCTATCAACAATTTCTGGCGTGACGAACTCCTTTGGGCGATCAGTTGTGCTGGTACGACCACAGCGGAATTCGGTAAACCATTTCTTAACCATGGAAAGGGATGGCGCGGAGTCCCCATAGTATTTGTTTAGACTTTCCTTGGTCTCGGTGATGGTCTTTTTGCGCAAGAAATAATGCTTGATGAGCACAGGAAATTCACTTTTTTCCATTTTCGTCAAAATTCAATTTCATTTTCGGAGCATGTGAATGGCGGGCGTGCTCTACGAAGGAGGACAACAACAGAAGTGGGGGAGAAACAGATGGGAAAGCAAAGAGAAACACTACAATGGATTATCCTTTTATTCAACAAACGACGGGTTTGCCAATTTACCTGGATTTCCGGCTTTTAAATTGTTGGCTAAAGAAATTTGTTTTCCTTTTGTTCAATGTTACCCCAGCTAAGCAAGCGAGGAAATGCCTAAAAAAAAAATGCCAGAGATGCTAGCTGGCAGGGCTGCAGCGCTATGGATTGTTATCGAAATTGCTTATGTGAAATGGTCCCAATTACTGTTTTAATAATTCATTGTTTAAAAAGCTTGCTTGTTGCTTTTGTATCAAATTTAGGCGTTAATTCACATTTTAACACCCTCAGGGTGACGAGCTGAGTCGATTGAGCTTTGTCCATCCGTCTGTCTGTTTCTACGCAAACTAGTCTCTCAGTTTTAAAGCTATCGAGCTGAAATTTTGCACAGAGTCTTCTATTTGCTGCACACTACTAATATGTAGGAACCGACCGGATTGGATGACTATATCTTATAACTCCCATTAGAACAATCAGTCGGAAAACTAGTTTTAGTATGAAATACTTTTTTCTTTTCAATGGAAACGTCTCCAAACTTTGTATTCATACGTTTCCTAAGCTTTTTTAAAACTTTGCCAAGTTTAATGAAAATTGGACAACTGTATGGTATAGCGGCCATACAAAAGATAGATCTGAAAAACAGTCTTAGTTAGAAAAACATTTCTGTTTTTAATGGTAGCATCCTGCAATTTTGTATTTGTTTGTTTTACATGCTTTCACCCAATTCTACAAGTTTTTGTCCAAATCGGATAACTATATCATACAGCTCTCATACGAACAATCGGTCAGAAAAACGGGTCGTTTTCGGAAAAAAAATTATTTTTGAAAGTATTTAAGCGAGCACTTGCAAGACGAAATCTTTCGATAAATTATCGTTAATTTTTAGCTTGAAGTTTAAAATACAGGCAAGGCCAACAAATTTGTTCGCTGCTTCACTTCGTTGGCTCGGAGCAAATTTTATCGATGGTTCCTTAAACATTTTGAAATTGGAGTTTTAAAGCATTTCCAACCACATGAAGTATATGGGTGATTCCATGAAAAATTTACCACCCGGAATTTCATTTTGGATTGAAAATATTTGAATATTTGAAAATAGGGTATACGCATTTCTGCATTTTGTCGAAATATGTTTAATTCGAGAAAATATTCTTTTGAAAATGTTGATTTTTAAAATTTAAAATTATTTTGAATGGCTTGCTATCCAAAGCCGTTGCTTTGGAATATTTTAAAAGTCGCTAAACTTACTTTCGTTCCCATATTTTCAAATTACTTACACTTAAAAATTATTTGAATCTTTTTTGGTAACCAAATCACGAAAATTAGTACGAAAATTTTCTCAAAATTAGGTCTTGTATCCAGAAATATACTGTCTTAAGCTGTAAGCGCATTGAAACCGTCCAGAAGCAGTTCCTTTTGTTTGCCCTTCGCAACTTGAGTTGGGACTAACAATTGAGGCTACCCCCTTATTTATCCAGACTAAAGCTTTTAGATTTACCGACTCTTAAACATAGACGCTCTATGCTGGGTATAATGTTTCTGCACAAACTTATAAAGGGTAACATCGACGCAGAGTACCTGCTTGGGTGTGTGAACTTTAATGTCCCATCAAGACAAACACGGAACTTTATACCTTTGAGGCTTCCTTTGGCTTCTTCATTATATGCCTCCAATTGTCCGTTTCGCACTCTGTGTAGGGATTATAATAAGATCTTTCCTCTTCTCAGTGGTAACATTTCTGATGAAGGCCTTAGGTCTTTTATTCTTTACAATCTTGCCCTTACATAGCTTTCAATACTCTTCCTTTATTTTAACTTCCTTCTGATCACCAATGCTGCGAGGAGGGGCGTAGCTGGTCATTACGACAAATAAAGAACCCCCAACGTATCAGAAGGATTTTAATTTAATCTTTGTTTTCCTTTTTTTCCATTTTAAGTTATATTATATTGTAACTGTGTCCAGTAGATGTTGTTGCAATTAAAATAAAATATAATAATAATAAAAAAAATGGGAAATCGAATAGTTCCAGAGTTATGCACTTTTTCAATTTAAATTTACCAATGGTTAAGGTTCGTAAACTTAAGGTTCAAGGTTTTTGGGAGAAGGTTTTGGTTCGAACCTTGGTTCAGTCTATGCTTCAAACAGTATTAATGGTTTTTGTGTTCTACATATGTATTCTAAAAATTTGCACTTTCTGCCAGCTCTAGGAGTTAGTGACACTAAACCAACCAAAGACAAATTTCTGGTGTCTAAGATTTTTGTTGAACCGAAATTTCAGGCTCGGAACAGGTTCGGATCAAATCGGTTTGCAGCCCTGATATAAACTTGATTTGTCTGGAAGTATCAGAAGATTTTGTCCCATACGTGTCAAACCTCTATTTATCTCTTCTTCTTCTTCTTTTTTGGCCTGATGTAGTCATCACAACCGTTTTACGGTTACCAACCTCCAGTTGGTCACTCCAAGCTTCGAGATATCTGTCGAAACTTAGTCACCCCAGCTCAACTTCGCTCGTCCCACTCTGGGCGTCTTGCATAAATCTTTCGCGCTCCTTTTGTACACCTTTTTTGCTGGAGCTAGATCATCCATACGAGTAACATGTCCTACCCAACGCAGCCGCTGATGCTTTATGCGCTCGACAAGATCAGTGTCCGTACAGCTCACGATTCTTTCGGATGCGAAATTTGTCGCCAACTTTTAGAGGTCCATAAATCCTCCGAAGAACTTTTCTCTCAAACACGCCAATTGCCGACGCATCAGCTGCTTTTAATGTCCATGCTTCTGCGCCGTATGACAGGATTGGGATGATAAGCGACTTGTATAGCGCAATTTTCGTTTTTCGAGAGAGGTCTCTGCTCTTGAACTGCCTACTGAGCCTGTAGTAGCATTGGTTTGCAAGTGTAATTCTTCTTCGAATTTCCAGTCTGATGTTGTTGTCGCTGGTTATCGTCGATCCGAGGTAGACAAAATCATTAACTACTTGAAGTTGTAGTCTTCCATTGCAACAGATTGTCCAAGACCCGTAGACTCACTGCGCGTTGATAATAGGTACTTCGTTTTATCCTCACTTACCGCTAAGCCCACCTCTTTTGGTATCAAATGGCTCGGAGAAGTTTTTTCCTATTTTGACGGATCTTTGTGTGTTCTCAACATCATCATGCTTAGTCGAACGTACTTTGCTGGTATACCAAAAGTAGACAGGGCTTCACAGAACTTTGACCTTATCGGAGTGTCAAAGGCAGCTTTCTAGTCAACAAAACGGTGGTGGGTGTCGATCTTTGTTTCATGTGCTGTCTCCAGGATTTGTCGTAATGTGAATATTTGGTCTGTGGTGGATTTGCCCGGTCTAAAGCCACACTGATACGGTCCAATCAGTTCGCTCGTTCTCGGCTTTGGACGTTCACATATTATGCATGACAGAACCTTATTTGCAATGGATAAAGGGATGAACCCGCGGTAATTGGGGCAAACTGCAGGGTCTCCTTTCTTGAAAATGGGGCAAAGGACACTAAGATTCCAATCTTCGGGCATGCTCTGTTCGGACCATATTCTGCTTAGGAGTTGGTGCATACATCTTACCACTTATCTCTTGCCATCTCTGAAATCTGTTTGTTCGTACGGACCTCCAGACGGACAGGGATAGTTAAGAAAGCTGTAATCATTAACAAATTAAAACAAGAAAGAAAGTCGGTCAAGCCCGACTATAATATACTCTGTACCAAGAAAATTTGTCTTTTGATCATAACTCGAAAACCGTTCATCCGATCTTCTTCATTTCTTAGGCGGATCGATAAGTTACCCTAATAACTAAATATGTCCAGAAGGAACAAGCCATCTATCTTTAAAACTGTGGGAGATGACGTTTTTTCTAAATTGCGGGGGCGGGAGGGGGCGTGGCCAAAATTGAAAATAAACTTGATCTGCCTGCAGACATAAGAAGCATATGTCCCATACATGTCAAACCTCTATCTCTTACCATCTCTGAGATCTGTGCGTTCATACGGACAGACAGACGGACGTACAGACGGACATGGCTATATCGACTCGGCTGTTGATGCTGATCAAGAATATATATACTTTATGGGGTCGGAGATGCTTTCTTCTGGATGTTACATACTTTTGCACAAACTTATTATACTCTATGTACCTTTGGTACAGAGTATAAAAATATTTATTTTAAACTTTATATGTACTTACTCTGAGATTCGAACTGGGCAGCCTTGAACTTAACACAATTTGAATGTCGTCTTAACCAGATGCTCCATCGCATTGGTTTATACATGTACTTATATCTGCGTTCAACAAGATATAATATTTCTTGCAAACTTGATAAGTTGAAATTCTCAAGCTTGCATTCCGTGCAAGCAACTGAAATTCGGGTCTGCTTAGTGTTTGTTAAGAGATGCTTCAACAATTCAAAGATTCGATGATGATAAAGCGAGAACAGTACTACAAATTAACTATTTTTGGATGAATGGACGAAAGAAGCGGCTTATTTATTCTTACATGATAAAAGTCTAATATCTGAAGTATTTCGTTTGTGTAAGTCGACAAACTCTCCCCCCAAACTATCGCCAAACTCTCTGTTTGAAGAGAGAGATAGGTAATACCTATCTATTTTTTTGTGTGTTTAAGTCTATCTAGCTTAATTCTGTACAGAGTCTCCTTGCGACGGTACCGTGCTCAAACTTAAAAGACAAACAGTTAGTTAGCGATTCAGAATTGACCATAATCTGTAAGATCAGTTGTAATAAGCTTTTATAGGTATACATACTTGCTTTGGTACTATACTCACCGATTATGTTGATTTGAAATAATATCTTTAGCTAGTTTTTGTTTTCTTTAGTAAATTTCAATTACTTTATTGTTCGCTTTCTATTTTAGAACAGATTTTACAGATTGGTTTGACTTTACCGAGTGGCCTGCTTAGGTCGAACAAGAGAACCTACTTAGAGGAGAAACATATACCCATTGACATCACCAAATGAAAACCGCTTTGGTTTTTGGCTATTTTGCAAGAATGACTTTGCGTTACCAGTATTTTACCCATAACAAACCTTCTTCATTTCAAGGAGAGTTTCCACCAAAAAACCATTGAACTTCAAGTATCGTACATGAAAAGAGCGAAATGGAAAATTTGATTACAGCCAAATAACTCATTCCCATTGCATCTTACCAGGGGGATGGGGGGGACAAAACTCGTTTGAAGTTGGGGAATCTTACTTTGTTTCTTTTTGCAGAGTAGAAGTCTTACCAGAATTTGAAACTTACATCATTCAACCGGAATTTAATCGAATTTAACTTACACACCATTTTTTTAAACCCAATTGAGTTGAGAGATCTCAGGGAGCCATCACGTTTCTAGTGTTGGCCTAGAACGATGGGAACGTAATGCATGGATTAGTGAGACTTTGTGCAATTTTACAAGAAATTTACCTGATGTAAGTTTTTGGATCTTTAATCTTTCTTTGGGAATATTGAGTTGGCATTTGGTACTTAAACTCTGGGTAATTTGTATTTGCTTACTTTCGGAACTAATTTGATATTTGTTTAATACTTATTCTTTGTGTGTGACTCTTTAGCACTTTAATCAGATTTTCAATATTGAAAACTGCAAAAAGATAGAGAAAAGAAAAGGCACGAATTAGTGCAAAGTTTTTGTTGTTTGTTTGGTTTTGTAAATTGTAATTGTAGAGATATACTAATGCAAAACAAACACCCACGAACCACCATGGGAGAGGTACAAAAATCAGACCTGTACAAAATAGGTTTATCTTTTGATTTTTGAATAAAAATGTATAAGCCCTAGCTCGCATTTTCAATATTTTTTTCAATGAAAACTATATGAATTATAATTTGAGATATTCAGGCCTGTTCCGGTTTTCACTTCGACAAAATTTGTCGAATTCGAATTTGGTGAAGTGGTTGTAGTATAAAATTTATAAATTAAATCGGCATAAAACCTTTCATTTTGAGTTCATCCTATTAAAAGGAAGTACAAATTTAAAGGTTTGATACAGATTACCTTGATTGTTCACCAAAAAATTACAAATGTATTAAATTCGAATTCACTAAAGTGAAAACCGGAACGTGCCAGATTGTTATTTTAGATAAGTGTCAAAAATATCCCATACTAAAAATTCTATACACATACTGGAAAACTCGCCTGAACTTAAGGTTGGGTCGATTTCTCATCTTCTAGTTGAATGCTGTTTGATAGAAAGTCTATCTCTAAAATGTCGGTTGTAAAACCTTTTAGAACCTTTTTTTTCATCACAGAACGCTATATTTTCTAAATATTTAGAGATATTTGCTTTGCTATTACACTATCGTCAGTGAATCTCTTTAGAGATATATGACTTAGCTATTTGTAAGTTAATGCGACAGATAGCTCTATGTAGAAGGTGAAAAATCTTTACTAAGGAATTTAAAATCACTATTTTAATGGTAATTTTAATACAACTTCTTGTTTCTATAACTATTAGACAAACATTCGGATTATTTGAAAATTAATCTACAATTTATTTCAAACTCTATTCAATTTGCATAAATCGTGTATTATTCCAAAACTTTACTATACGTATAATTTTAATTAGCTCAGCAATATTTTTTGGAAACTTTGGTGCTGTTTTGAAAATTTCAACAGCCTCAGTAAAAGCAATCGCAAATTAATGAAGATTTTAAAACAGAATAGCAGTTGTCAATGTTTTGACAGGTTTTTAGTTATCAACTTTGACTTTCTTAACTATTGTAACTAGAAATCAACGGCCGACGAATGTTTCGATTTGTGTTAACAAATGGCAGATTTTCTAAATATTGTAAGTATAAATTTCGTCTAGCTAGCTGTTAAGTCTCAAAAAGTTACAATTCACTCTGTTATCTACTATAAGAAATATGGTTAAGAGCTCAGCAAAAACTTTGCAAGAGGGCCTTCATTAACAAAGAAACTTATTAAGAAACCGTTACTAAGGGATCATCAAAACTAGAAAAGACAAAAAAAGAGCCAAAGAAGCAGGTATCGCAAATAAGGGTTTTGGAAAGGAACAAAATCAATGCGAAAATAGTGTTCAATTTTAAACAGAATAACACACAAATTTTTTTCTAATAAATTCTTGTTAAAGAAATTAAATTTAGCTCTTAATTTTTGATTTAAAAATAAAATTTGGGATTTTACCATTATTATTCAATTTTTTTTAAATAACTTTTATTTTCATTTTTTGATTATAAATTATTTCCAGATTTTTATGTTACAAACCTTAAATTAAAATCATTAAAAATTGAGTTCAAATTGCTGGCGATCCAAGCGGCGTTAAATTTAAGTACATTTATGATCAATGATTCCACCAGCAATTTAAATTCAATTTTTATTTTTGATTAAAAAAAAAATACATGATAAAATGTTTTTTAATTTATTATTTTTTAATGAAAATCAGGAAATAATTTGTTTGTTGAATTCTTATTAAAAAATTTTAAAAAAATAAAAGTTATTTTAAATATAAATTCAAAAATAATGGTTTAATCACTTAGCAGCTATCTAGAAGATGTGAAATCGACCCTAAGAATCAAGGACAATAAAAGAAAACAACAGCTAACCAGACCCGACCCAACCAAGGTTTTAATTCAACTACCATACCCTTTTAGAATATATTGTTCTCGATTCGATCAATATTTATTTATCTTTAAAAGTTCTCAGACCGGATCATAATTGGAAAAAGTATAAGTAAAGCTTAGTTAACAACTGTTAAAAGTTGACTGATTATACAAAGCAGAGCTGTAATGTAATCATTACTTTGCCTAATCAATTACTTTTCATTACAATAATCTCGGTTATTCAGACAATAAAAAAACACTTCCTGATTACGATATTCATTAACGATTATTTAATGACTATTCCTAATTGTAATTTCTTTTACAATTACTAAAATAATTATATCTGTAAAGGGGAAATATTGAGTAATTGTGCTTAGAAAAACAGAATTAGACATGTAATTGTAGATGAAAAATACGATTTTTTGCATCAATAAACTTTAGAAAACACCAAATCTAATAATAAGATCAATCATTCAAGGATCCTTTCTAATCTTTATAAAGATTACAATAAACTTTTAAAGCCATGTGTGTGAGATTTAACATTTCAAGCACAAATACTCTATAACCAACCTTTTCAGGTAGAATTACTCAAGTAATTGGAAAAGTAATTACTTATTCTAGTAATCACTAATAGTCGATATTTCAAGTTACAAATACGATTACTAATAAAATCGGAAACAGGAACTGTTTTTAATTATCTGAAAAATTGGAATGGTATATGTATTACTAAGATACAGCTTTAAAGTTAGTTTTACAACTATGGGTATGATCCCGAGATCAGTACCAGAAATGCACAAATTAATCTGAGAGATGGGCGAATGGTGAATGCTATCCGTAACCGAGTTGTTTAATTAATGTCTGGAGTAAATAAAAGAGGCTAACTCCCACTTGGTTTGCTCATTAAGACTTGGAATGACTGAAAAATTGAGAAATGTTTTCAATAAATTAGTAAAACTTTCTCATAGTAAACTTCTTTCGGTACACGAACTTAAAACAAAAAATAATAAAGTTTGTAATAAACTTATTTGGGGAAATTCGCAGTGTTTCATTTAGGAAGCTTTGGCCCCTTAAAGAGCCAAAACAATCCGATTCTTAGGGCCGTTTTCTCATGTTCGTTTTGGGCATTGAGTTAAGCAAATGCTTTGAATCCATATAAGAAAATGGCCCTTAGAGATTTTGCCCTGTTTGCAGTCTATCTTTGAATATTAAATATAGGTTTAAAGTCCAGTCTGTCATATTATTTCCTGATTCAGAAAATTTAAAAAAATATACAATTAAATAAAGATACAAATAATGAAAATGTAGCTTTGAAACTGCGAGTGTAGATGGCCATAACTGCACCCAAAAGTTGAGGGTAAATATGAAAATGCATCTAATTGAAACTTAAATTATATGTACAGGTCTGTTTAGTACCAAGATAATCACACCACAACAATACACACACACAAATACACTGGCTCCTTTTTTTTTTTTGTAAGACGTCCTCTCGGTCAGTTTTTCCTTTCTGTCATTCTTCCCTTTGACCCCCTTACCAAAGGTGGGGAAACAAACACATGTCAGCTGGCTGGCTTTATTTTTACTTACTTTTTCATTCATTTAAGATTTACTTATAAATTTAAGATGTTTTCTCATTAAGCTATGCACATTGGTTAGGTCTGCTGAATTTTGTTAATGTTTTTGTTGCTTTTTGGGTGTGTAAAAGGGGAGACTGAAATATTTACCGTTAAGGGGAGAGGAGGGAGTAAGCGGATTTAAATAGTTTGGTTGTTGTTGTGCATAAACTGATTGACTTATGAATGAATCTCTTGGCTTTACTGGCGCCACCAATTCGTCTGGTCTTGGCCATTGTCGGAATTGGTATTCGGATTCGAGTTGCTGCCGCTGTTGTTGCTATTGTTATTGCTGCTGCTGTTGTTGCTGCGTCCGATGATGGGCGGCGGCGGCACACTAAACATGTTGGGCGGCGGTGGGCCCGGCGGACGATACTTCTCCTCATGCTCATCATCCAGCTCGCGCTTGACATTGGCATTCTGATAGTCGTACGAGGGATAACCGTCGTCCATGGGCTCCTCCTTGATCTTGATAATGTCCATGTCCAGGAAATTGGGCTTACGCTCTTTGACATCGCCACCACTGCCGGCTGCACCGCGTTCCCTTTCTCGTCGCTCACGCTTGCGTTCGCGTCTTTCGCGTGATGTCTCACGCTCGCGTGACTTGGAGCGCTTCTTTTTCTTCTCGCGCTCACGGTCGCGGTCACGTTCCCGTTCACGATCCCGGTCTCGGTCCCGCCGGTCGCGTCGATCGAAATCATCGGCATAACGATCTCGGCTGCCGGCGCGACGTTTCCTTCGCTCACGGCTACGGCTGCGTGAGCGACCGACAGCTGCTGCACCACTGCGAGCACCACGATCCCGTTCCCTATCGCGACGATCACGTGAACGCGAGCGCCTTCTTCCTTCAACGGCCCCAAATGCGGCGGCACGTCCTCCGCTGCCGCGGGACTCCAGGCCGCGTCCACCGCCGCCGCCACCTTCTCGATCTTCTCGTTCCCTTTCCAGGCGGTAGCGTTCTCGCTCCCGCTCGTTGTCCTCGCGGCCAGAGTGCTTGATATTCACGTCGTTGCCGCCACGTCGTGTACCACCCAGGCCACCGCCCAGGCGCCGGGGCAGCCAACCCTTGACCGTGCGGGCCCTTTCCACATCCACCAGCACCCGTTTGCTATCAATCTTCTTACCATCGGCGTGCTTGTAGGCCGCATGCATGTCACGCTCGTGCTCGTACTCAATGAACGCATACCCCTTGGGTTTACCTGAGTCCTGATCATGAATTAACACAATCTTCTTGATTGGCCCGTAGAACTCAAACTCACGCCTCAGCTTCGACTCGGAGGTGTCATAGTTGATGCGCGCTATGAACAGCGTGCGAAAGGGGTCCTCAGTGGCGTTCTTAATCTCGGTGGGATCCCAGAGAGCAATCTCTCGCTCTAGCTTGTAGGCCACCTGTTCGGCCTTCTCGCGACGGCGGCGCTCCAAGCGCTCCTGCCTCGTCTCCACTGTTTTGGGCAGCGGTGTGTCCTTCGGATCCTCAAAGTCGACCATAAAATTGGCCACTCCCAGATAGCCTCGTGATTTCTTTTCATGTGGCAACTTATCCACCGGCGGCATAAACGGTATGGGATCCCTTGCCGCAAACAGGGCCAAGAGATTTGGCGGCAAGTATTGGGTCATGTTTGCTAATGGTTTTCTCTGTTTTTATTGCGATTGTTTATTACCTTGCGACTGTATCGGGGTTGGAAAAAAGGAGATTATGAGGTTAGGTATTAGGTTGGGGCATTGTTTACCAGGCGAAGTGCTAGCAAAAACATACCTTAAAGATCCATCAGCTGGCTTTGTTATAGGCCGTGATGTGTACTTTATCTAAGTACGGACTGCTAAATCGATCTACTTGCCCAAAAAATTCTTTTTCACTTTTTTTTTCTTTGCCTGGGTCTCGCTTGTGTAGCTACACAAGCATCGATAACATGAAGAAAAAAATCTATCGATAGATAAAGAAATCATCGTTGGCAATTAGAGATGCACATGTTGGTTCAACATAGTAGTTCATTTGCTCATTTGATGAACTAGCAACTCCATGCGCCCTTTGGACCAGGGCTGACTAGCGGCAAAATTATAAAATGTTATGTTCATTGCCACACTAACAGAGTGCTTTTCTGATAATGAGGACTACTTGGAAAATTAAAAATGAGATACCTAAGGAAAATAGAACCAAGTTTAAGTCGATTACATCATGATAATAAAGTATAATTTGTCGGTGTTTTTGTACGATTTTTTATTTAAAAACGAGGAATAAATCCAAAAATTTAGAAGAAAATTTATATATTTAAGAAATATATGGGACATTCCATATCAACTTAGGCTTTTTTCCAATTTTTTTTTTTTTGGGTATTTTATTGAAGCATTATAGATAGATAAAGAAAACCCGAAAACATTGTTTCCCTACCGTCAATAGTTCTCCATATGGTCCGGAAAACACATAAAACGTTTAAAGAATCATAACTTTTGAACGGTGAAACAGATTTTATCGAATCAAAAACCTCTCTAGGTACTTTCTCGTAAACTTCTCGGAAATAATATAAAACAACTCCCAAAGTTATCAGCAGTAATGTTTTTGATTAAAAAATATTATATTTTCTCCAAGAGGGCCACTCGATATATCATTCGAATATTTTCAATATTTTCAAATATTATGAACAAAATGATTACCGACTAATCAAATTGTTGCTTAATTTTGAGCCGCGGTTCATTTGCCTCAAAAATCATGTAACGGGCCAAACTCAAGGCTTGAAAACAACTTAACCGAACTAGTCCATGTTTTTGAGCGGTTTACGTCCCTGTTTAATTCTGTTTCGTAACTGTTAACCGATTGTGGTAATAAAGGGTGAATGGTTACGGTTCTAATTTCGGTAACAAATGTGAAACTGTTAATATTAGTCAAGTTTTGCGGCTTCGGTTAAGGTTATAATTTTGGAAAAAAAATTAATAAATATTAATTATAAAAATTCTGTAAGTTTATGCTTATAAAACAAATGTTAATTAGGTTATTAAGGATTCTGAATTAAGCTAGATCTGATGTTTATATCCTAAATATTTTCTGTCGGAAAGATTAGTTGGGGCAATAGTATTAAGACTTTGATATACATGAAGCTAGCTTTGACCTCTCATTTTTATTTTAGCTATCAGCGAGACTTAAAAAATGATTGTGAGTGTGAGTGAGTGTCTTTTGTAGATGCTGCCTCACCTTCTTTTATTACATTCACTACAAATGAAGACAATGAACTACTTTCTCGCAGCCCTGGATTGCAATCAATATTGGTTCACTTGTATATGTCAGACTTTTTTATATCGCAGCCATCGAACATTTAATATTAATCAATAACAACCAAATTTTAAGTATTAGTCAATCAAAATATATTTTGATGCAACTAAATAAAAATTTGCCCTGCAGCCGCCAATTTTATTTTGAGACTCGTTACTTTAGTCCCACCTCTAGCGCAAAAACCAAATAACGGAATCTACCGATCATTCCTTTCGTCTCGCCGCAAACGTGATTTGATTCTTTTCTGCAATATTTTCAACTAAAAATAGGAGTACCTCGTTTTAATTAATTTTATCAATCTATTACAGTGTAAGTATATGCAGACACTTGATTTTGTCAAAAAGAAATCAAAAAGCTAACACAATTAAATTAGGCAAAATGTCTAGTCCAATGCAAATGGCTGAAGTTCAAGAAGAAAATGGCGCTGGCGCCGCCTTCGAAATAGAGAGTGTGCGAAAAAGCAAGGAGCGCAAGCACTCACTTGCTGAGCTGGGTGACAACAACAATAATGAGTGTGAGGATATGGTGTTGACACCAGTGGTCAAGTCCAAGTTTGCCATAACACCACCTCCGCCGCCACCGACACCAATGCAGTCTGGTCGGGCGGCAGCCAGCCACTCGCCACTGCAAATGCCGTTAGAAGTGACCGAAGATGATGAGGCAAATTCAGAGAAATGGGAAGATCCATGTGCACCTCCGCCACCACCACCTTTGCCCGCAAATGCTTTGCTATCGTCCGGCTTCGGCTATTTAAAGATGACGGCCTTCAAGCTAAAGGATGCCTTGGAAGAGGCCATCAGCAAAATGGAAAGCAATAAACAGCAAAAGCCTGATAAAACCAACCAAGTAAGTAGCTACATATGTATGCGCAGTAAGTAAACAAGATTTATGTAGGTTTTTTTGGACCTATTAAGCCAACACAGAGCTGAGGACTTAACAGGATCTTAGAACAAGAAGATACGCTTAAGTATACTAACATTAAATTTTTTTAACGAACTAGGGGAAAACTGGAAATCCGACATATTTTTCACCATGAACCGACCTAAAACTGGTAAACTCCCATGATTTCGGTTCGGTTCAACCAAAAGCCATTTGAAATAATATGTCCAGTGTGCCAAAACCACATCCATCTTTTGAAAATTCCAGAAAGAGGCACAGAAATAGTCTTAATATCCCCGAGATCAAAGTTTATTCGATGATTTGCAAAAACCAGGCGCTAAACGTCACATTGGTAATATTTATTATAGACTATGGAGCTAAAATAAGTCTTCATCGAACCGGACCATGAGGATAGCCTTTAAAATCTATTAACTAGCGAGCCTGAACCAGACCACATCTGCTTAGAGAAAGGTGCGGTTCAGAAAATTACTTAAGTCGTTTAAAAATTTTTTCTTAATTCTTAATACAAGTTCCTTTATATTTTAGTAGGAAAATATCTGTGTTAAGTACTGCATCAGTTGGGTCATTATGATTTGATTTGAATGTCATATCCAAACTTTGGAATATTACGACTTTAACCTTCTTATATCTGTCTATGTACTAGTTGAACACTTCGTCTCAGATTTCTAGGATAAGCTATATAGGTTGATGATAATCAGTCGGGGCAAGAAATTTAAATATATATTCTTATATATAGATAAGTGCATATTGGAATTACCAGGGACGTTTGGCAGACGGCGTATGGTTGATAGCTTTAGTATTTGTGGCCCATTCGCTTTAAGTCGATAGCTGTTGATAGAAATGTCAAATAGTTTGGTAAAAAAAATTCGGCTAAGCAGGTTTCAATTTAAACCGCCTTGCCTTGAAATTAATACAAAAAAGGGGCAAAAAATGTTTAAAAGAATTCAGATGTTATGAAGTAAGTTTTGAACCAAAACTTCAGGCCTAGTCGAACCTAAAAACATGAAATATGCACATCTTTTATACTTGTTTTTCACTTAAGAAGTACTTCCTACAATATAAAATTTCGACTCGTTGTTAAGAAAACCTCAAAGAATGCTTCTTTGAGAACGTATTCTAGACTAAGTTTTTGTTGCTGTCAACTCTTTTTCTTTACACATGCCAAAAGCACAACCCAAAGAAGAAACGTTTTGATGTTTATGTCCAAGCACATGAAAAAAGTGACAATGAAATATGAAAATATCTTCAGTCTTGATTATTAGAGCACTAGATCATTCTAAATCAATATCAACTGAAGTCTAAGTTGATCATAAATAATAAAATAAAAAATTGACTTTACAGGCTCAGAGGGTCATGCTTTTCTAAATATGAGCAAATTCTGAATATAAAACATGGTCAACAAGTTTCTTATAACCAAAATTCTACAAGAATCCACGAATGTTGAATGTTTATAAGCATATTTGGCCCTTTAAGGTCGACTTGAGAAGATTAACTCAATTTAGACCAATATTTCATAATGCTGGCATATAACCGACTTAACCGCTTTTAACTTTGTTGTTTTGAAGAAATGAAACTGAAATTCGGTTTGTACTCATGTACTTACAAAATGTGCTTTCGGTTTGGACTACTATTTTATAGTAGATTGGCCATAAAAATGCATACTAGTAGATACTAACCGCGTATGTTTCACTCGGCGCGAGATGCCACGCCTTTCTCCTCTTGGATGCAGTTGCTATGTCTCAAGGTTGACAAGGTTTAAATATCTTCAATAAACTATTGCCTATATTTGCAGCAGGTCAAGCATTTCCGTTGGGTCCAGGGACCATTTTCCGAAGTGCATATACATCTTATTTTTCATCCAGGTTGCATGGAGTGCATTGGCTGAATACTCCAGCTCTTGTCCGGAAAATAAACGATATTGAATATGCAATTAAATCGTCTCTTGTATAGTTTCTTATTTTCTCATGAATTCTCCTCATATAGAATGAAATTGAGGAGCTTGTATGTGGATCGGATGTCATTCTCGATATCTCCTTCGTCAATCCTCAGAAACGATTCCATTTGCATATGTAACTATGTTTTTCTCTCTTGCCATAAAGGGTTAAGCAAAAACTAAGATCTTCCAATCAAAAGTTGTTTGACCATGATTTTTGGGAGCCGTGACTAGTCCATCAGCTAATATATTTATTATATTTAACGTGTAGCTGCAGGGTGTATTGGAATAGTGTAGGTCGTCCGGTTTTTAATGTATATGGAGTAGTTTGAAGTATTTAGGGGCAATTAAAAGCTCTTTTAAATATAGAAACGAAGCAATCGCTCCACATCATTGAAACTGCTAAGTCCTCAGACTGGGACCGCATAACACATAATTGCCCTGGATGGGGCTTAAAAAAGCTTCTAAATAATTAGTGCTTTTGTTAACTATCTTCTTCCCAAGATGATTTTCCCAAGTCGATCAATTTCAGTGCTAGCTGTTTTCTAAAAGACATATTGGAAGTCAGTAACACGCCTAGGTATTTGTACTCATTCACTGCATAACCCAGTTTATGTATAGCATAACCCCGTTTAGTGTCCATTCGGCCGCTTTGGCTATGCATCCTCGTCCATCTTTCACTACCATCAATTTCGACTTCTCGAAACTAAAACCATAATTTTAAGTAGTTGCTATATAATCAATCTAGCCGATTTGCAATAACTTCTTGGTTTCTATCGCTTTTGAAATGAAATAAGGTGTGTACTAGTCTTTAAAGAACCAAATAGAACTTAAGAAACTTACAGCTTTTTGTTATTAGCTGGTTCAGGACCGCTAATTGATAAACCGAGCCGCTAGCTGATCCGGCATTTCTTTAAAAATTCTGAGCCGAAAACCAAGCTGGGCTGAACCGGGGCTATATTCTAATTATTCTCTAGTGCTTCACAATCCAACATTAAAGTGAAATCATTAAGTGTTAACTAAGGAAGATTTTGAAACCATTTCGGATTTGCCGTAACTTCAATAGCTTAAAGCAGATATTAAGCGGATAAAATGATGTGTAATCCGAGAACAGAACAAGAACAGAAACGGATTAGAACCGATCCCTCTCTTTTTTGACTATGAACCGAACCTCTAGAAATAAAAGCTGAACCCTAACCTTAAATTTTGGTTCTGTTCAGCAAAAATAGTAGACATCTAGCCATTTACCATTAAGTCCAGCGACTTCATCTGGTTATCTGGTTGGTTTTGAGAGACTGAGGCTTAAAACAGGCAGGAAGGTTAATAATAATCCTAGAATAGTATTTAGAACATCTCATAAAATCCACACCCATAATAGCCTCTGTTTTTAAGATACTTGACTACAAATCTTTTTCAACGATTCACAAAAGCAAGAGCCTAACATTACATTAATAATATTTTTCTAAAATAATAAAACTACGAAGTGGAATTTTATTTAACAGAAATTTATATTTCGAATATTCCCTTGAGTTCCATAAACCGCATCCGTCCAAAATACACGCCAGTTTCTACAGATTTGAGTAGTTTTTAGTTCGAAGCAATTTTTAGAACTATTAAGTTAACTACTAAAAGTTAGTAATATTTGGTAACTATATAAATGTATTGGTTGGGCTCAACCAAGGTTCGAATTAAAAACCTTCGCCCAAAAACCTCCAAACTGATATTTTCGAACCTTTTGGTTCAAGCCAGCGAACCCGGAGATACGAAAAACATTTTGGGTTTGCAGCCTTGGTTTTTGCGGACTGCCTTACCTTTGAAAGTTTGGAGAAAATAAATTTTCCGCGCCTAAGATTAGAAAGAGTTTTAATTTTTTTGTATTGCTTTGCCTTCGGAAATCAATAGAAAAATTTACCTTTTAATAAATATGTTTAAAATTCAGGATGTTATCCCTGAAGTTCAGGCTTAAAAGATCAAGATTTGGCAGAATAAAGGGCGATCCTAGAACAGAAATGAGTTATTGGCATTTCTTGAATGCCTTAATTCGAGGGCAGATTTGGATTTGCTGCGCATATATTAGAAACTAAGAGTGAACCACTGAACCGAACTGAACCCGCAATTTAGTTAGCTTCAAAAACCATTTCACAACAGTAACCGAAATTCCAAAATAATTTGATTTGCAGCCCTGCTTTTTGTATTATGTCTAACATAATCTACACAAAAAAATACTTTTATATTCCCTTTTTTCGGCTGAGACACTTAAATTGTTTATTAAGTTTATTTTTATTGCTTATTTAATATAACTCTTTTAATTATCAATTTTTGTCAGTTGAATAGCCTCAAAGTCGATGATATGGAACTGTTCGTCATGACCAATACATCCACTCCCAGCTCTTCCGATTGTCAAGCTCTTGTGGTGCATCCCAAGTGCCATAAACCGGAGTCTATTTTACAATTGGAAAGACAAATGAAAGTTGAACGTCTCTTGGGCAAGCAAAACCCAATCTTTTCGCTGGAAGCCATACCTTTGCCTTCGGCCAAGCAACAACAGGATGCAGATGAAGGACTGACCTTGCAAGTGCTCTCAGCGCGTGCTTCCACACCGTACACCCAACCCACAACAAGCCTGTTGTCCTGTACAGGCGTCAGTTGCGATTTGGAGTCAGACTCGCCCAAGACGATGAAGCCAACTACAATTGCTCCACCTCTAGAGCAGCGTTCCAAACGTGCTCCAGTCGCCCTGAAGAATCCACGACCTCTGAAAACCACACGCAATCCTAAGCCCATTAAGCATTATTCACGCGTTCAATTGGTGGATATACGCAATGAAATGTTCAGTGCCCTCATGCATCGCTCCAAGGAAAGTTTCGTTATGCCCCGCATAGCCACCTGTGATGACATTGAACTGGAGGCTCGCCTGCGACGTATGAATCTATGGCGCACCTCGGATGGCACTCGCTATAAGGCACGAACCAACTCAGGCAGCAATAGTGAATGCATGCCCGCTTTCTATAAGAACAAAGGCAAACCCCAGTTGATCAGCGATGAGTCCATCATTCAAAGTCAACCGCCACAGGTTCAAACGGAATTCCAGGTGAGTGCGCTGTGATAGAGTAATCGTTCAAATAGATTATGAACCGTTTATTACGCAATTATAATTATATTATTCGCATTGGCTTAACTGATTGCATTGATTACAATTAAGTGACCTACGAGGACAACAAAAAATTGTGCAACAAATTGAACAAAATTTAATCAAGCAAATCAGCTTGTTTGAAATTATGTTAATGAGAGGGGATTTACTGTCCTAAGGTTGACCGGATTGCTTAAAGCCTGGCCACAGCAGAGCAGACAGTGCTGTACAAAAAAAGTGCTTAAAAAGAAATGCTCTCCTTGATAAAAAGAATCATTATTTGTATATGTCACCCGCTTTTGTATACGTTACTTAAAAGAAATCCTTATTCGATTTCCTAAATAGCATGTCAGGAGACCTTTGCAATTAATTGTTTCCTATCTTAAGAATGCCTCTAGAATTTTGACTTATTTTTAAATCAATAAAAAAAAACTGTATTTTTGCTTTCGGGTTTTGTATTTTATATTTATTTAAACAAAAAAAAACAAAAAACGAGAAAGCTAAGATAACTTCGTCCGTGCCGAAGTTTTTATACCCTTGCAAGTGCTCGCTTAAATATTTTCGAAAAATACTCTCTTCCCATTTTCCGTCCGATCGTTAGTATGGGAGCTATATGATATAGTCATCCGATTTGGCCAAAAATTTGTTAAATTATGTGAAAGCATGTGAAACAAACAAATATAAAATTGCAGGATGCTACCATTAAACACAAAAATATTTTTCTGACTAAGACTGTTTTTCAGACCTATCTTTTGTATGGTACCTATACCATATAGTTGTCCGATTTTAATAAAACCTGGTAGAATTATAAAAAAACATAGAAAACTTACGATTCCATAGTTTGGAGACGTTTCCATTGAAAAGAAAAAAGTTTTTCTCACTAAAACTAATTGGAGCTATAAAATATAGTCATCCGATCCGGTCGGCTCCGAAATATTAGTAGTGTGCAGCGAAAAGAAGACTCTGTGCAAAATTTAAGCTCGATAGCTTTAAAACTAAGAGACTAGTTTGCGTAGAAACAGACAGACGGATGGACAAAGCTCTATCGACTCAGCTCGTCAAACTGATCAAGAATATATATAGTTTATATGGTCGGAAATGAATATTTCTATGCGTTGCAAACTTTTGGGTAAAATCATAATACTCTTTGCAAGGGGGGTGTATAAATAAAGGAAAAGTAGTTTCGAGAAAAATGCGTTTAAAATGTAGTGGGAAAGTTTCAGCTGCCTATTTTTCGGTACTCGACGCGTCACTAAAATAGCTATAACTCGGAAAATAATTGAAAATTCGAAACATTCTTTTGAAGATTTATTCTTTAAGGGCTTCGAAAATTTGGAAAAAAAATTTAATTTGTTCAAAATTCTAGAGGCAAATACCCCCTTGATGATAGGTTCAAGAAATTGGTATATAGTTATTGGAATTAGACCAATTTTTATTAAACTAAACGAAAGTGATCGATTCTTAAGTAAATCTGAAGAAAACCAAAACTGATTTGCTTCAACCTATTCAATTGACCAACGGGATGGAAGTTTATTCGTCTGCCGATATGATGTAGGTCCTGGACATATATAGTAACATAGTAGGTAGTTACCAGTTCAGAGATTTATCAATGTCTAACGTTCAGTTTGGTATGTCATTTTTAACAAGAATCACATAAGGAATTGTGCAAATTTAAGTACTTAATTAAATTCTATAACTTTTCACTACAATCATACAATAATATTTGTAATATATTGGATCGGTGCCCTATTTAGCTGGGATCGCAAATAATGGTTATTTGTAGATTTTTCATCCTCAAATATCATCAATATGAATGAAAAAATTCAGCATTACTTTTTTATACTCTGTACCGTAGGCAAAAGTATGTAACTGCCAGAAGAAAGCATCTCCGACCCCATAAAGTATATATATTCTTGATCAGCATCAACAGTCGAGTCATGTCCGACTGACCGCACAGATCTCAGAGACCGTAAGAGATAGAGGTTTGACATGCTTGGGACATATGCTTCTTATGTATGCAGGCAGATCAAGTTTATTTTCAATTTTGGCCACGCTCCCTCCCGCCCCCGCAATTTAGAAAAAAACGTCATATCTCCCACAGTTTGAGATGGTAGATAGATGGTTCGTTTCTTCTAGATATATTTAGTAATCAGGATAACTTATCGATCCGCCAAAGAAATGATGAAGATCGGATGAACGGTTGTCGAGTTATGACCAAAAGACTGTTCGCTGCTGCAGCGCAGTAGCAGCGCAGCTTTCATGGGGAAGTAAAATCTAAAAAAATAATAATTAATTTCGTTCGGTTTAGATTTTTGGGTGCTCAAGTTTCATTCCTGGCCATATTTTCCGATTAGTAGATCGACGAGGAGCAACCCAAGGAAGAGAAGTGTTCCATAATGGGTACTAACATAAACTAGTCCGGCTTAGACTGTCTTTGGTATAGGCTTATTTTATGAGAAGCCTAACATTTTGGCCGAGTTGTTTTAAGATCGGTCAGTTTTTAGATGTAGGTCCGTCCCATACAAAATAAATAACAAAAAATATATGGGTTTCCGACAACGAAATAAGATTAGTGATTTCCGTAAAGGTCCAAAGTAATAAAAAGTTACTATCTTAGGTCGGAGAAAAATTTAAATCAATGTTTTTTTAAGTCCATTTCTTCCAGTACACTTTACACTCCTATGTAAACATAATTAACTTGAAAGGCAATTTCGTACCTCAAAAACACGTATTTCCAAATCTGAACCAAACTTGATCTGCGTATGGTATACACCTACCTTCATGCAAACATATGTGGCTCTGTCCCTTAGTCTCTGAGATCGACGCGTTCATACAGACAGACGGACATTTCTATTTCGCCTCGGCTGTTAATGCTGATCAAGAATACGTTTACCTAAAAGGGTCGGAAATGATTCCTTCTCCCTGTAACATACTTTCGCACAAAAATTACCCTCCATACAGGTATGGCAACAATGCTCGACTTTGGATACCTTCATTTTCGATCTCATGGGTTAGTTGGCCACTGAAGCCAGTTAATGTATCAAAATTACAACTTCGATTTTTGGAATTTCATTGCATTGCAAGTCTGAAAGCGATATTTTGCATCAGCACATCTTTTGTGGCGACCCACAAGTCATCCATAAACTAACGGAAGAGCCGAAAGCCAGGTCACGAGCCATCGATCGAAAACATATATTTTTAATAAGCAATATCATTTGGAGAATACCGAAAAGTAAGACGTTCCATTGCAGTGATCCGATTGGTTTTGGACCAAGAAAGCCACATTTTTCCCAAGCATTGTCGTGCCAAATATATTACTTTCACAGGCCAGAGATTGTTTCTGCCTGAACGGACCAATTGCCCAGTGGCGCAAATGCTCATTATTACGTCCATTATTAATGCATTACCTCTCGCCTGTATGCATTCAAAACCCCAATACAACCTGCCTTACTTTCTTAAGAAATGGCCAAATTTTCCGCACGGAACATGAGTTTATTGAATTTAGTAATGCAGAAAGTAATGACGTGCCGAAGTTTCTTTCGGGTCCCCATTACACAAGCGTATTCTTTTACCATATTGTAATGCAGAAATTCTCGAGCCATTACAAATGCGCTGAAAAAAATCTCATAGGTAATGCAAAAAGAGTCAAAAGAGCTGCTTTAATTATAGCCGACCCCACCAGTTGCATTTGGTAGAAGGTCCCTGATCTTTCTCGACACTCAACAATTTTAGTCGTCTCTCTTTTTCCAGAAAAAAAATCTCATTATTTTATAATCGTTTTTCATCACTTACAATTCATGCACGATTTATTTCACGATGAGAAATCAGACAAGTGAAAATACAGCCTTTGTTCGATTCTTGGAAAGTAACATTAATTGTCAGAACTGGGAATTTTTCCCACACTTCACTCTTGTTTTTTGTTTCACCAATTTATAACTTTCATTTCCTTTTGAAAGGTTTCTTTTTATTTCGTCTTATTTCTGTCACACCTAATTAGAATTTCAAGCAGACTTGCAAAATATTCGAGGTTCTTGGAAATCTGGCAAAAGTTAATTTCATTTCATTTGAGTGTGCCCGTACCATTTTGTTGGATAAATACCATAAACCATTATATACATTTCTAGTGATGATACTTGTTAAAGGCTGGTTTTCAAAACGCATGAAAATACAATTTTATGTCGAACTCAAGAAATATCAAGAAATAAACTTGATAAATTTGCGAACACTGCATTCAAGATGTTTAATCCTGATTCACTCACGAAAAAACTCTCGAATCACGGATGTTGACGCACGAAAGTCCATGTAAGCTCTACTGAGTATCACCGGTACACAGAGTATATTAAGCAGGGCTGCAAACCGGTTTTGAACCGAACCGGTTCGAACCCGGAATTCCGACTTTGAGATTACTGTGAACCGAACCTTGAACAGAACCTCATCAGAAATTCAAGCTGAACCCGAACCTGTTCCGAACCTAAAATATCGGTTCGGTTCAAAAAAAATGATAGACATAAGAAATTTGACCTTCCCAGCCTAGCGACTTCATCTGTTATATGATTGGATTGGTATGACTGACTCCTCAAATGAAGAGGAAAATGAAATAACAAATCTAAGAAAAAGTTTAGAATAACTTATAAAATCCCCACCCACAATACCCTCTGTTTTTTAAGCTCTTCGACTCTCAAGCTTTTAAAATCATTGACAAAAGCAAAAATCTAACATTACATATTAAATATTCCCATGTATTCTACTAACCGATTCCGACCCAAAAACCACGCGATTCCCATACGATTGATGTAGTTTTTAGGTCGAAAGCGATTTTTCGAACACATCGAATACAAAAATTATTAATATTGAATAAAGCATGGATTGAACCAAGGTTGGAACCAAAACCTTCTCCCAAAAACCTCGAACCTGAATTTTCCGAACCTTAACCGGTTAATTTTGGTTCAAACCAGTGAGCCGGAGATCCGAATATTTTTTTTTGGTTTGCAGCCCTGATATGAAGTATGTGCAAAAGCATGTAACAGCCATAAGGAGGTATCTCCGACTACATAAAGTATATATATTCTTGATCAGTATCAACAGCCGAGTCGATTTGGTTGGTTCTGTTTCTATTATAGAAATAGGCTAAAATCTTTTTTATCAATTTTCTTTATTTCAAACCAAACTTAGGCATACTTCTCCATTTTTTTGTTTACTTCTTGGTCCGTTTCTTTCCTTTTTTAGTCTTTTGTGAGCGCTTCTCCTCCTGACTTTCAGTGGGGCCGCTTAACTGCGTTGAACGCTTTAAGTTTTGATTTGATTCGCTGAATAAAAGAAATATAGAAATAAATTTAATGAAAATTGTGATCAAACCATGTGGGACCTTAAAAATCACAACACAAATGAATCTTTTGGGAATTGTGGATACTTCGAAATTGGATCTGTTTGATGGCGGTGATTAATGTGATTAGTCTTCCATTCTTATTCTGGATTTAGGTTTCAAGACTCCAAAACTCATTTTTAGTTTTATTTTAACTTTTTATTAAAATGAAATTCGTTTAAAGTTTACGCATACAAATTGCCACAGCTGATGATGATAGCCACTCACTTCTGCTTTTCCGAATAATGACATTGCCCGTCCACCTCTCTTAGCCGCTGGGCCGCCTGTTCGGGTGTCAAGTCTCGCTGAGCCATTGCAAGCAATTCAAATCCCACCATAAATTTCCGCACCGTGGCAGAACGCAAAAGCGGGGGATAGTACATTGCATGCAGCGTCCAATGTGCACTGGAAGCGTGCGCATGCTCGGGTCCCGTTGGTGCTCCATGCCAGCCCATCGAATAGGGAAACGAGCATTGAAAGAGATTGTCATATTTCGTGGTTAGCTCTTTTAGTGTGATGGCCAGATTTTCACGTTGCTTCTCGGTTAGATCATTGATGCGTTTGTTGTTATTGCGTGAAATAAGCAAAGTTTCAAAGGGCCAAGCGGCCCAATAGGGAACTGCCACCAACCAATCCGGATTCTCGATAACTATGCGCTCCTTACGCTGCAATTCTCGTTCCACATAGTCGGCCAGCATTGGACGCTCATGGGTGGCATAGTAGGCACGTAAACGTTCTTGCTTTAGTTGCGGTTCTGTAGGCAGAAATGAGCAGGACCAGATTTGACAATGTGGATGAGGATTTGAGCAACCCATGGTTGCACCTTTGTTCTCGAATATCTGCACCCAAGCATATGTGGAACTCAGTTCATTGAATTGTTTAATCCATCTAGAGAAAGAGATAGAAAAATGCAATTAACATTATTAATCAGATAGCCCCATATTACAGATATCGATTTTTTGATATCTTTATAACCTGAGAGGGTGGTGTATAGACCGGCAGCCAAATTTCATTAACATTTCGCACAAAACTTTCCGAAATATTGCAAGGCTACGATGCTCTGCGGGCGGTTTCTATCTGATAGTTTTAAATGGATAAAAATTAGATGTACTGTTATCTTTTCTTTTGTTACTGTTCTTTTCTGAACTGTGTTAGTCCGCAACTGCATATTTCTAATCACAAACCGAACCTTCTGCGAAATTAAAGGGCTTTGCTGCTTTTATTTTATTATGTTCATTATATATGTCGATTATATAGACAGACCGTTGGTTGTGCTTTAGATCAATTTTTGGGTATTTCAGTAAAATAGTCGAATTAGGAATTGATTATTAGGGGTTGTTAAGTGATCTTATATATTCATTCCCTGCAAGCAGAGGCCATAAGTCTCTTCAATAAAATGGTAGGGAGAAATAGTCTGTATCTATATAACTTTATGCCACACAAAGAGTTTTGTTGAGAACTTCAGTAGATACCGAATGGTTCTTTACCCAGCCGGGATCAAAAGAAAATACTAAAACACGACTAAAAGTCATGCCAAGGAAATGATACTTTACAATATCTGATATAAGTAGGTCCAATTAAAATCCTTTACCTGTTCGAGATATTACAAAAGAGTCTACAAATCGACAGGCTTAGCCAATGCGGACCTAATGGTTATGATTCTAGATCATAGATTCAAAAGTTACTGGAATGATTCGCTAAGTTAAGCGTCACATTGTAATATATTAATCGAATAGGTTTTCTATATCACTTACAGAAGATGAAGATCTGGAAGCTTGATTTCTTATAACTAAAGGTTTAATATTTGAACCTTCGAATCTTCTAAATGTCTAAGTTGAAAAGTCTTTTCAAATTTATCAAAATTATTAACATTATTTACCAAAGATCTTTTTATTAGGTCTTTTAATTAAATTGGGTAAATTGTGAGCGGAACTAACATTCGAACATTAACCTTTGGATAATTTTTGTTTGAACCTCTGAACCGGAGCTGTGCAAAGAACTTAAAGGTTTACAAACCCAGTATTTGACAGTAGTTTTCATTTGCGGTAAAGGGGGACTAAGATGGGATTTTGGATGAATCCCACCCCAGGGAAGATAAAATCGCATTGAAAAATTTGTTCTTCATCCGATTGATTTTAAACTTGGTTTTAAGCAAAGTACGCGAAAACCTTGGACAAGTGTTGTCGAGATTTTGGGGATAGAAAAAAAAGCCGGAAAGCTCAATTTGCAAAAACCCGTATCTCATCCGTTTGACTTGAAACTCGATTTGTAGGAGATAGTATTCAAAATAGGTTAAAATGGGATTTGGGAAGTTCACCCTGAAGGGTGATATATGGGATCCGTGGTTGAGTTCAAGTTCAAAGTTATTCTTCGCCCGATCAATATGAAGTTGTGGTTTAAAACAATATAGAAATGTAGAAACGTATTATTTAAGTACTGGGGCGTGGTTTCAGAGATAAGACTTGTTGGGTTTCCTATAATTTTTAGAAAACGCTACGGAAAAGTGTTTAAAAATCAGGGATTTAAGCCGATTCTCAATCAAACCGAAGTAAACCGTAACCGAACCGCTACTTGCAGCTGTAAAACCGAACCGGCATCCTTTCGAAAATGCTGAACCGAACCGAAACAACAAGTCAATACGGTTCGGTTGTGTTCAGTTCACTGACGATTCTTAAAATGTTAAAAGTTTTGGAAATATTTAGAATGGGTTATACTAATATCCTTGTTGATACCGAATTTATATAGCTGCCAACCATATTTTAACACGAGATTTCGCACTTCTGCAATTGTCTAACGACCCTTAACATGCCTTCCATCAGTTAACGTTCCTTTTTTTGGAAAATGCTGATTGCCCAATTTCTTTACGTTATGATATTCTCATTCTGTCGTGTTACTTTCAATGCTTTCAAGGTGAAATCATTATAAATTAATCAAGATTCGGAGGAATTAGGGGCGATCCTAGAACAGAAATGAGTTTTTCACATTTTTTAAAACTTGCCCTAACTTCTAATTGGCTTTAAAACCATATAATGAAACAAACCAGCGGCTCAAATAATCTTGGAACCACCGAACCGAACCAACTACCGATTGGTTTGCATTACCGGAAAAAGTTGTATTCCACAAACTGAATTCCGATTCTTTGATACCACAGAATTCTTCTTCGGTTGGTTTTAAACTGTTGATACACCAATACGCAGACCAACCAAACCGAGGGAGAAATTTACAAACCAACCAACGCACATTGGCCACTTTCAGGAATTTAGAAATCAAATTATGATGACTGATATTTTACGCAATATTTTAATTTATGAAAGGTAACCCCAAACAGCCCGAAAAACTTTGGTTTATGGAATTTAGTCAATTATTTCGCAACGTCGTCGTAGCGGCTTCCCATTATGCCATTTATGGGTTATTTGGAGTCGTAGCGAATCGCTTCACTCCGCTCGCTATTTATATATTTTTTATACTGTATACCAAAGGTACACGGAGTATATGTATGTAATATGTAACAGCCAGGAGGAAGCATCCTCTCCGACCCTAAGAATTATAAATATTCTTGATCAGTTTCAACAGTCTAGTTGATATAGCCATGTCCGTCTGTCTTTCCGTATAAACAAACAGATTTTAGAAATGGTAAGAGATTCAGATTTGATTACAATTTTTGCCAAGCCCCCACACTTAGGAACAAACGAGAGCGTAAGTTAAAGTCGGCCCTGCCCGACTTCGAAATACCCGTTACTCAGCTCAGCTCGGATAAGTATGCAACATTTTTTTAACTCGGCCATTTATTATCCGATCGTTTTGAAAATTTGTGAGATTGTAGATGTTGGCTACATAGACTACACTGCAAAATCTGAGCTCGATATCTTAAAAATTGTGGGAGTTATTCAATATTTTATATTGCGGGGGCGGGAGGGGGCGTGGCCAAAATTTGAAACAAACTTGATCTGCCTACAGACAATACTAGCTTACGTATAAAATTTGGTTGCTCTAGCTCTTCTAGTCTCTGAGATCTAGGTGTTCATACAGACGGACGGACGGACGGACGGACGGACGGACGGACAGACGGACATGGCTATATCGACTCGGCTGTTGATGCTGATCAAGAATATATATACTTTATGATATCGGAGATGCTCCCTTCTGCCTGTTACATACATTTGCACGACTTTAGTATACCCTTTTTACTCTACGAGTAACGGGTATAAAAATAAACGGTTCGTAGGTAGATTAGATTAGATAGACGGTTAGAATCTTCTGGACATTTTTAGTTATCAAAATTATTTATCGATTTGCCCAAGGAATTCTAAAGATGATAGGCAGTCGGGTTATGAGCAACAGAATGTTCACTGCAGCAGCGCTGCTTACAGCTGCAACTACAGCATCAAATTTCATACTGAGCATAGACTTTCGTTGGTACAGAGTAAATTACAGCCGGGCTTGACCGACTGTCTTGTTTTAGGTTTGTAGTAGTTAATCGGACGAAAACTGTAATTTTCGATTTTCAGAGTTTGGAGTATTATATTTATTGTATGTATTTGAACAGCCTCCTCGTCAAGAATATATATATGGTCGTATATGCGTTCCAAACTTCTGGGCTAAATTATAATACAGTTTTCAAGTGTATAATTAAATTTAATTACTACTATCTCAACGTTTTCAGCTAAAACTACTATAAAACTATAGCGGAGCAGAGCTAGCTGAAGCTTACGAATTTTACATACGACATCCTCCACTCCGCTAAGCTGTTGGCGCTCGCTATATGCGATTGATTTTCCAAAGCTGATATGATGCTACGCTCCGTTTAGCTGTCTGGTTTTGGCTGTGAGCTTGTCACCAGTCATTTAGTCAGGCTGAACTCTTTTTAGATTATGACTCAAATATTTGGGGTCGATTTGCGCGATCTGCCCTTTCAAAACGAAAATCCCTCCAAAAAAGATGTTCATAAATCTGGCAGAGTTAATTCCCGATCTCACAAGATGCATTGTTAGTCAAAGCTAAAAAAAGGTTGATACATTTCAAAGATTGCCAACTCACTCATCGATAACAACTCCAATTTCCTTGGCACTCATCGTGGGCAAGGTCAAATTGGACTTTGGATGAAAGCACATGACGCGGCAGTTGCCTTTAGCCGGTGCCATCTGGAACAGCGGATCATCGCTTGCCGGTGGGCTGGGCACTTGTTCCACCAAAGCTGGAAAATCATTGTCGAAGACATAGGTGCTCTCGTAGACAGGAGTTTGCTAGTGATGAGAGAGCACTCACAATATTATTGTTTTTGATCAACTGCATCTGTTCCACTTACAATTCCATTGGGTCGCTTTACCCCCGGACATAGGGGATTGACGGGATCGAAATCGGGCAATTCGTTTTTCTGTGCCTTCTCCTGTTGACCCGACCAGGGGCGTAACATGCGATGAGGACATACCAGCACCCACTGACCGGTCAGTGGATTCAGTCGTCTATGCTGATGTTCTGCAAGTGGCAATCGAATCAGTTGTGAATCAGCAGCTGTTACCCAAATACCCTTTACTTACCCGTGGCCACAAACTGCATCTCGCGTCGTATCAGTTGATTTGCAATTAGATTAGCAGCTGTTTACTGTTTGGGTCGCTGTGCTCAACTGTAGGGTTCAACCGGTCCACAAGACAGCGCAATGTCAACTGACGGCTGGGGGATTACGATTACTATTTGTGTGCACGTTGCCAAAGTTGAAATTGTTTTGTTTTTATGATTTATAAAGCGCACTGTTTCTTTTGGCATTATTATACTTGCTCCCTCCCATCCCACCAGCTTTGCTTTGCTCTCATCATGCATTTTAGTAGGTTCACTTGGACTGTTTTTATCAGTTTTACCTCTCTCCCACTCGCAGCTGAGGCGCTGCCACTGATACGACTATGTAAATAACTCTACTAGAGATGAGCGCGTGAATAGTGAAATGAAAATAATTTGATTAAGGGAGCTCTCCATTTATATCGGATAGTGCAGAAAAGAAAAATATTCAAAGAGATCAGTGCCAACTTTCATAGTTCTTTAGAAAGTTTTCTTTTGATATCATTTTATATGACTACTTAGGGGATTTTCAGGGGCTGCATTAGTTTATCATACTTGGTTCTATTTAAGGTTTGGTTCACTGTAAGGATTCCGGAAATAACACCGATATATTGAAATATCGATATTTTGGTTCAAAAATTACCTTAACAGACCTGATTATTCTAAGGATATCGATATTCTTTACAATAAAATATCAATATCGAAATGATACATTTTCAATATCGAAAGAAATATCAATATAAATATTTTGCAGATGCGATATACCGGATATCGAATATTTCTTGAAGATGTATGTCTGCGATATTTGTGTTTCAGCTTTTTAAAGGCTTTACATAGAACAAGAAAGAAAGTCGGTCAAGCCCGACTATAACATACTCTGTACCAAGAAAATTTGTCTTTTGATCATAACTCGAAAACCGTTCATCCTATCTTCTTCATTCCTTTGGCGGATCGATAAGTTATCCTAATAACTAAATATGTCCAGAAGGAACACGCCATCTATCTTTGGGAGATGTGGGAGATATGACGTTTTTTCTAAATTGCGGGGGCGGTAAATCTGCCTGCAGACATAAGAAGCATATGTCCCATACATGTCAAACCTCTATCTCTTACCATCTCTGAGATCTGTGCTTTCATACGGACAGACAGACAGACAGACAGACAGACGGACGGACAGACGGACATGGCTATATCGACTCGGCTGTTGATGCTGATCATGAATATATATACTTTATGGGGTCGGAGATGCTTCCTTCTGCCTGTTACATACTTTTGCACAAACTTATAATACTCTGTGTACCCTCGGAACAGAGTATAAAAATGCTAAATTTCAAAAGTTAACACACCACAATAAATTTGATAAAAAAGTTAAGTTACAATATATTTTTAGTTAGAACTAAATATCCCTGCAATTAAGTCGCTTTAGTCACTCAAATTTTCTATAAAATTGTATACATAAAACCAGGTAAGAGTTAAGTCCCACTATAACATTTTCGGTATTACAGCAGGGCGCGTTAGCGAAATTTTTTGACACGTCACGAACGATTCACGAAACATAAATCTTTTTCCACACTATTCACGCACGCAATTTTTTAAAGAGCTTGACGTTACTAACGATTCGTGCTCGATATACGGACGCGTCACTAATGCTCACGCACTATAAATATTGATTTTATATGACAACACTTCTCGGCATAAATTGCAATATGCAAAGTTTTGGGCCTTGTCATCAATTGCCAAAACTGAAAGATTTTCCCGCACTTTACTTTTGTTTGGTGGTTACACCAATCTACATCTTTCATTTCTTTTTATTTCGTCCTTTTTTTTACGTGTTTAAAATTAAAAGCAGTTTTGACGCAATTGAGAAACGCAATATTTCCGATGTGTTCTGAATTATTGGTTTAATTGTTGATTTAATTTTATTTTTGAGTGTGCCCGTATCATTTTATATATACCATAAAACATTATGAACATTTTCGGATCAAAGAAAATCATTACAGTCGTTTTTCAGATCCTATAAAACAATCAACACTTTTACAGTGCTGAATTGGATGATTTTTCTTTCAAAATCATACTCAAACTCTGCTTATAACGACATCAAAAAAGAAGTTAATAATAATTCAATGTATGAAATAATAAATCAAATCCATATATTTATATAAATGAGGCGTCTTTCCCTTCCAGCTCAGATTAATGTTATAGCTATTATATGCTGGTCGCTTTTTATTCAAAATTTGTCTTATTTTTTTGATTCAAAACCGAGCTTCGAACCAAAACTTTAGGTTTGATATGCAATGGAATCGGTCCGAGAACTAAACTTAGGACTTTCCAAGGACTTTCCAGGGAAATGATCTTTAGATGTTAAGCTTAGTGAAAAGGAATTGTTAAACAGAATGTTTTGAGACGCAACCCAGCGACACTACATAATGGATTACTTTGTACTCAGTATGACGGAAATAATCCTACACAGTTTGGTTTACTTTGCCATATGCATGACCGCTTTGTAAACAGGGTGCGCACAACCTGCATTACTGGTTATTAAAGGATGTGTGCTAGAGCCGAACTGCTAACGTACTCCCATTACAAATGCGAAGTACTTTTTATAATGTCTAAAGTTGACCATTATTGGTATTCCATATTCATATCGGGACATTTTTCTCATTATTCTGTTGTGCTTCTTTATCTCAGGAATTCAGCTTTGAGGTTGAGCTTTAACATCTTTAAAAGCGGTTTAGTAAGAAAAGCTTTCTATCTATTATTTCACCAAATAGTATCGGAAACCTAGATTTATGGATTTTCATATTTACGCAACTTCAGAAGTCAAACAAAAAGCTTTCCTAACTGATTTAAGGTATGTGTTTAGGAAAACATTTTCAAAATTTCGATTTTTTTTTTTGTGGCTTAAATCATGCGTTATAATGTTAATAACATCCCCTGAAATTTTCAAGCAAAAAAAAAATATATATATATTTGAGATATTTTGAGTTTTGTACAGGTAAGTCGGGCGCAAAATCCCAAAAAAAGAAACTTTAAGTGCGACTATCTCGGAACCACGTTTTTCAACCTGGTGGCACGGATTGCGAGGCCATTTGTTGACCGATTTTCTTATACTTTTTTTAAATTGTTCGTAATACCCGCCGCTATGGCCTGAACTAGGATATTTTTAATCGGTCCATAAATAGCGGAGTTAGGGCTATTTTAAGGGGTAAAAATATGTCAATTTTCGAAATTATGACTTTGAAAACCCCTTACTCCCCTATATATAGACCGATCCCAGATATCCTATTTCAGGCCATAGCCACATCAATTCCCAACAAAACCTCATTTAAAATTTTTGTTTCCAATGACGCGTTCTCTAGGAATCAATGCCACCATGCATCTATGTTTTTAAAAATGTGTCAACTTTGAAGCGGGCTACAACAACAACCGCTGCAACAACAACAACAATAAAACTTTGAAATTTAGTTTGATCAACTATCTATCGAACAAAAAAAACCGCTTGCCGATATTTCTTAAACTTTTCGAGTAATAAATTTTTTCGTAAACAATTACTTTTGGGCCGTTTTTCCTAAACACCTACCTTAAGAACATTTCTAAATGTTTAACCAAAAACGTGATTAAAGGAATAAAATTTTGTAGATTTACGGGCGATACGCAAACCTAAAGAAGTTTTGACATCATTTGATTTTTGCCGCAACTCCGAAAATATGACTTCCCCAGCAGATTTAGTGGCAAATCGTGACGATGTACTCAAGAAGGGGCTTTGCGAGTTGAAATGGGAGAATGTTTAGCGGACTAACTAGGAAAAAGTCCGTTCCGCGCGGATTTAAGAATCGAGACTCAGCAAAAATAATGACGGTTCTTGAACATAAATGTTATCTTTCGGACTGCCTTAGAACAAAGGAATTTTTATTTTAATGATTTGTTCTTGCCATAACTTTACAAGTCAGAAAAATAACGTCCCGCTCACATTCGTAAATATATCATGCCGTTGTACCTAAGGACGGGCTTTAAGCGTTGAGTTTTAAGTTCGGTCGATCTAAGAACAAGTGTTGAGTTTTCGGCATTTTTAAACTCTGTATCAAAGTTTATTAAGCTTGTGCAAATGTATGGAACAGCCAAAAGGAAGCGTCTCCGACCCCATAAAGTATGAGAAAAGCTTAACCCTAAAATTGATGATTTTCTTGTGTTTTTTTGCTGAAGTTTTACGCTTAAAAGGGGAGCATCGTACATTTTTTTTAAATTGTTAATAGCTCGAAAACGGTTTAGTATAGTATTTTGAAATTATTTTCAAAAGTTCAGGTTTGAAAAATCCATTAAAATAATTTTTCCGCAAATAATAAAGCTTATTCCTCTATCATTTCACACGAACGTTCAGTGCACATCTCTAGGCACTACATTTGTGTACATATGTGTGTGTGTTCGCTTTCTGCTAGCGATGTGTAAAGTGAAACTACTCGTTACTTGAGTCAAATTGGGGTTTTTGAAAATGGACCTCCAAGAGCCCGGAATCAATTTAAACGATTTATAATAGTAATTTTTCTTCTTTTCTTTTAGGATCCCGCAATTGTCAATCAAAGACGCATTGGCAGCGGTCGATTCAATCATTCGAAATGGACTAACAATAAAGTGGATTACCCACATTCACAATCCTATACGAAAAACAAAATAGATGATGTGATGAATGGAAAACATCATGTTCCGCCGCAACATCAGAATGGCAATATGAATTCAATGCAGTTCTTCGATAATGGCGACATCAGCCGTAGCTCCACCAACAAAATGATGCCAAATGCCCGTCCCAACACTCCCATCATGGGCATGTCCAACAACAATCATCACCATTGGATGGAGAATGAGTCTTTGAAATCGAATGATTCTAGCGAGGATCTGAATCGTGCTAATGAGAATTATGTGAAACGTGTCATGTCCGGATTCGTGGTGGTGTCTAAGCCCAAGTCCCGTGAAATGGAGGAGAATCACAGTCGTCGCTATAGAAATCAAAACGAAGAGCCAGAGTGGTTTAGTTGTGGTCCAACTTCAAGACTGGATACCATTGAATTGTGTGGTTTTGATGAAGAAGAGGAAAAAATGCTTAAGGAGGCGCACAACAAGCCAGCATATGAGTCGGAGCGGGAGGCTCAGAGACATAAGGTTGGTGGGGGTTTAAAAAAAAGTTAAAACAATAAGTAGAAATTGTAAATATTTATTGTTTGATCATTTTAGTTAGAGCTGCTTTTAGTCCCTTTTGTATACTCTTTTTTATTCGTTTTACTTCTCCTTTTCCTATTCTATATTCAATCTTATTACTTCTGAATTTTTGTAATCTTTATTCTTAAACCTTTTGCCTTGATATATTATTTCCTTTGCCATCTACTTTTTCCAACTCTCCTCCTTCCTTACATCAATTTGCTTTTTTTCTTTTGTATAGCCCAGATAAATATCTCTGCTTTCTTTTCCCCCCTCCCAGATGGATCATGCCAAATACAAATGGACTCATCCGGATGCCATTCCCCGTAACAAATTCATGCCCAAGCATGATTCCAATAACAACGTGGAGAATATGAATAAAGTTGTAGGAGCTGATCCTTCGCTTTCAGTTAAATCTGATGGACATTCAGATGGCGGTGCTCGCTCATTCCAAAGCCCATCCAGCTACGACAGCAACACTAATCTTCAATCAACACAACAGCATCCTTCTTTTAGCAATTCCAACAATACCAATTCCAAATTCATGTCATTTTTTGCACGCGAGAAGAGCGCCTCGTCGTCCTCTTTGAATGAGTTCTTTAAGCACGCCATGACTCATAATCCAAATCAGAATACAGAGCAGCAACCCAAGAGTCTGGGTCATGTGAACCAAATGCCTTCGGTCGAGCAATTGGAAGCCAGATGGCGTCGCAATTCTCTAACCACATCGGCAGGCAGTGGCGGCGGTGAACCCATGAACAAGCAATCTGACAGTTTCCAAAAATTGATTGGCTCTCTGAACGCCAACAAGCCACACGCTCCGCAGCCTCCGGCAGCCCCGCCGGCAGTTCCTAGCACTGATGCCATATCCAATTTTATACTGCAGCAGCAGCAATATCAGCAGCAACAACAGAATCAGCACCTGCTCATCCAACAGCAGCAACAGCAGACAGCCTTCTTGGCTGGGCTGCAGCTCAAGGCCATACTGGGACGCGCGGACACACAATTGCTCTTGCTGCGCCTGACCAAAGGTGGGAAAATAAGCGAACTAAAGCAAATCACTTTTTTATTCATTCTCTGTCGATTCCAGGTGAAATTTCTAAACATGGTTTGCTGGTGCAACTGGCCAATCCTCGGCTCTCCAGCATGGATCGCGAGGCTATTACCGCCGTACTGCAGTTCACAAACACACAACAGCAGCAGCAGCAACATCAACAGCAACTCGAGATGCTCTCCAGCACTGTGATTGCCAGTCAGCTGCAGAATCTTCATAATCTGGCTGTAGTCAAGCAAACTTTGGCTGCCAGACAGCAGCAACAGCAACAGCAGACCCAGCAACAACTACCTCAGCAGCTCTCTCAGGAGGATTTGCAGGCCCATGCCAATATCATTATGAGAAATGCTGTAATGAAGCGCAAATTGGAAGAGCAAAGCTCAAAACAACAGCAGCAGCAGCTACACTCACGTGGCCAATTGCCGACTTTCATGCAGCAGCAACGTCGGCAAGATGTCTCTTCCAATGCCTTGTTGAATGCCTTAATCTCTGGTAATGGACATGTTCAGCCACAGCATGTAAATCCAAATTCGCGACGATTCGCTGAAAACGAGAATTTCCAAACTGCTGCTGACCTGAGCCAGCAGGCGCATTTCCCAGTTAATGCATCACACCAGCAGCCACCACAACATCACTATCACCATCAGCAGCAGCAAAAGCAGCTCCATCAACAACAGCAACCACATCGTCACCAGAACAACAACAAAGCGCAGATTCAAGCACAACAACCTGCGGCCACCATGTTGCCCAGCGGTGGAGGTGAGTGGATAAAAAGATAAAACTGATTCTAAATTGATTGAAATTCTTTTCCTGTCAAAGAGGAATTCACTTTTTGCAACAATCTTGTTTTAAAGAAAAAATACAGCTAGTTTTGAAATTTTTGTACATAATTGTGGCTTCATTTTCGGACGAATGCTTTTAAATTTTAGAAGGGTATGTGGGACTCCAGCCTGCTAAAAGGTAAAACTTTAACAGTGGAAAATTGTATGCTCTATGTTGTTCATGTCGGCGTCTCCATATATGCAACTAGGCACATTGTTTTTCCCCATCTTGTGCAGACAGGTGCTAAAGTATTCGTGTTAGTCCAATTAGCATTTGTATAATGTAGTAATCCACATCACCGTGTGCATCCTTTGGACCCATTCCTTAAAGTCTGGTAAGAGCCTGTCTGTCCACCTGCCAGTGCTCTCGGCTGACCATCATTCTTGCCATCATTCTATATCGGAATCACCCATGCAATGAGCTCTGCTGCCGCTCCTGAAATGCACTAAGATTGCAAGCATATTGCACTCGGAGCATCTGCCCAGAAGTCACTGCTATACAGCAGGCTGCCATTATTCACCTCCAACGAAATTTTCCGTCTAGATCGCATTTGTCCACCTGTGTTTGCCATTAGCTTGCTAAGTGATTTTGCAAACTCGGCTGTCTAAGTAGCTGTGTCTGTGATCCAAAAGTCATTTTTTGATTCAAGCCTTACTTCCAGGTTTCTGATTACACTTCGTGTCTTTACGATACTTTCGTCAGTCGTCATGTTGTTCACCTCTGGCGAAATCTGTCGTCGGGTGATCAGCAGTAATTCTGTTTTTGAATCATCACCTGCAGCCGGTATGACTGCTACTATATCATCTGCACTTCCATCTAGAAATGTGGCCTCAGGCATTTAAAGTCTGACGATTTGGTCGTACCTAATGTTCCACAATTTCGGTCCTAGGACATTCATTTGCTGCTTCTAATGTTATTACAAAACAAATGCATTACTATGGTCTGATTTCACATCTTCTAGATAGCTGCTATGTGTCAGATAAACTTACAATTTTCAATTTAGTTTATGTGAGAGATGGTGCTGTGTAGAAAATTTGAAATCGGCCTCTAAAAAACATTCATTATATGATTTCGGGGTCCATTTGGACTGAATATTTTGTAATATTCATTTTTGAATGTTTGTATCCATTCCAAATGGTTCTTTTGGGATCCATTATTTTCTTTGTGTACCAAAGAATATAATAATTTTTGGCTGAAGTTTGCCCCGCAATGATAGAATTAATTCCGATCCCTTAGACTAGATCAAGGCGAAGAGCTTAGACGATTGAGCTTTGTTCGTATGTCAAAGGTAAAGTCGAAGGAAATGTCGAAGATCGGATGAACGATAGTCAAGTTATACGGAAATCAAACATTTATGCTGGGCAGCACCTGATGGAACAGCGATGGGCAGCACTTTACCCAGACAAAAACAAACTTTGGGAGGAACAGAGTTGAAGTATTTCTGCAACTGATTTTAATTCTGATTATGATTACATTTTCGATGTGACAAGCCAAATGATCATATAGGTAGAGTAAGTTTGTGCAAAAGTATGTAACAGCAAGAAGAAAGCATCTCCGACCCCATAAAGTTTATATATTCTTGATCAGCATCAACAGCCGAGTCGATATAGCCATGTCCGTCTGCCTGTCCGTATGAACGCACAGATCTCAGAGATGGTAAGAGATAGAGGTTTGACGTGTAAGGGAGAAGAACTTCTTATATCTGCAGGCAGATCAAGTTTATTTTAAATTTTGGCCCCCTCCCGCCCCCGCAATTTAGAAAAAACGTCATATCTCCCACAGTTTTAAAGAAACCTTCAAATTTTGCAATCGGAATAACTTATTGATCCGCCAAAGAAATGATGAAGATCGGATGAATGTTTGTTGAGTTATGATCAAAAGACTGTTCGCTGCGGATGCTGCAGTAGCAGCTGAAAGCAGCATCAACATTTATGCTGAGCGTATAATTTCGTTGGTACAGAGTATGTTATAGTCGTCGGGCTTGATCGACTTTCTTTCTTGTTTTGGTATCCATTTAAACTGAAGGCATTTACAGCCCTGTCAGTCTACAAAAATTTGAAGTGCGTTCAACTCAATATCATATATATTTTGTCAACTATTGTACGTGACTTATTAAAAATAAAAAATAACAAAAATATTTTTTTCCCATAAAAATGGGTTAGTCATGAAAAATAAATAGTTTTTGGGAGAACTGTGCTTTACTTTCTACCACTTGTTTTTTTTTTAGTTACACGCTCTAATGGAACACATAATCCATAACAAAGTTTACTAGTATTTTTATGTGGTTGTGGTTAGTAGCAAAAACTTTGTCTCTAAGCTTGACCCTAATCACAAACCCGCGTCGCTGCCGTGCTGCTGCACCTAATAGGATTTATATAGGATATATAAATGACAGATTTTTATGAATTCAGAAATGAGTTGCTGGAGTTGTGTAAGTTTTACAAATTGAAACAATTTCTAGTATTCGGTTTCTCAATGACTAAAGCTTATTACTCAGACAGATGAATCTATTCCGATAGGTATTAATCAATAAAAAAAAAAATAGAGGAAAGTGAACTTCGGCGCGGCCCAAGATCTAAATGTAGATCTAGAGATGTAGATCTAGCTTCACACCTATCGGAATCGCTTCTTGCCGATTCCAACTTGTCACTTGGCCAATTTGGAAACACATTTAAAACCCAATGGGTTTCTAATTAAAAGGATGTTTAAAATTTGAACCAAAAAATAGAGGAAAATTAACTTCGGCTCGGTCGATGTTTGTATTCCCCTTGCAGCACGTTTTTCTAACTAATTTGAGGAACATTTCCAGTCAAAACAAACAAACTTATAAAATAAATATATGCCAATTTTAAAGAGGATAACATTGAAAACATAAAAGTTTTTTTTTACTAAGTCTATTTTTCTAAGCCGACTTGGTCCGACTTCGACCAAACTTGGTGGAATCATGGGAATTCAAAGCAAACTAAGAAGTTCAAAGTTTGGAGGTGTTTCCATTGAAAACCAAAAAGTGTTTCTCACTAGAACTCACAGGGATATATCGACTTGGCTGTTAATGCTGATCAAGAATATAAATACTATACCTACAAATTACAAACTTTTGCACAAACTTATTATACTCTGTGTACCTTTCGTACAGAGTATAAAAACCCTTTAATGGCCAACCCAGTAGTAACCGTACCACTTCTGCCTTGTTTTGTCGTTAATCATGTCCCACTTTTATGTGTATCTGAGTCAAACAAAATGGCATAACACTCGAAGTATTGCGAATTTTCATTCATAAATTGAACTTTCACGAAATGTTTATGAACTGGTTTAACGATTAATGCAAATATATAAACGAATTTTTATGTATATATTCCCACCCATTAATGACTTTGAGTGGCTCATCTCGATGCTACGCTACACAATTTCTACAAACTCGTGCTGGAATACAAAAAATTATTGTCATTAAAAAAAAAAGTTAACAAAATGATGATACAAATTTGCAAAATCTGAAATGTTCAGCTGTGCTCATATTCGAAAAATTCGAACAGTTTTTTTTAGTTAAATACAACCCTGCTCTTAAACCACTTCCTCAAAAGTTTTTTGTGATTTAGAGACCAAATCTAGTCCAATAAACTGTTTAAAATCAGAACACACACAACGCTGTATGTTTCATTCCTAATTCGTGTTTGAAAAACTTCTCATAAAAGAGCAGCTATATAGAAATTTTCATAGGTTTCAAGGCTCCAGTCAAATTCAGTCCAAGTCCCAAGCTGCCCCTCAAACGGTTCACTAGCTGGGTCCAATTTTGGCATACTCTCCAACATATCGGCCTTCCATTGCGTTAACGATTGCTGATTGGGCTTGTCGCTATAGACATGAACCTTAACATAGCCCCAAAAAAAGTAGTCTAAAGGCGTTATATCGCACGTGAAATAAACTGTTCACCGAACTCGCCTCTCAATTGGGCCTTTGTTTGCTTGCTGTGTGGCATGTGATACCGTGTTGTTGAAACCACATGTCAACCAAGTCCAGATCTTCCATTTTGGGCAAAAAAAAGGCTTGTAATCATTGCACGGTTGCGCTCTTTATTCAGAGTAACGTTCCTGCCTTCGCCATCGTTGGAAAAGTAAGCTCCAATGATGTCACCGGCCCATAATACACACCAAACAGTACAGTTCTTGCAATTGTTATGGCTGCTCTTCACACCAAATATGGCAATTTTGTTTGTTCACATATTCATTTAACCAGAAATGAGCTGCTGGCAAAGCCCCTTTCACCAAAAGTTAGCCATTGTGGTAGGTCGTGTGGCCTTTATTATTGGACTAGATGTATTTAGAAAGGTTTTATTTCCAAATCCACATAGTGGAGTAACAGAGGCCTGTTCGCGGTCTGTACGTATGCGTGTTGGTGGTTTATCGTCCACTATTGTAAATTTGGTGCGAAATTTAGTCACAAGATTTCGCATAGCCGCCTAAGAAAGTTGCCCAAACTGACTATAAATCGGAAGAAGTGCACGATGAACTTTCTTAACCGAGCATGAATTTTGATAAGAAAATTCAATAATCTGCAAGCGTTGTTCATTTTTTAAGTCGATTCATGGTAAAATTATAGACCAAACTGAACATGTTTGACAGTAACATGTGACACGAAAACAGCTGAACTGCCAAAAATAATGTTGTCAAAATGAAAGTTGCTAAAAAAAAATCACCCTTTATATTGATCACACAAAGTCTTAAGATGAGTAATATGCTGCAGATTGGTGTTCCATCCGGGGTCTGCCCAGCATAAATGTTTTTTTCCCTATAATTCGACTCATATCCATCTATCTATAAGAGATATTACACTTATGATCATGAATATATATATATACTCCTTATGGTTTCTTCTGGCTGTTACATACCTTTGGACAAACTTTTTATGCCATTCCCTGAAGTTCTACACCCAGAAAAAAGTAGAACGAATAACCTAAGAACAAACGCTCTTGAAAAAAAATTATTCGTTCTTGAATTTTCAAAAATTTCGCTCTTGAAATCGAGCTAAATTCGTTCTCACCTTGGTGCTTTTAGGCAAGGGGGTGAGGTAAAGAAAGTGAGAGAGGAGAGCAAACACATTTGAGAGAATAGCGTTAAGTTTGCTCCTACAGTTTTGTATTTTATGTGAGAGCGGTGTGTGGGGAAGTTATTTTTGCACTCATTTTGCTTTGGAATTCCCAACCAGTTATGCCATTGCTGGCATGGAGAGACCCCTGTTCGACTGGCAGTTGGCAGACAAAGAGTGATGCTGCTTTGAGGTGTTGTGTATTCCTCGAGTTGGCTTAAACTTGCTACATGGGTTAACAATTAATTTTCCATGAAATTTTGAGTATGTTTAGCACTTGAATCAAGAACTTTTCTGCTTGATATAAGAAGGATTCGCACTTAGATCAAGTATTGAATCTCTTGGATCAAGAAAACCTGGATCAAAAATTCATACAAAAGTCGGCAAAGTTTTGTGACTTAAGGAACAAATCTAGTCCAAAATCCGATTATTTCCACAATTAGTGGCTTAATAACATTCGAATTTAATCAAGTACAGCGGTGGACACCAAAAATAATTGCACGTACTTTGTTCCTGTCACGCTATGAAGTAGTTAAGTATTTTGGCATTGCTTTTTAGGCAGAACAACGGTGCGGGAATCGGTTGCCCACCGCTGATCAAGATAATAATATTCTGAAGTGTTTGATTAACGAAATATTCTTTCGATTTCAAATAAGTCCGGCAGAATAAACTGAAAAATATTTATTTTTCTCGAGCCGGCTTAAACTTGTTTCATGGTTTAACAATTCATTTTCGATGAAATAAATTTAAACACAATGCAAAAAAAACAATTAATTTTAAATTGGAATCTGTGAAGCTCTTGAATTAAGAGTAAACGATCTTACTCTTGAATCTGATGAGCTCTTGATATTAAACAGAACGTTGTCGGTTTTTGACAATGAGAGAGAATGAGCAATCTAGTTTTTGAGTACACAGGAAAAAAAAAATCTGAAATCAATCCGAAACGGGATTGAAAACTGGATAATCCCGGAGCAGGCTTAAAATGATCCTGTTTTTCGGGATTAAAAAAAAGTTGTGAGTGAAATCAATCTTTTTCGGGATCGGATCAAGACTATGCGGGATTGCCCTGTGTATGATAAGCACTTGATTCAAGAACTATTCTGATTGATAACGAGAATGATTCGTAGTTAGATCAAGTATTGAAACTCTTGGATCAAGAAAACTGTGATCAAAAATTCATACTTGGATCAAGAATTTCGCTCTTGGATCGAGAATTATCTCTCTTATCTAACTTATCGAAGTAATAAAATCAGCAAAGGTCATGACGTATTAGGACATGTCTGTGTTAAATTCATGGCTAAAACTCTTATAAAGGATGAAGGGTTGGTACACAGATAAGAAAAATAATAAACGAGAGCGTAAGCCAAAGTCGGCCCTGACCGACTTCGCAATACCCGTTACTCAGAGCAATGAGTGTTTAATAACCGCATGCGGCTCATATAAGAATGCATCGTTCTTTTAAGTCTGCCATTTATTATCAGATTGTAGATATTGGCCACATACACTGCAAAATATGAGCTCGATGTCTTAAAACATGTAAGAGATATTCAATTTTTATACTCTGTACCGTAGGTACATAGAGTATTATAAGTTTATGCAAAAGTATGTAACATCCAGAAGGAAGCATCTCCGACCCCATAAAGTATATATATTCTTGATCAGCATCAACAGCCGAGTCGATATAGCCATGTCCGTCTGTCAGTCCGTCCGTCTGTCCGTCTGTCCGTCCGTCTGTCTGTCCGTATGAACGCACAGATCTCAGAGATGGTAAGAGATAGAGGTTTGACATGTATGGGACATATGCTTCTTATGTCTGCAGGCAGATCAAGTTTATTTTGAATTTTGGCCACGCCCCCTCTCGCCCCCGCAATATGGAAAAAACGTCATATCTCCCACAGTTTTGAAGATAGATGGCTTGTTCCTTCTGGAACAGTTATTAGGATAACTTATCGATCCGCCAAAGGAATGAAGAAGATCGGATGAACGGTTTTCGAGTTATGATCAAAAGACAAATTTTCTTGGTACAGAGTATGTTATAGTCGGGCTTGACCGACTGTCTTTCTTGTTTTTATTGCGGGAGCGGGAGGGGGCGTGTCCCAAATTATTCGAGTGATTTGCATACTTGAAAAATATACATTGTATGATTTTGGAATGCATTTGGAATGGATATTTTTTATACCGTGTTCCCATTGAAAATGGGCCATGTCCGCTGTCCGTCTGTCTGTCTGTATGAACGCGTCGATCTCAGAGACTATAAGAGATAGAGCCAGATAGATATGCCGTACGCAGATCAAGTTTGTTTCAGATTTGGAAAATTTCCCCCCGTCCCTCTCTTATCACCCAAAAAACTGTCACATCCACAATTTTAAACAATGCCTCGTGGTTTAGTATACATAAAGCTCGGCCCAATATCTATCTATTCTGAAAAGTACAATCAGATCGGACAAAAAACACCGGAGTTATAAGAGAATCAGTTGAGGTGATAAGAGCACCCCCCAGTTGTCAGTCAGGACTAGAAAAAAGTGTTGCCTACATTCAGGATGACAATTCAATAGCTGTTACAAAAACCGGTTACATTCATCTTCAAAAATTAAAAAACAAATAAATGAAAACAAATGAACAGGGTATTTTGTAGTCGGGAAACTCGACTGCTGCGCCCTTACTTGTTTCAATATCCGTTCTTGGATATTAAAATATGCATTTATTGTTAAATGGATCTTAAATTTCCATCCACCGGACCTAAAATCATCTAATGGATATTTTAATATCAAACAGGAAAGAAATTCGGTCTGCAGTAGCAGTTGAAAGCAGCGCTGTCATTGCGCTGCTGCAACGATCAGACTTTTGATCATACCTCGACAACCGTTCATCTGATCGTCACCACTTTTTGGCGGATCGATAAGTAATCCTGATATGTCTAGAAGGTATGAATCATCTATCTTTAAGACTGTGGGAGATATTTTTCTAAATTTGGTGGGTAGGTGGCGGGATGGGGCGTGGCCAAAATTGAAATTATACTTGATCTGCCTGCAAGTATAAGAAGTTTTTGTCCCATACACGTCAAACCTCTATCTCTTACCATCTCTGAGCTCTGTGCGTTCATACAGAAAGACATGGCTATAACTTCTCGGCTGTTGATGCTGATCAAGAATATATATAGACCTTATGTGGTCGGAGATGCTTTAATATGGCTCTGTGTACCTCTGGTACAGAGTACAGAAAGGTTATTACTCTTTTTTTTTTTTTTACTGGCTGCGTCTTTCATCGGTATTTTTTCAATTCTGATGCACTGTTCATAGGTAAATTCCAAGTCTTATCCGAATTACATCGAGAACCATTGATAGTTGTGGAAACCCATTTTGGGATAATATAAGCTAATAACAATCATTATGAATCTCTTAGGACACAAATAAACTGGGGAGATTTTAAATTTTGTCTCACCACAAATCGGTGGTTTCTTTATTCAACACAAATATTTCCTTCGTGTGTATTAGAGTCAACTTCCTTTATTGAACTTGTGCATACCTCATCCATTGACTATAATTGGCTGTTTGGCTGAAGCTTTTTAGACATGCCCAAAGGTTCACCTACGACGTGTGAATCATGTGTTGTTGTGGCCGCTGCTGCCGCTACTGATTGTTGGTTTTGTTTTCAAGTGATCTGCCAATAGAGGTAAATCGTCGTCAGCGTTACGAGTGGCTTGGGGCATTCCCCAGTTTTAAAGTTATTTCCATCTCACACTTTCAATTGTTCCAGCACAGCACGACTAAGGCCAATGTTGGGGTTGCTTTATCAGCAAATGAAATGGAATGGGATTGGGGGAGGGGCAGGGGAAGGGGAGATGGGCCGCCACGCACGATTACAGAAAGCATGTCAAGAGCAAAACTAACAACACAACAGATCTTTGGTTTGTTTTTTAAATATTTATTTTTATTGTTTAATTTAAAAAATCGAGCCTGGCGCGGGCTCTTGTCTCGGCTGTGGTGCAACATTTAGGCATGTGGATCATGAACTTTGCCTGCAAACAAAATGTTGCCTGTGGACTCCTCCTCGATGAAGAATACAAACGGGCGATTCACATTGAACTCCTCGATGGCGGTGGAGCCACCAAACTTATTCTCAATTTCCACCACAGTCGCCGCATACGCCTCCGTGCCCTTCTCATTGACATCTATGCCAGCCTTTTGTAGGATATTGGACACTTTGACTTTGCCCGCCACATCTGCGCCGCGTGTGAGGCCTGGCAAGGAAGCGCTATCCTCGAAAATCTCTCTTATGCCCAAGCTCTGCAGAGTTTCCTTCATGCTGCGCTTGTAATCGAAGTGGAACTTGGGCAAGGTTACTTTCACTTTAACCTCCTCCATGGCCCATTGGGCGCTCTTGAGCTCATCGTTCTGCAGATTATGCACCAACTCATGGATGCCATCGATGGAGTGTGGCAGCAGCACAAACATGGAATTCTTGCCCTTGTAGGGCAAGCGTAGAATCTGGGAGTTTAGCTTCTCCGAGTTGTAGTAGTAGAAGTAATCGGTTTGTTCCATGAACTCCGCTCGCGTCTGCTCCGCCTGATTACGGAAAAATGCTCCCTGATAGGTGAGCGCGAACTGCCTACGCCACAGGCCATTGAAGTAAATCAAATTGGTGAGGAGCATGACACTGCTCTGAACGTTTTCCGGCGTGACCAGCTGCCGTAGTCTGCCCTGGGTGACATTACTGGCCCAATCGTTGATGGCGGCCGCAGACGCTGCCGGATTCTGACTGAAATCCAAAGCCTCCACTTCGCTGTCATAGAAATGCTTCAGTGTGGCCGTAAATTTTTGCTGTGTCTCAATGAAGCGGTCCGTGAAGAGCTTGGTGCGCACACTCAGTGTGTTGTGCAGCTGGTTCTCCTTCTTGAAGGAGTTGAGAGTCTTGCGATAGAACTCCCGGACGTTGTTCTGCGACCTGATGTCCGTCTGCGTGTCGATTAGCTCCCTCTGGGTCTGGGTATTGGCACCAGCTGCTTCCGAGAGCAGAGCCAAAACAAGCTTAATAGAGAACGGTGATATAATCACATTTTGACCTTCCGTCCCATTCTGTAGCACTGTCTTTAGCAAATGCCAAGAGAACTGATCATGGGAATCGCTGCGGAAGGGCACAAACGTGTCGATGTCATCATAGGTGGCGGAGGCAGCGGACGAGGGGGTGGTGGGCAGTGGCACCCTGTCTGTCCTGGTCTCGAAAACGCCCTTCGGTGTGGTAATGCTGGCGGTAATGCTATTGCCACTCACCAACACTCCTCCTCCAATGCTGAAGAACACAAATATGGGTACTAAGCTTATCATTTTGTGTCCACTTTTCTTTTCTCTTTGAATTTCTTCCCCCCGAAAACCAACTGTTCAAATTGGCGAGATGGCGAGAGGAACCGTTTAGCGCGCAGTTCCAATTGAGAGTGACTCAAAAGCTCTGGGAAGCCAGCCATTTAATACAAAACAGAATACAAAAACCAGCTTCGGAGCCGGCTGTTTGCTGTGTTTGACGTCTTCGCTGCTATGGCTGATGCTCCGCTGCGTGTGTGTGTGTGTGTGTGTGTGTGTGTTTATATATTGGGAGTCCCAAAGTCATCTCTGCTTAGAAGCTCGCTCACGTCACAGTCGACTAGGTTTGCCTCGAGCTCTTGAACATATTGTTGATTTTTCCCTTTTTTCTCTTCTCTATCTGCCATTCTACCGTTAAGTTACTGGGATATGAATAGGAGGTGGATTGCCCTGTGCGCGCTTCTAGTCATTTCACAAAAATAAGCATAAAACCCATTCGTAAGCACTTGGCAGTAGTTTTGGGTTTTAATTCAAATTTTTAAATCCGCATAACTCGAAGCGCACCAAATGGCAACTCTTTTAACCGCAAGCCAACTGCTGGAAAGTATTGGTACCTTGGTACAAATGTACCAAAAACTGGTTCATTCAGTTGAAAGGTTTACAAATAAAAGCCAAGAGAAGATGGCAACTTGTGGTGTCCTTGTGTTTGTTTTTTGTGCCAAACTCAAATCAATTGCCCGTTGTTGGGCATTTTCAAGACCCGTAGTAACCAATTTGATGTAAACTAAGTTGAATAACGATCTTCACGAAACTCCGCTCAGAGTTTTGTAGAACAAATACATTCCATGCTTTGATTATGACGATTTCCACGATTGAAAATATATCTCTGGAAACGAAATTATGCTCGTTTTTTTCAGGGATGCAAACCGGCTCGGTTCAGAATCGGTTTTGAACCGAACAGATCTGCTTAGTCCAGCTGGTGAACCGAACTGCAAACCGAACCGGCTTCCCTTCTCAAATGCTGAACCGAACCAAAAACCACAAAGAATAACGGTTCGGTTCAGTTCTCTGTCAAGTTTTAAGACGTGAGTTCCTCTAGCCAGTGATACTTTTTAATTTGAAAATTTGAATCGGTTCCCAAAGATAATTTTTATAGAACACTTCGTTTCGACCCTCTACCTCTTTAGCGATGCCGGTTAGATATAACCTTTAAGGATGACTTGACACAAATTTTTCTGCAACTGCCCGCCGATCTCATAAAATACCAGTCATCAATCTGCATTCTTTTCTCTAGTGGATAATATTTTAAATTTTCTGTAGTACTTTTTATACCCGTTACTCGTAGAGTAAAAAGGGTATACTAAAGTTGTGCAAATGTATGTAACAGGCAGAAGGAAGCATCTCCGATATCATAAACTATATATATTCTTCATCAGCATCAACAGCCGAGTCGATATAGCCATGTCCGTCTGTCCGTCCGTCCGTCCGTCCGTCTGTATGAACACCTAGATCTCAGAGACTAGAAGAGCTACAGCAACCAAATTTTAGATGTAAGCTAGTATTGTCTGCAGGCTGATCAAGTTTGTTTCAAATTTTGGCCACGCCCCCTCCCGCCCCCGCAATAAAAAATGTTGAATAACTCCCAAAATTTGTAAGCTATCGAGCTCAGATTTTGCAGTATTATATTAGTGCATGTGGCCAACATGTACAATCTCACAATTTTCAAAAGGATCGGATAATAAATGGCCGAGTTTAAAAAATGTTGCATACTTATCCGAGCCGCATGTGGTTATTAAACACTAATTCAACTGAGTAACGGGTATTTTGAAGTCGGGCAAGGCCGACTTTAACTTACGCTCTCGTTTATTTTTTAAGTTTTTATGTCGTTTTTATCGAAGTTATGTCGTCCCGCGTCCAAGCCAGATTGGGAGACTATGTCATATAGCTGTTATAGCAACGATCGGTTGAAAAACTAGATCTAGTGAGAAAAACTATTTTGCTTTAAAAAAAAAAAACAAAAAAAAAACCAAATGCTTATCAATTTGCTATGCTCTCACTTAATTCCACATACATTTATCAAAATCATACGACTATATAGGTTAGCTACCGTAGGAAAGGATCGTTCCAATAACTACATCTAAAGCTGTGCTCCCATTTTCACTTTACATTTGCGATTTCAGCACGTGAATCGCTGAATTCTAAACACATACTCTTTGCTTTTTATGAAAACCATTCAGAGAAAAAAAAAGATTATTAAAAAATATCCATTGGACGATTTCGGTATCAATTTGGAATGGATATTTTTTAATTTTTTTTTTATATTGATATATCTTTTTAATGTTACATGGATCTTGATTTTTCATCGAACGGTGCTCGAAATCATCCAAACTATATGCATAATGGATATTTTAATACAAAAAATGGAAATTAAAAACAATCCATTCCAAATGGATCTTCTATTTTTCTCTCCAGCAATTTAAAAATGTTTGCCGTATCAAAAATGGTAACCCATTAATTAGCTTTATAACTTCGTAAAATATTGTTTGACTTTATCCTGCTACCGTTGCACCTTTTGTCCCTTTAAATCATGGTTCCTAGTGAGCAAAACTAAATCGGGTGACTATATCGTATTATTTCCGTATAAAATTCGTGTTCAAGATAATACCGATAAGTGACGAAATCGTCGTGCAAATTTATGTAACAGGCAGAAGGAAACATCTCCGATATAATAAAGCATATATATTTTTGATCAGCATCAACAACATATTCAATATAGGCATGTCCATCTGTCTGTCCGTCTGCAGGAGCTCCTAGATCTCAGAGACTAGAAGAGCTTAGGCAACCGAATTTTAAGTGTAGGCTAGTATTGCCTGCAGGCATTTTGCCAATTTAAAACGGCGTTCGAATAAATTTCCAAGAGTTTAAATGTTAGTTTCCAGTTCATCTAGTAATTTCTGACATGAAAGTCGTCTAAGACTCACATTATGAACCAACAGTCCAACTCCAGCTACACTCAAAAAAAAAAAACAGCCAAAATCGCCCTAAAATTTAGAAATTCGCTCTAAAAAAGGGGTCAAAGGCGATTCGCCATATATTTTAGAAAAATTATTTCTAAAAATAAGACTTTCTGAAATTAAGGAAATGTTTACTATAAGCTAGAAAATATTTTCTTAATTGTAGAAAAGAATTTTCTAGATTTTAATAAAACCTTTCTAGATTTTAGAAAAAAAACATTTTCAACTATTATAGACAGGAAAGGGAATGAGGGGGGGACTGGAGAGAGAAGAGGAAGGAGGAGACTGCAACACTGAGAAGCCTATAAAACCCCCTTATATATTATTTTTGTTGGATATTTTCATTCTGTTGGTTCACTACTAGTAATCATTATTTTAGTTTTTAACTTTACCTTGCCTGGGACTCGAACTCGGGACCTCGGGGAAACTTCAACACGAAAGGCATCTTACCGCACTCGACTACCAAGCTCTCGCGTGAGGACAGTAAATAACGCAGTCAAATGCTAAGCACTCAGCTGCCTCTTTTATATTCCCAAAGCAGGGAATTCGAACTTGATTACATGCGGTGCCTTTTTCTATTTTTCTAAATTTTAGGGCGTTTTTCTAGACTATTTTTCTATATTTTAGGGTGATTTTTTCAGCATGCCAAATATTAGTTGCCCCTTTTATATTCCGAATGCACGGAATTCGTACTTGAGAATTACAAGGGGTGTCTTTTTAATATTTTTCTATTCTTTAGGGCGGTTTTCTAGACTTTTTTGTCTATATTTTAGGGCGAATTTCTAAATGGCTTGTCTAAATTTAAGAAATGTGCTTCCTAAAATTTAGGGCGTTTTTCTAAATTCGCCCTATTTGCAAGGTTTTTTTTCTAAATTCAAGGGCGAATTCGCCCTTAATTTAAGAAAGTATTTAGGAAAAAATCTAGAAAAATTACCCTAAATTAATGGAAAAATAAATCGAATTTCTAAATTTAAGAAATTATTTTCTAAAAATTCTTTTTAGGGCTGTTTTTTCTAAGTTTAAGAAAAAACAAGAAAGAAATATTATTTAGGGTGCATTTCTAAAAACTAGAAAATAAATTTTTTGAGTGTAGATATTACCAAACTATATAAAATTTCAAGTTTGTAGTTTAAAAGAGAGCGTAAGTTAAAATCGGCCCTGTCCGACTTCGAAATACCCGTTACTCAGAGCAGTTAGTGTTGGTTTTGGTTGGTTGGTGGCTCTAGCTCTTCTAGTCTCTGAGATCTAGGCGTTCATACAGACAGATGGATATATCTATATCGACTAGACTTTTAATGCAGATCAAGAATATAATATATTTTGTGGGGTCGGAGATGTTTCCTTCTGCCTGTTGTTACATACATTTGCACGACTTTAGTATACCATTTTTACTCTTCGAGTAACAGGTAGTATAAAAATAACAATTGAGACATGACTCTAAACCATTTTTGAAACATTTGTTACCACTTTAGAGCCGATTCAAATTTAAGATCATTAGCGCAATCAAATAATCCCATGAACCACTGACTATGCCTATATTCATGGGCGGTACTGAGGTGTTGGGATAGAAAAAATGCTATGTTTTCCATTATTTCGCTCTACGATAAAAATTGCTATACTTGTTTTAAAAACTGCCAGATTTATAGCTAACAGCATTTCAAAAAATTTTGTATGCTAGATCTAGCAACTAATACTACGTTTATGCGAGCAATATCACGGTTTTTTAAAATCACGCTTTTAAAAATGCGCCTGCTTATGCTGTCATATAAAAAACACGATATTTCTACAGTGAGATGCCACCTATGTAAGAAATCATGGTTTTTCTCAAAAACCATAGTCAAATTTCGTGTGTAGCAAAAAATCATGATTTTGTGTTTATGCTTGCATTTTTTGGAAAATCATGTTTTGAAACCATGGTTTTTTGCAAGCATAAACGTAGTATAAATAGCTTAAGTGGCAAGACCGTTGTCTAGACTTTCTCTGACAAGTATCAAATGAAGCGGCAAATGTCACGAATACGCGCACATGCGGCATTAAATGCTATGAAGGAATTTTTGAATTTTTAGAACTTGAATTTGAATATCGACCTTTCCATTTTGTGGCGTTTTGGTTATTTCTATTAAAATTGTCTAAAAAAATAAAAAAAATAGTTTTTTTTTAATGGCAGTGTGCCGTCATGGGTTAACTCTAATCTATCTGGCAACTCTCGCGCAGGTTTAGTGTTGAAAAGCGCAACATTGATAAACAGCTGCTTATTGAATAACATCCCGGCACACTTGCCACAAATTTCATTACATTTTTTTATTAAAAATTTCCTACTTGCGGGCCATGCAAATACGTCGTCCACGTGGTGTTACGATTCCTCAGTTGATGGTTGTGACGGCAGTTGGATTTCTAGGCGGTGTTTACATTTGGAAGCCATTAATATTGAAATACAAGAACGAGGAGAAACCCGAAAGTGAACCACAACAGAAGGCGACTACAGAAACCCCAACAAAGTCTGCCCGCTTTACCCATTTACTTGCCAGTAAACCCAATCTAATTTCTTATTGTTTTCTCCCTCCCTCCTCTTGCAGATGAGTTTCATTAACGGTTTCAAGAAGTTCGCCACAACAACAGTCGGTCTGATGGCCATTGGCATTGGTTCCACTGTCCTCATTTATGGCACCCATCGCCTTATAGTTAAGCCATATTTAAACAAAAAGCGACGCCTGGAAGCAGAAGCCTGTGCGGAATATCTATATCATCAGGAGGCTCGCCCCGAGCGTTGATTTTACAACTTATACAGCAGTGCATTTCATATTATGAAGCCTTGAAATTTTTACCTACCGCAAAGGAAGCTCTTCAACAACCGATCCAATTTTATCCCAAATATTTGCTAAGAAGAGTCACTTGAATTTGTTTATGTATAAGTTAAATAATAATAATCACATGGAATTTTTTAATGGAAAGAAATGTATGAATTGAAACACAAAAAATGAACATTAAAAACTAGCCAAATAATATAAACTATTGATTAAAAATGAAAATGAATTAACACAACAAAACAAATACAATTATTTAAAGGGGCCATAAAGATCCAGCGCACAGTGTGCCTCTCTCTTTCTCTCGTTCTGATGCCGCTGCTTAGCTAGTGCCTCAAGTTTGTGGGCAGGATAAAAGTTCCAAATCGAAAACGATTCATCTAGGCCACCAGTAGCCACTTTGCTACCATCTGGACTCCACATCATAAATAGGGTGCCACGATCCTGATGACTAAAGATGTCCACGACACGATTCAGCGAGGCCAAAACTAATATTTCACACACCGGGACCCCATTATCTGGAAGAGAAGTAAGGGGCAGAAGGGATATGCATTTTTGTAATGATCAAAAACCAAACTGTTTATTAAAGCCAAGTTCACACAGAAAATAATTTGGAAAAATTAGGCCATGCGAATGGAACCAAAATCAGTCATCGTGTGTATTTAGTCAAATTGTCATAGTAATTTGTGAAAATTATTTGCCTGTGTGAACTTAGCTTAAGAATTAATGTTCTAGAATTTTCAATTCTTCTCTATTGTTCAGACTTTTAGAAATATATGAAGAGCGCGAAGAACTGGAACAAATTGCTATTTTTCTAATAAATGTATTGTCATTTGAAAGGGAAATGCGTATTATAGATCAAATGAAATGGCTAGGAACATGTCTAATGGCGAAAGCTAGAAAGTAGTAAAACTTCGACCTGAAGAATTCGTTTCGATCTCTAGGAATTTTAGACTTAACGATAGGGCTTCAAACTAACATACTTTTTAAAGCTTCAGCGCACTGCAACGCTGAATAATATTCAAATAATAAATCATTATTTTGATTACTTAAGTTATTGCAATGATCAAATCAATTAACTGACAGTGAACATTTTTAGGAACTGCTGCTTAGTTCATTTATACTAGCTCAAACCTAAGTGTTGAAAAAGCCTAAAATACCTAAGTTGATGGAATAGCTAGTATAGTTAAGGCAATATTTTAAAGTCTGAGTTCATGACCTTTCCAAAATATGTGCTCTATGACAACTATCAAAAGAATCTAAAACAGCATTCATAGATTTTAAATTTGATAAATGCTTATTGTTTTCAGTCGACATTTTAAGCTTCTCTTCTTCGCAATCAAACGTTATGTCATTTATAGAGAGTATAAGGGATATCGCCACCAAATTTTGGATGTCGATAGGTGTTTAGGTGTAAGTTTGTTTCAGATTTGAAAAATTTTCCCCCACAAAGCCACAATTTTTTTTTTAGTGAGAGCTTTGTAATTTAATATCTATCAAGAGAGGCCCAATATCTTATCAATACTAACAAGTTCATTAAGATAGGACGAAAATTACCGAAATTATACACGAAATAGTTTTGCCATAAGCTTAGTACTCAGACAAACAAAATCTGAGTCCAAACTAAGAAGACAACTTATTCCACTGGGGCTCAGCTTAGGGAACAGTGTGACTAAATTCTTGAATATCTTTAAAAGCGCACGGTAGAGTTTTATTAAAAACTAAATTTATGATGGCATAATGGGCTATTGCATGTCCCTACAAGATGGTACTCCTCAGCCAAAAAACCGCGAGATGAAGTACCATTTAAAGATTTACACACGAACCACCTTATATAGGTCATAAAGTAGATCGAAAATTATAATAAATTGTGTTTTCGGTTTCACCAACGAAGCCTTGGCTCACGAATTATGGGCATTTTTGTAAAAATTATTATTAGATTCATGCAATGAAAAAAGCTTTAAAAGCGCATAACTCTGGAGCGGTAAGACCAAATTCAAATTTTTTTTTTTTATTTATTCATCAAAATTTATTCATCTTTTAAACTGCATCAATAGTTTTTTTAGTTTTCATAGAAATTTTAAAAGTTATAATGCCTTTTTTACAACATTTATGAGAAATTTACGAAAAAATGTAATAAATGGTACCTAAATGAGCAAAAGCAAAAATAAAGCTTATGGTTTATGCTCATAAAAGTAAAATTTGGACATTTTGCTATAAAGATGTTGATTTGAAAACTCAGAAATCGTGCTTATTGACCAAGTAATTGGTAAAATTCAAAAACACTACGGAATACTCGATTTTTGGGGAAAACGCGACTTGCGCGACCTCTAAACGTCTTCCGAAAAATCTGAAAAAAATCTCACAGTTGCTTTACTCTATAAGCTTGCAGAAAATGCTTGTGCAAACAAAAAAAAATTTTTTGGGACACCCTAATATAGATGTACGATTTCGACCAAACTTGGCAGAATATTGGAGAAGCATAGAAAACTAGTAAATGCGGAGTTTGGAGATGATTGCATTAAAAACCAAAAAGTTTTCTCCCCAGAACTAGTTTTTTGACCGATGACAGCTAAATGTTATAGACATCCGATCCGGCCGGTTAGAAACCAAATGTGCAGCGTATTTGTACCATAAGACTTCCTGCAAAGTTTGGACGCGGTAGCTTTAAAACTGACTGAGCAGATAGCATAGAAACAGATGAACAGACGGACAAGGCTAAATCCACTCAGCTCGTCATGCTGATCAAGAATATATATACTTTATGTGGTCGGAAATGCTTTCTTCTATGCGTTATAAACACCTGGACAATTTCAATATCCCATCTGGAAGGATATAAAAAAAATATTCATATATAAGTGGTACCTACCATTCCGAATAGTGCTGACCAGCAGCTCGCCCGTGATTTTGCTAAATGTTATCGCTTTAATCTGGACCGAACTATCTGTTCGCTTGTAATAGGCCACAGTTTCTCGACGTGGCAGATGGAAGATGTGAATTGCGGCCAAATCTCTTTTCGCTAAAAATGAAGGAATCGTCAAGGATTTTAATGATTTGTAAAACTGTGGGTACTCACAAACAGCCAAATCCACACCCGTCCAGGGATGCCAATCGAAATGCACACGCTTGGACTCGGAGGCAAATTTAAAAATACGCTTTCTCGAGCTAAAATCGAGCACAAATACATTGCCCTTCGCATCGCCCGTGGCCAAGTATCGCATTTTGGGTGAGAATCGCATAATGATTATTGGATACTTATGTTTGGTCAAAGGCGTTCTGGTCATATTGGGAAGGTTGACAATCAAGATGAGGCCAGATGCTGTACCGCACACTATCTCTTCATTGTTATGGGTCCATTCAATGCAACTGATATAGATCACATCCTTTTGAAAGCAAATACCATCGGATACCACAAACTCGTTCTCCGTCTGGATCTGCCACACCTCTAGAACTGAGGTGGGGAAGAATGTGAGTAGTAAATGGATTATGTGGGATTCAATGCCACCTCACCTGGATATGTGCCGTCCATGCAACCAATGGCCAGATATCGACCATTTGGAGAATACTTCAAGGCGAACGGACAACGCACACCAAACACCATGGTGGTGTCATTATCATTACGCCACACGATGACATCCTCGCCAAACGAAATGGCCATCTGGTCCTTGACCGACCAATCCATCAGGTTGAAATCTTTGTAGATAAATGAAATGTCAACTGGTGGGTGAGCTTGGACATTTTATTTACCTACCAAAATGAGCACACAATTCGGGCATCTCGTGGGTGGCATTGGGAAACACACTGGGTCTGGACCGTGGCACACAAGGCCAGTCGCCATTTTTCCTGGTGCTCCTATTCATGCGATCTATTGTACGGGGCCAAGGGCCAAACTCCATAAGACGATGCGAGCTGATATTAAACGTATCATTTATGGCCGATCGAAAACTGTTATGGCGCCAATAGCTGGAGTTTAGTTCTATGCCCGATTTGAGTATATCCCTCTCATCTTTCCGCTGAATGTATTTCAAATTGAAGTCAATATTTTCGCGCCTAAAACGCAGGGGTATGAATCGATCACCGCTAAAGGCCAGCTGCCTGCACTTGAAGCTATCAGTGGGTTCGATCTGGAATTTGGTATACCATTACTAACTAAAACTAACTGGCCGGGCGGAGCTCAGTAAGATCGCACAGACACACACACACCTTATGCACCTCCTGCTTCCAGTCCCTGCGACGCTGTTTACTAAACGGCTCCAAGGACTTTTGGTCCATTACATCATTTTTGTGGGGACTCTCACACACACTCATTACGCTGACACAGTAAGAAATGATTTAAAAAAAAAAAAGAAACTGTAACGCTCTGGCCCTGCTTGGGTGTTTCATCGAGAAAGCACTCAAAAGAGTGCGGGAGAAATAGGTTGAAAGTAACTGTTGTTTTCCAACGAACAGTGGTCCAGAATTGATTTGCCTTGGACAAAATTCTGTAACTTTTGAAGTTATACCCTTGCAGAGGGTATACTCAAATTGTTCAGATGTTTGTAACGCATAAAAGAAAGCATTTCCGACCACATAAAGTATATATATTCTTGATCAGCATGACGAGCTGAGTTGTCCGTCTGTTTCTATGCTATCTCCTCCGTCAGTTTAAAGCAGCCATGTTGACCCATAGCCCCCAGGGGCCGAACACTTTCGGTAATTCACGCCATATGCTTGCCAAAGTAATGCTTCAGTGAGTTTCGGAGGGAGACAGAGCGCGTCAGAGAGCCTCTCTTCTTGAACATCGCTGGTTTAAAGCTATAGCGACCAAACTTTGCACGAAGTTTTCTGGTGCAAATACGCTGCACATTTGTAGGAACCGGCCGGATCGAATGTCTATAACATATAGCTGCCATAGAAACGATCGGTCGAAAAACTAGTTCTAGTGAGAAAATCTTTTTGGTTTTCAATGCAAACGCCAACAAACTCCGTATTTACTAGTTTTCTATGCTTCTCCATGATTGCGCCAAGTTTGGTCGAAATCGGACATCTATATAGTATTGCTGCCATAGAAATTAAGTTTAGAAAAATAGTCTTAGTAAGAAAAACTTTTTTGTTTTCAGTGAAAAGCTCTTTAAAATTGGCCTATATTTATTATACTCTGTAGGTACATAGAGTATATTAAGATCGTGCATAAGTATGTATCAGCCAGAAGGAAGCATCTCCGACCCCATAAAGTATATGTATTCTTGATCAGCATCAACAGCCGAGTCATGTCTGTCTGTTCGTAAGAGTTAGAGGTTTGATATGTATGGGACATATGCTTCTTATGTCTGCAGGCAGATCAAGTTTAGCTTCAATTTTCACCACGCGCCCCCCCCCATTTAAAAAAAACGTCATATTTAATATAGATGTTTTGTTCCTTCTGGACAATTTAGTAATCGGGCAGCAGCTTTCAGCTGCTATTACAGCATCTAAATTTATGCTGAGCGTATAATTTAGCTGGTACAGAGTATGTTATAGTCGGGCTTGACTGACTTTCTTTCTGGTAATAATCGGTCGAGAAAATAGTTTTGATGAGAAAAACTTTTTTGTTATTACCTCCACCGCCTCCAAGCTTTGTATTTCTTAGTTTGCTATTTTTTCCCAGAATTCCACTTAGTTTGGTCGAAATCGGACATCTATATCGTAAAGCTGTCATAGAAAAGTGAAGCCAGAGAAGTAGTCTTAGTGACTACTTGTTTGTTTTCACTGGTAATGTTCCTCAAATTAGTTAGAAAACGTGCTGCTAGGGTATACAAACTTCGACCGAGCCGAAGCCCTTTTTGCCCTATTTTTTGGTTCAAATTTTAAACATCCTTCTAATTAGAAACCCATAATTTTTTATTTGTGTTTCAAAATTGGCCAGGTGAGAAGTTGGAATCGGTGAGAAGCTATTTTCTGGGCAGTTGAAAATTAATTTTTGTGAGCTACAAAATATTTGTTGAACAATTGTGAACACTTGTGCTGATATTGCGGCTATGGGTGGTGGTCATAGAAGAAATCTCTAATATATTATTATATATTTATTTTCATGAATTGGTCTGACTTCGAAAGCCAATTCACACTGTGAAGTACTTACACTCATAAAACATTCGCCCTAAAAACTAGAAATTCTCCTATGAAATCCGTCCTAAGGCGACTCACCCTAAAATTAAGAAAAATATTTTCTCATTTATGGAAAACTTTCAAAGTTTCAGAAAAATTTTCCATAAATGAGAAAAAGTTTTCTTAATTTTACCAGTGTAGGTATTTGTACCTAGATACATACCTAGATAAGAAAAAGTGTATCTTTACCCAGGGATGCAAACCGGTTCTGAACCGAACCGAACCGCTTATTCCAGCCGGTGAACCGAACCACAAACCGAACCGGCTTCCTTAAAGAATTGATGATCCGAACCCGAAACCACAAATAAAAACGGTTCGGTTCGCTTTCCTCTAGCCAATGATACTTATTATTTTGGGGATTTGAATCGTTTCCCCAAGACAATTTTTCTACATATCGTTCGACTCTCAACATTCTTACCTATGCCGGAACTTTTAAGGATGACCTAACGAAAATTTAAGAACGAGTAATTCTGCAAGTCTTCTGTAATTGCCCCTCCGATCTCTTAATATACGTACCATCAATGAACATTCTTTCCTCTAGTGGACAATATTTGGAATTTTCTGTAATACATTCACCTTAATTCAAAGCTAACCAGGAGAGTTTTTATACTTTTCTATTCTAATCTTTTCTGCCGACATTCTCTGTTTTCAAAGATCATTCCTCTAGGATCTTATAGACGAATCCTTTGAATCTGGCACAATAAATTTGCGACATTCTTCTAAGGGTTTTAAAGATATTCAAATGGATTATAGGAATTCAATTTGAAAGTGTGCAAAAGTCACAATGTACCTTTGTGAACCACTGAACCGAACCGGAACCGCGGTTCAGTCAGTTCCAAAAACCGTGTAATTAACCGAACCGGCGGTTCAGAAACTGTCTGAACCACTGAACCGAACCAGTAATTATATTAGATTGGTTTGCATCCCTGTCTTTAACCTTACCTAGGTATTTAAAATTTTGGGTACCTTTTACCTTAACTAGGTCTAAATTTTCATTTAACTTGTCAATAGGTAAGGTGTTAGGTACTATTTTCGTAAGTGTGAAGTTGAGAAAATTTGTAAACCTAATTTAAAAGCTCCTTGCGCCACGAGATGAAACAGTGCAACTTTAAAAGTGTTTGTACAATTAAAAAAACATTATTTACAAATATAGAAATTGATTTTTTCACGAATTGAATATTGTTACTGGTATATTCGCAAAGGCTATTGATCTTCTGCGGGGCAAATCCCATTGTTATTTGGGATTTAGGCTGCCCACTTTACTTTAAGTAGTACATAAACTACAAAATAATCTGAAATATTCACAAGATGCTCTTAAAATGGGAGTTCTAAAACTTTAAGCGAGGCAACGACTTTTGTTTTGGCCACTACGACTCTTCCAAAATTAAAATTGAAGTGGATTCTAAAAAAAACCAACAAAATTGTAAAGAGTTTTAAAGATACAATACAACAGACAGATAAGCTTATAGAAGAAATAACTGAAACTGTTGTCAATGAGAGTTCAAATTCAAAGGATTCTGAAGACTTTTTCGATTACAATAATGTAACATTGGACGAAACTGAGAATTGTTATGAAAATGCAAATATTGAAATGGAAGTCTTAAATTATCTTGCCGATAATAGCAAATCTTTAGAATCTATAATTAAGTATAAAAATAGATGTTATGTTTTTTTATAAGTATTACACCATTTTGCCTATCTCTGCCCCAATTGAAATAATTTTTAGCTGTGGAGGCCAAATACTTACTCCAAAAAGAATCTGACTAGGTGACGAAATCTTCGAAACTCTTGTAAAGTTTAAAAAACGTGAATGTATATAAGAAACAAATTAATAATATAACGTCAAATGAAATTAAAATGTTCCATTTTCAAATCTTTTTTTTGGATTTAAGTTCTTACAGTGCCTTATATCAATGTATGACCCCACCCAACATTTGGAAGATCATTTTGACAAAATCAGCTTAATGAGTCTTTTTCGAGCCCTTTAAATGATTCAAAAATGATAACTATCTTGTGCGATGAAAAGAAGTCTCTGAAATGGATCATGCAAATGCTCAAAATGTCATTTATTGACATACGAATTGAAAATTCGTTTAGCTTTGATTTTAATCATAATAATCATGTTTTTTGTTTAAAAGTACCTTTTTTGTACCTGAACCTTTACCTAGGTACTGAAAATTCTAGAAAAACCTTACCTAGATATATTTTTTAACATTTACCTTGTATAGGTAAAAAATGAGTACCTTTTGAATCACTTAATATGAGTCGAAACTGATCAGAAGAACGGGTTGAAAACGACTCTTCACGAAGTGTCGCTGCTGGGGTTCAATTTTATCAAAAATTACATAAAATGTCTGCTGGGAGGATTCGAAAAATCTCAAATGTGATCAAAAATTTTTAAATTATATAAAATGTTTGCCGGGTCTACAGCAGGTTTGACAGAATATGAGATCTAAAACTAGCTAGATTTGCAAAAATAAATTGCTTGAGATATCCAAAAATAGCTTTAAAAATAAGATAAGAGTTAAAACTAAATCATGCAACTTAAAAAAAACTACTTGACAAGGTACTAAGACAGAAACTTCTACAAAAAGGGTCAAAAACCCGCTATGGAATCAGAAACCTAAATTCAGCAGAATATGGTCTATAGTAAAATAATATTTAACCACTGTGCCAGGCTTGAGAAAATATGAATCATCAAACTATACATGGGCTTTCCTTTAGCAGTTTACACCTACTTAGTCGTGAACTTATGACTTTTCCTGGATAAACAAACTTTAGATACCATACCATTGCCACCAGGTAAACAAAATATAAATAGATTAAATCATTTTATTCCCTATTACATAGTTTTGAGTACATTTTCCTTTTAAATTCACATGGGATAACATACAAGCTAACTTTTCTAACTAGTCGACACTCTCTCATTGAGTCAAAGTCGATCGGCGTGTTGGTGTAGTCCACTTCTCTCCACAGGACGGGCAATTGGAGCGTGTGCGTAAATATGTGTTGATGCAGTCCCGATGGAATTGAATCTGGCAGGAGCCACACTTGATATCCCACAGCACAATATTATGGCAGAGCGTGCACTCCTTAATCGTATCCGGATGATTTTGGCGCAAATAAAACTCAAACTCCACAATGCTACGTGGACCCAGATAAACCCAGTCCTCCACCTCTACAAAATAGCCCATTTCGCACCATTTTTGCAGCAACATTTGCAGACGGATCTTTTTTGGCGCCTTGGCTATGTTCTGAAACGTCAAATCAGAATAGGCGGCATTCCATAAAATCCGACCCTCCACGTCCTGAGCCATTCTATCCAAGAGTAAGGAGAAATATTGGCACTCCTCGGCCGTGAGGCCAGTGTTCAAAACGATGTCTGGAGTGGCATCAGTCTTGGCATACACCAAATATTCCTGGCCCATGACGGGATGCTTGATAAAGACTAGAGTTTGATCAAATTCGTTGATGGACACTTTGATTTCCTCCACAAATGGCTTGAGCTCTTGTGTCGAGGGCTTGTCGACTCCATGGGCCTGACAAAGAGGTGTCAGTATGTTGTCAATCAGTTCATGGCTCAGATAACTGTGGTTCTTGCACGCCCGCAGAAATCCACGTTTAACCAGTTCTATGCTCATTTTGGAGGATGTTTCTGAATTTGTTGTGATTATTACGGGTTTGATACAAAGCGCGCTAGTGATGGAACAAATATTTGCCATCAGCTGGGAGTTAGTGATGAGCCATTACCCGTTACTTGTAACGAGTGTCAGAATATGGAGTCACAGTGTGTGAAGCGCACAAGTCAAGAGATTGAGAAAAGCTCGGATTGGCCCTTTTTGGGCTGTATAGTCTATTATTATTTTATTTAGGTTTTCTACACTTACGTTGGGATATTGAAAGCCGACATGGGCGTGTGGAAATTCTAAACAAAAAATGTAGCTCAAAATCATTCGGAAAACTGCTCTTCACTGGTGACAAGTAGGTTGTCGAAATAAAATGCTAAATGCAATATATAGATAATCTACACGCTTGTTGTTGATCCCATTTTCTAATCATCACTTTCCTTCATTACTGTGATTTGCGGCAATGCGAGTGCTTGTTGATAGTATGAGCTAAGATACTGGCATTTGTTTTTAAATCACCGAGACAAGCTATGTGAGTTGAGAGTTCGAGTATCAGCCAAGGTCAGTGAAATTACAAAATCGTGGTTAAGAAGAAAGACTCATCGCACTCCCGAGTGCCTTCTTACCATACTACACTCCACCCCTTACTTCCTTCTGAAAGTATTCTGGTGTAAATAGTTGTATTTGTTTTTTTTTTTCGTTCATGGGTTTTGCCCTATTTCATGCAGTTTTTACTTCTATTGAACTATTTAAGTTAAAAGTATATATACATATACATACCATTTTCAGGACACAAAGTTTCGAAAGTAGAAGACCACTTTATCGGATGGAAAATTAAGGGTCACAATTTCTCCCCTTGATTCACAAGTTAAAGGAGTATATATAACATTTTTTTAATTATTCCCGGCCAGGTGTCACGACGAGTGAAATAAGTATCTGAAGCACACTTGTCAGTGATCATAGTAATGTTCCATCTATGGGACATGAACATTTTTTCAGGTACTCCTCAAATGCATCTGTGGCGTAGTATATGCATTTGTTGTGGGCTAGCGAATGTTGCGATAAGCAGGTCTTTGGGGTTTTCGAGCGAAATGCTACTGGCTCTGGGCAAGTCGTGGGTGAATAGGGACTATAGCGATGGGACCAATACGCTACCAAATGGTTTGTGTTTGATATTGGGATTGGGAAACTTCTAAACCTAACTTAATACCACAAAGTGATACGATTAGATTCGGTTCAGTTCATTGACGAGTTGCAAGACGTTTAGCGTTTACATTCACTCAAAAAAAAAACTCGAAAAATGTGGGAAATTCAATCGTCTTAGTTCAACCGAAGTTCATATAAAAATTTTATAAGGGAAACGATTGTAACTTCCACAATTTTCAAGTTCTTTTGCTTGAAGCTAAACATGTATTAAAATGGGTGATCCTTAAAAGCTATTAAAGTACATCTCCTGCAATTTTCCACTGAGCTCTATAATATTCCTACTTATTGATTTGAGAGAGTAAACCCTTTTCATCTCCGTATCCTCAAATCGATAATCCATCTTTATGCCCGGTTCTCACTACAGCACATTCTTGCATTCCTGCATTCTTGTGTCGGATGCAACTTTTACGCCATACAAAAATCATAGCGGCTAGTGGTAGCAAACCAGTTGCATCCAATTTGGATGCGGTTGCATCCGTGACTTTCGAGCAGTGACTTGACAGGGTATCGATAATTTTTCCTATTGTACTGGAATCGTTACAACTGCCAGCACTAACAAAAACAATAAACAGCTGTAGAACTTTAAGCGCAAACAAAAGAAAATAGCCATGGCAAAACAAGTAGGTAAGATTATTTATTATTTTAGGTTGCTTTTTAAAGCAAACTACTAATTTAATAAAAGCCTTTTTAACAAAATACAGGAAAAAACTGTGAAAATAAAATTCAAGAAAATTTTATTTGTATTCTCTGCAAGTAGCAAGTGCAATAACATTGCCTCGTCGTTATGCAAAGCTATTAATGGAAAACCATTATCTAAATCCATTTTACTTGCACCAAATTATCTTTTCACAATGTCAACAAATCCCAGTCAGCTGTTCAGTGGATGCAAGAACACAAGAATGCAAGAATGTTGCCAATGCGAACACCTTTTCGCATCTTTTCGATAAATCGTGATGTCGATGACAAAATCACGGCGGTGAGAACCTAGCATTAGACAGCATATTATGCACTCTTCATTGAGACAACCAAAACGAATACTGCACTTTTCTCGCAGTGTTATCATCGGAGCCTGAATATCCGACATAATTTATTTGAATTTTGGAAATCATTTTAGAAATCATAATACAAAAAATGTTAGCTCAGTTAGCTCCAAAAAACAATGCAATGAACAGAACCACAGGCTCGAAAACTTTGTGGGCCACTGAACCGAACCAGACTTTAATGACTAGTGGTGTGCATCCCTGCATAAAGTAGCAATAGTCTTGTTGAATTTGGCAATATTTCCAAAGAAAAGTCGATGGGCTGCAGAGTGAGACTACCCTTCTGATTTCATTCTTTTGCTTGAGATGAAGTAAGACGTAGATTGCCAAGTCTTTATACTTTCGCATGGGTGGGCAACTGCATTCACAAATCATTTTAGCAATAGTTGTTGGTTCCTTCATGGTATGTAGGTGTAGAGATAGTACAGTCCTACTGCAAGGCAGCCTTTCTGACTTCATAACTGGGACTTAAAGGGCGAACCAAGAATGCAGTAAATTCGTTTTGCATTTTTGTATACATTTTTACCAATTTTTATTTCTAACTTTTTGGCCTTGATTGTGTTTTAGTTGTTTGAAATTTAATTATCTGTAATACAAAAGGAGTCCGTTAAGGTGGCTCCCTGACATTTTTGTCATTTAAAAGTTCAGTTAGAGATCCACGTGAAGGTCAAACCAACTTTTTCGAAAACATTTCGATGATGAGTTCTTCACATTGGAAAGAAGCTTAATTGCAGTGACAGCCAGATCTGCCGTATTTTGAAAATCCAGAACGAAGACTTACTGCTGGAAGTTAGGAGCATTTGTGAACTCGCACCAATCTGTAGTTAATTAACTTTACACTGTTAAAATGTCCAAAAAGAAAAGTCAGTTTAAATGAACATATCTTGGTTGTCCTTTCGTTTTATTGATTTGAATCTTACAAATTAATAGCACAACAATTAATATCTTCAAATAGAGCTTTGCTTTTCATTTATAAATACAATAAATCTTAATAAAGGTAAACATAATCAGCATATTTTTTGCGGAAACTTTCAGAAAATATATACACTAAGTTGTTGCAGGCCAATTTGGAACAAGAATGTTTATAGTTTTAAAACTTATATCTTTTTGCCATAAAATCCTAATAAACGGATTCTTGTAGACACGGGACTTTGAACGTGTTCCATTATTTCCATCTAAATATGTGTGTGTGGAATACGGTTAGTATATTAAAATTTTGCACAATAGTTGCAGCAATAGTTCAAATAAAACAAGAGAAAAGAAATACGGCTGTGAGTATTTATGAAACATATTTGAATATAAGAATTTCTCCTGTATTTTATGTGGTGTTTTATTCAATTGATGTATTCCCTTATAATAAAAACAAATTTAAAATTAGATTCTCATATAAATGATAACTAGAATTTTCGAATCACAAACAAAAATGTCTAATCTATAAAGGAACTAATTTGTACATATTTTCATTTCAAATGAGACCAATTAATTAATAACAAACTTAAATCAAATTATTTCGATGTTCGTGTGGGACCTAAAAAAATCAGATCAAATAATAATAAAGTTAGGAAACAAAATCATAGCTGTATATGTTATTACGAAGCATTTGTGGGTGTAGGTTAAGTTGTTCCACTCTGTCATTCAACTGAATAGAGCCAACACTTAAGCCAAAGCTATGCGTTAATATCTTATAAATATTGAAGAAATTAAAATTGGAATATAACCTACCACGTTTTGGTTTAATGCGCAAATAGATGGCACATTCTACATTCTAAAACATTATAATGTTAAAATTGTGATCCATTTTACACCATATGTTTATTGACCCTAGTTTAAGTCGTTGATAATAATATGCAAAATTAGGAAGTGATTTTTAAAACGATTGATTATGCACCAATCTGTTTCTATATCGCTATTCTATTGTCATAACATCAAAAGGTTCGGAAGATGGCACGGATAATGACAGTCGTTTCGGTTTTAATCTCTGCATAAATTAGTACTGAGCTGGCCTACCTGTTTTCGTTATTGATTTGGATCTAATGCGGTGCGGAATTGATATCTGTTCCTATTTTCGCAAAACGACTTTTAACTTTGGAGTCAGTGGAATGAAAAGTAAATGACAGTTTTTTTGACAACGGTGTATCTTGCAAGTATTTTTATTTTAATATGTCGATATTATGAAGATTTTGAATCGTCCACAGAGATATATCGAGTGGGGATGCCGGAACTTGTATTGGTATATCGATCTTATTGCCTAAAAATACAATATATCGGTATTGAAAATATTTCGAATATTTCTTGGTGATATTTTTTATTGAAATTTTAGTTTTTTTTTATTGAAATATGCTGAATTTTAAAAGAAAACATCTTTATATGTTCATAAAATGAATCAAGAGTTTTTGGGTCCATAAAGCCGGACCTTCTAAATTGTTAACATCCCGAAACGGACCAATTTTTGGACAGGACAAAAAATATTTTTATACCAGTGTCATTTCAAAACCATATACAAGATCGGCATTATACGATTTTAAAAAAGAATTAAAGCATAAGTCGAGTTATGTCAAAACAAATTTACGTATTTTAAGGAATAAAAGGTTAATGTTTTTAATAGCTTCTTTAGCTGGACGTTTTCTTAAACTTTTTACCAAAAATTCCGGGAACAAAATCTAACTAGTTCGAGCCCACCGACCGTACCTACTCTAGAATTTCAGAGGTTTGCCGCCTTGATATTTTGTAGTGATGTGAAGCTTTGATCCATAGATTTTGAGCTCATTTTGGCCCAATTATTATAAAAATAATAGCTATTTTATAAAAACATTGAAAATATAGAATTTTTACCCTAAACTGTTTATATCGATAAATACTTTTTCAATATCGTCCAAAATATCGATATATGAAATGATACTTTTCAATATCGGCCAAAATATCGATATAGTATTTTTAAAATATTCGGCAACCATAAAGTCGAGCATACAATTTGATTAAGAATCATTTCAATTAAACTTGTTTCACAGAAATTCCATGTAGACGAAAGCAAAAACAATCGATATGAAAACGAACTGTTCGCAATTCCAGCGTTGATCGATATCGGTTAGGCTACTATATTGCTGAATTTTAATTCGATAACGATTCGAAAAGAAAATCGGTTTATATTTCACTCAGAAAAGGGAAAACCAAAATGGAAACTGTTCGGAATTGAAATCGTTTTACTATTTATTTTCACTGGGAAATGGTCGGTTTATGATTTTTCGCCTACATTTCGATTTTCTCTTGGCTTTCGACGTGTTATTAGTCGTTATTTTAGAGAAAAGAGTTGCCCTAAATTTTACAGTTATGATCAATAAAAATATCTGTATGCTTTGTGTATGCAAAAAAATGTGATTTCAGGGATGTCAGTCACCAAAATAGACTAGGATGGTATAATAATATTTTTCGAACAGCAGTGCGAGATAAAAGATGTAATTGCTTGTCCTTTAAATTTTTTGATTGTGTAAAAACCTAAAGGTGGATGAGAATGCCCCAAAGAAACAAACTCGTGAAAAGTACAGTCAAACTGTAACTTACATTAATGGATAAGCCAGTCTCTTCAAACTACTGAACAAAAAATCATAGAAACTGTTGAGATGGCCTTCGAATAGTCTACAAATTTGTCCAACTATTTGAAGATGCCCAATCATAAACTAATGACGATTCAATGGCCGTGTTCACCAGCATACATCAAAAATCACCACCAAGGAATTGTTAGTAAATAAAATAGCATGCGGGAAAAGTCACGTGTTGATTTTAAATTTCATCCATTCTAATTACAAAAATTAGCAATCAGATGGCACATTAGAAGAATCAAACTAGATCCATTGATTTGTGCTGGGGAACAAGGCCAATGTCTGACCGAATTTATGAAGCGATTTAGAGTTAAAGGTGCTAGGATATTACTATTTCGGTTTTAGGAAAATTATTGTCAGTAATATTAATTGTAAGTCTATTTCATTGATCGTTCAAAAATAACCTAATAAAAAACTTAAAATTAAACTGACTTAGGACTTAAATTTTAGTTTAGTATAGTAAAGTGTTTTTAGTTAGAACAACCCAAATAAAATGGAAATTATACCTTTTGTCAAAAGAAGACATCCAAGTAAATTAACATTATTGCTTCAATACAACCCAGCTCACTTCTAGCATATCAATTTAACATTCCAAAGCATGCAGTTACGCGAGTTTGTAGAATGATGAGGAAAGAATGCCAGCTATTAATGCTGGATCTATTCAGTTGACCGTTAGTGTAAAACTGATTTGAGAATTTTGTACTTACATGGTTAGTCGCATGTTAGAGTCTAAGGAAATTAGTTAATCGAGAAATAAATACAAAGAAAAACGATACATATAAATTTAGGATACCAAAACAGAATATGCTTGAAAAAAGCTCCTGCCAACAGTTCCGGACATATTCCGCTGTCCAATTACACTAATTATCACTTTGCTGTGCGTTTACCTTTTCCAAATAGAAGTACGAAATCAAAAACGTGACACGCGGAAACAACAAAACAAAAAAGAAAGTAACAAAACCCTTTCCGATTTACATGAAATTATTAGTAACCAGGCTGGGTTCGTTTGCAATGTGATGATTAGTTTCATACAAAATATTCGACTGAGTGTTGTTGAGTTTCAGGATGCAACCAAAATCAAAACAAAAGAGTCCGTATGAGAGTTTAGTTGGATGAAGGAAAGACAGAAGAAGAAAAAGAAAAGAAAGAGGCCGCCGGTAAATAAATAAATTAATATCTTAGTTTTTAATTTGTTTGCTGAGAGAGTTACTTTTGTAGTTGGTGGTTTTTAGCATGCATTTTAATATGGTTAACAGTAAATTAATATATTTGTATGTACATTCAAGTATTTCGTTATCATTTCGACTAGAAATCGTTGGACAATTTTAATAAATAATTAACAAAATATACAAAATCAAAGATTCCGTTTTCTTTAACAAATCTCAAATTCAACAAAAAAAAACACAAATCTTTGGTTAGTGTCTCTCCCCTTGCTACAGTTTTGGTTAGTCTTTGGGTTTTGGTGCTTCATTCAAGATTTCGGTAGCTAGCAAGTAGATTGTGAGTATCACCCGTGTAACGGATACTTACGCGACTCAAGGAGTTCCGTCGCCCTGGCACCCCCCCAGCATTTAAGCCATCCTGGATGAGGCCATTGCCAGTATCATTGTCTATGCAAATGTCTGAGTCGGAGTCCACGCGCCTGAACTCACTGCCATCCTGGAACGGAAACACTGTATGTAATATTGATCACATCACCTCACGCAAACGGGCACATACCTGTGTCAGCTGCTGTGTGGTGGTCAACAGCCTGGCTATGGGATTACAGCATACAGGCAGGGTTTCCAACAGAGTGGGTCGCGAATGCGTCAGCAAGGGTTTCATGTATCTGTCGAAAATTGTGGCAACTACCAAGTATTTCAAACCAAATAAAATTAGTTTTCACTTACTTGGTATCAAAATTTCCCCAGATGCGCGCCAGTATGGCCTTTTCATGACTATTCCGACGTCTGGAAGAGACGCCACCGAGATTTCCGTTTGCTCCTTCTATGGGTGTATCCAAGTTGGAGTCAGCTCCACCGGGCAGCCGTGTCTTGCCACGTCCACCTGCGCCACCGCCTTCCACATCCTGCAAGTAACCATCAGACTAACAAAGATTTCCACCAAATAAGTTTTCATTTAAAAGTATTCAATTAAAATGTAAATACATGTTCTAAAGACCTCTCAAGTTAATTAAAATTGATTTATGACATACCGGCGGCGGATGTGAATTGTCCATGGAATTGTATACCTTTTTATGGATGCAAAAATGTTGTGAATTGAGCAGAAATGTACAAAAGAATAATGATATAAGAAAAAAGAAATTGAAACAATTTTCAGAGAAAGCGAAACTACTAGAGGAAGGCATCGTATACAAGGGACATTCATATTAAACTCTATCAGAAATTCTATTAAGTGCCTTGTTAGTAGTGATCCTACTTCTCTTCGTTCTTATGATTTGCTAAAGCCAAGTCTTTTGAGATGAACAGTAGTAATAGGGGGGCATGATTAATTTTTGCTTCAATCTGACATTGACATGTGTATAATTAATTTTATTTACGGAAAACATTCGAAAAAAATTTAAAAAAATTTTTCTCAATGTTCGGCTAGTCAGACTGACCGGTAGGTTTGAGCGTCTCGTGCTGTGTTTGGCGTAACCGGAGAAACAAACAACCGTAGCGCATAATTCGGTCGATCCGATTAAATTGTCGATTAAGTTATCGATAGACAAACAAATTTTATTTTTTGAATTATTCACCTCCACTCAATACAAATGGAATTCAACATGCTAAATAGTTCCTGCTATGATGAGAGATCAAGTGCGATTCGATTTATTGTGACTAGGATTGTTCACGGGAATCATGCATGGTTGTATGAACGCTGTGTTTTTATGCAACTGGCAATTTTCTTATCAATGCCATTGACTTTCTTTTAAGTCAGCTTTCCTTTGAAATGCCTTGCCGGTAATCAAGTGTCTCAATTTGGAAATATATTCACTATATAAATCGAAACCGCGGTTTACTTAGCTTCAAGAACCATGCAATGAAATGAACCGCAGTGTGAACCACTGGACCGAACCAAGCGGTTAGCATCCTTAAATAAAACCATTACAAAAATACCTTATTCTTTGACAGAGGCTGGTCACACTACTGCAGTGATTTAAATTTATCGATATCGGGTAAAACTGATGTTGAGATAACCAAATGACTTAACCGCTGGACATTTTAAGCAACAAAGTAAGCCAGTGTACACTGGAACCAAATGGAAAAGTGAGGTTGTAATCCTGGGGCATTAAGTGGCTTAAACAGTGGCCAATTAACCCCCCAAAGGTCGAAAATGTACACTCTTGTAGGTTGTTCAGCAGCCGAGCAAATCACAAAGTCGAACACTGTTGAGATGCCTGCACGAAGGCTTATATTAAACTAATTAAAGCAGATGCGTGCTGTGTTTTTGGTTTTAATTATAAATTATGTGTTTCTTGAGGTAAGAAATTGCATAATAGGTTAACTGAATTTACATAAGATAGTATGTGTTAGGGAAGAAACGGACTATAAATAAAACATTTTTTTAATCTTTTTTGGACCGTGAAAATTTAGTACCGGCCTAAACATTTCTGAATACTTTGGACCCTTAAGAAAGTCACTTATCTTAGTTCGTTGTCTGATTCTGTCGGATGTGAAACAACTTTTGTTAAATGTGCCCATTTATTTATGGTTATTCACTTTGTATGTTAGCTACGTTTACAAATTGACCGAATTTAAAGAATCTCGGCCAGAATGTTCACATAAGACTATCGTGACGACCAAAAACTGTACAATTCAGACTAGTTTTAGGAGTTTCCCCATACGGAGCCTTTTTGTGGGAGTCGCCCTTCTGTTCCTTTAGTTACTCATGGATCTCTTGATAGAAAAAATATTGCCAGGAATGAAGTTCGAGCACCCAAAAACCTATAAAGCAATGACCCATTTGCATGTTTTATATTTTACCCCCTCCATAAGTCGTCCCCTCCCCACTGAGTGCAAAAATATAGCCAGAAATTAAATCAGAGCACCCATAAACCCCGTCACGTATAAAGCCAGAGACATTTAATGTTATTAATTTTTATCGGTCAGTTTTCCCATTTTGTCCCAGAGTGCGGTGGTTAGCCAGTCGAATCTTTTGAGAAATGGACTCAAAGAGTTAAAGAAACCCGTAAAATTATACTAGTTTGTGAAAATGTAATCAAAAATTAAATTTGCATGAGCTTGAAAGACTCTCGCACATCCCATGGAACAACTATACATTTCCGGTTTAGATAGATCAGTTAATGGAGTTTGCAAATGTTTTAAACTGTATACAAAATTGTATTCATTTATGGTTATAAATGTTAACAGTTTGTTCTATGAATTCCAACTAGATTTATTGTTTTTGGTGTGCCTTTAAACTTTACCTATCAACCAGAAATTTGCATTGAGCGGTCTCGAGGTGGGTTTACCACCTTAAATTATGGTCCTTTACGATAGAATAACTATGACACTTAATTTATGTCACGGAGATTCCCATAAACCCTAGTAAGGAATGTTTTCTTATGTTACTGTTTTTGAAAATCTAGGTGGGACTATTGAAATGGCCTGGCCCTAAGTCTGTGAATTTCTTTCGTAAACTGATACGCTATTATTTTGTATAACTGATAAGTAAATAGTTTTTGAAATAGCACATACAATACGATTGCTGGCCACCATACTTACACTATGCACTTGATAATTATTCAATTGTTCAGTCTCCTCGTCGACGCCAACACTGTAATTAAGGGGATTTTGTTTACTATTAAAAACTCACACTTGAAAAACAAATACGACAACTTACGGTATTTTTAACCAATTGAGGAAAAAATTGGCTGCCCCACCCTGAATGATGACCGTAAACATGACAATCAGTGATGTGGCGGTTAACATAGTCTGACGTGCATCGGACACCGTGTTCCGTATGGCCAGGGCAAATGACATGGCACCACGCAAACCTTAAAGATCAAATTTTTAGAACTCAAAAAATGGTGGATTTAGAATTGATCTTACCTGCAAAGAACAGCATATGCTGGAAGTTGGCAGATATTTTAGGTTTGCGTTTGATATTTAGGAGCCAGGACAGGGGGTAGACATTCACAGCACGACCCAAGGCGGCGCAGATCTGTCAGAGAATATACAAAAGAGATGGCATTCTACATTTTCGGTACTCTACAGATATTTCTCTGAACTTACAAAGGCCGTTATAATAAATCCCGCATCAAAATGATGCTTGGGAAATGTAAACATCGACACTCCAATGTAGGAGAAGATAAAATTCTCAGCCAAAAAGTTGAGCAGCTCAAAGATTTGCTTAGTGCGTTGCCGTGAGTCCTCCGACAGATTGTTGTATGTATAATGAGCCTGACAAATGCCACAGAACAAAACGGCCACCACGCCTGTCAGTTCAGTGGCCTCGGCCAGCAGGAAAGTACTGTAGCTCATCAGCACAAACAGAGCCGATTCCAGCAGAGGGAAATCACGAACGCGCGTAAACTTGGTCAAGTGTTGGTTAAAAAAAAAGAGTTAAGGAAATCAAGTTAAATACATTCAAGCCTAGAATCTACTAAAAATATTGTATAAAAAGGATATCAATGCTGTCAAACAGCCCATGGCGGCGCCAATCAACAGTGAGAGGAAGAATATGGAGAAGAAATCACTTAGCGAGCGCAGAAAGGCGGTAGTTTCAAACTCCCCCGTATTCGAGTAATGCTCTCCATAGTTTTGTATGGCACTAAATCAAAACAAGAAATTGAGAAAAAATTTGCGCAATTTTCCCCTCAACTTACCCGCTAAGTACAATGGCCACAGCATCGTTTAACACAGATTCACCCAAAACCAGCGCATACAAATTGACATCCACTCGCAAATCATTGAAAATGGCCAAAATGGTAAGCGGGTCTGTGGGCGATATTAAGGCCCCAAAATAAAGCGTATCCAAAAATGTAAAGCTGCTGCTCAAATATTTCGGCATCAGTTTCACACAGCCGTACATGAAGCCACCAATAAGAAAGGCCGACAAGGTGGTGCCCACAATGGCAAATGTCAGAATGGCTCCGAGGTTCCGAAAGAAATATTTCTGTAAATAAAATGCAAGTTAAACTCCAGTTCTTGAACGACTTCAGAGCTCATGCAATACCTTTTTCAAGCTGTAGCCCGCATAAAAGATTATCGGCGGCAAAATAATATTAAAGAACACCTCTGGATCGAACGTGGCCTTCAAATCGATTTCATTCTCATCCACATCATGTACCTGACCACGAAACGCGTAAGCATAGGTCTTAATGCCCTCCGGCAGCTTAGAACTATTTGTTTGATTCGCTGGGTACTAAAAGAATTCGTTAATTAAATTTGGTTACCCACGTCAAGGTTAAGCCACTTACCCTAAACCAAAGCGTGTCAGGTGGCAATTTATCGCTATATGTGGGAGTACCCTGGGGTTCCACCTCTATGTGTTCCAAAGTGGTAGATGTTCCCGCATATCGGATAATGGCACCCACAATTAAGCCTGCAATTAATTATGTAAAGAAAGGTGAAAATGGTAAGGGAAATTTGATCACATATATAGTTCGAGAGACGATCAAGCTGTAAGATGTTAACTTTTATCGATTACCTTATACTGAACCTTAAAGACCTTATACTTATCTTCAGAATATTTCGCATATCGATAAGTTATGTATTCGTCTAAAGACGCAACTGTTTAGAATAACCTTGCAGAAAAGCAGAGGGGTTGTGTACTACCTGTAAACGCTTTCGGATGGCGGATATATATTATGGATTTGGAACTCATGCCACATACATGCGATGATTTCAAGCAAGCGTTAATCTCATATGCTTCCGTTGAACGTTGAATGACGGGAAGTGTTCGTCTAAAATCACCTCAAAGAAGTAGAAGAGGTGCCGCCAAAATAATTTGTCGTTACTCGAAGAGTAAAGAGGAATTTAATAAAGTCGTGCAAATGTATATAACATGTTGAAGGAAGCTTTTCCAACCCCATTAAGTATATATATCCTTCTGCTGTCTGCAATAAGGTTAATACGTTTACATTAATATAATGGAGCGTTATTAAACATTTTTCCACGGGTATAATGAAGTCGAGTTGGGCCGACTTTAAATTAAGCGATAGTTTTTTTTCCGGTGTTATAGTTGTGTGCCCTAGTGTATTCATCTCAAATGATTTTTGAATGCGAAAACTGTTTAAAATGTTCCGTTCTGCAAAGTAGCGTCAGTCAAAGTAAAGTCTAGTTCTGGTAGCCAGGATATCGGGTTTGGGATTATATTCTATAAGTGACTAACTTTAGCAACGTCATTACTACACTAAGGACCGATTTCTCATCCTTTACAGAGCTGCTATGTGTCAGATAAACTTAGCTATTTGTAAGATAATTTGACATATAGGCCCTCTAAGGGCCAATTTCACTATCTGTCACATAAACTAACAAATTACAGTGTAAGCTCTAAGTTTATCTGTCACATAGAAGCTGTCTAGGAGATTATCCGAACCTTTATTTATTTACAAAGAAACTGACCTAACAGACAAACCTAAACCGCATTAAGAATGACTAGATTCGACCTGTACACACTGAGACAGAATGAAAAACTGACCGGCAGGAGTTCGAAAAATCGAGATTGTAATCCAGGAGCATTAAGTGGCCTAAACAGTGGCCAACTAACCTCCGAGATCGGAAATTAATAGTTTTGGTAAGTTCCATGAACGGTGTTTCGCAGTCAAGGGACCCAAAGTCGAGCATTGTTGAGACACCTGTAGGGAGGCTAATTGTTGACTGTTTTTAACGGAGGCGTGCTTTGTGATGGCCATGAATCTGATCCTTGTTACCTTTATTTTTATAAATTCTTGAAGTATAAAATTGCGTAATAGGTTAACTGATTTTACATAAGATTTCAGTTAAAAGCCTAAGGGAAGAAACCAGAAACTATCCAAATCGGAGTATTGAATTTTTATACCCTTGCAGACGGTATATTGAAATTGTCCAGAGGTTTGTAACGCATAGAAGGAAGCATCTCCGACCACATAAGGTATATATATTTTTGACCAGCATGACAAGCTGAGTCGATATACAGGGTGCGCCATATAAAGTGACGGTATGGCAACACTGAATAACTTTGACATTTACCAACCGATTGCTTTTGTTAGACATGTTTTGGAAACAGCAATCTAGTACAATTTTGACCATGGAACGCTTCACACCAAAACAACGTGCCGAAATAGTGACGCTGTTCATCGAAAATAATCGTTCAATTGTGCTAACTCAACTCAACAAATTTTGATGACCGATGAGGCCTATTTCACGCTTTCTGGTGGTGTTAATAAGCAAAATTGACGCATATGGGCAAGGTTTACGCCAGCGATCCACAGACCATTGAAGAGCTTAAGGCCGACATTCGTGCCGAAATCGCCACTTTATCGACTGAGACGCTCGAAGAAGTGATGGAAAATGCCGCAAAATTCGGTTGTTTGTTTTTATCAGGGATGCAAACCACTCGAAAATAAGTACTGGTTCAAATTACAGCTTACATCTAAAATTTGGTTGCTCTAGCTCTTCTAGTCTCTGAGATCTAGGTGTTCATACGGACAGATGGACGGATGGACGGACGGACGGACGGACGGACAGACGGACATGGCTATACCGACTCGGCTGTTGATGCTGATGAAGAATACATATACTTTATGATATCGGAGATGCTTCCTTCCGATATCATAAAGTTACTCTACGAGTAACGAGTATAAAAACTCTGCTGTCTAAGATTGTATTAAGGTAAAGAAGATTGAATTGAAAATATTGTCTACTAGAGGAAAAAGACATATTGATGACAGGAATATTAAGCGATAGGCGGACCATTGCAGAAGACTTACAGTATTACAAGTTGTAAAATTTGTGTCAAGTCATCATCCTATGTAGAGGATCGAACGATGTATAAAATTTATCTTCGATTCAAATTCCCAAATTAATCAAAAACATTGGGGAAAGCGATTCCAGTTAATACTTGTGGGAAAGCTGAACCGAACCGAACCGTTTTTTTTTGTGGTTTTCGATTCGGTTCAGCACTTCTGATAGGAAGCCGGTTCGGTTTGCGGTTCGGTTCACTAGCTGGAATATGCGGTTCGGTTCGGTTCAAAACCGGTTCGGTTCAGAACCGGTTTGCATCCCTGGTTTTTATATTTATTCAGTGTTGCCATACCGGCACTTTATATGGCGCACCCTGTAGCTATGTCCGTCTGTTTCTATGCTATCTCCTCCGTCAGTTTGAAAGCTATCGCCACCAAACTTTGCTCGAAGTCTTGTGGTACAAATACGCTACACAAGCATCAAAACCGGCCGGATCGGATGACTATAGCATATCGCTGAGAAAAAGGTTTTGTTTTCAAAGCAAACGCCGCCATATTTTCTATTTCTTAGTTTGCTATGCTTTCCTATGATTTCACCAATTTTGGCCGCAATCGGACATCTATATAGTATGGCTCTCATAGAAAAGAATATTCAGAAAAGTAGTCTTTGTGAGAAAAACTTGTTTGTTTTTAGTGGAAATGTCATCCAAATTAGTTAGAAAAACGTGCTTCAGGGGTATACAAACTTCGGAGGAGCCAAAGTTAACTTTCCTCAATTTTTTTTGTGAGAAATTGTACGAAAAATCTCGACTTTCTTCTCCTTGGGTTGCTTATAGACTTTATGATTGAAAAATATTGCCGGAATAAAATAAGAGCACCCAAAAATCTTCAAATGGATACCGCCGTTTGATATTTATTTTATTTTACCCCCTGCGTCTTCATAAGTCCTCGACCGATCCGAAAAATATGGCCAGAAGTGAAATCATGTGTGCTTTCAAGAAATTGTTGTTGAAAATAATATCTAGAGAACGTCATAAATTTGTTTACTAATTGTTTGTTCATATCTCAACCCTCGAAAACTCTGATAATGGTACATACGAGTTTTTGTTAGGTGGGCCACACTAGGTTAACTAACTTGGAACAACGTTGTAGCCGATAGCGTGGGAAATGCGGCTTCGACATGCTTTCGCAAAGTTTTTTATAAGACCAAGGTTAATGTGCAGACGACGAAGAAGTATCCTTTTCATGCCCAAAAACTAAGGATTTGTTATGTTATTTACCAACCGCAAGAAAATTATGGATATGAAGATTTCCGCCTTGTAAGCCAGTAAATATTGATACGACCGCAAGAACACAGCGTAGTCTTCAATTTAACTCGGTGATTTTAAATTCGATTATCAAATTTGATATCGTACTGTATGTTTTTTGATATACTATATGTGTACCTTTTCTGTATCACATCATATTTCCCAGAAGCGTAATTTATCGCATTTCGACTATTTTCCATTACCAAACTTGCAGAAATGGTTCGGCTGAAATAGATTTTTGTGAAATATAGAAATGGACCACTTGAAAAGGCGTTAAAAAATTGTGCATAAATAAAATAAAACTATTTAAGCAAGACTAAGTTTTCTTACTTAGAGCCATGATCCCATTTCTTTCGATTTCTGGATCATAATTATCATTTCCCGCATCCTGCTAAAGCTGAAAATACAAAATTAGGCACATTACCATGACCCGCCAAAAAATTAAATAGCGTATATTAAATTATAGCCGATGTGGACGGAACTGTGTGCCTCATTGAATATTGGCCTGACCTATCACAAAAGCATTTTAATGTGACTAACTCGATGATAAGAATTCCCAGTTGCTTCTGTTACGAATAACACTATGCTTGCTTCTTATCGCCAAACTACATTTGAAAATCAGCTTTAAGACTGGCCTCTAATCTATATCGCCGGGCTTTGCAAGTGACGAATCAGTGCTTTATAGTAGAGGGCGAAAAACCCGCAATTTAGATACGAGAAAAATAAAATAAAATGAAATATCACCGCTACGTGCTTATTTACATACTGAGGTGAGCGGTCGACGCTCAGTTTTCAGTCGGTTGGCTAATGAATTTGTTATGTGTGTTTTTGTTAGCCAGCTTATTGAATTGTTTCATTAGTTTTAATTAAGCTGAAGCATACTTGTTGTTTACTTTTTCAATTGAAGGGAGAGAGCTTTCATTGCTTACGGCAATGAAAAAGTGGGGAAATGCCCATTAGAACTTAAAAGGCATTTTATGTACATATATGTATACTAAATTTATAGACATGTATGCATATGCATGCATGGGGACCATTGAGATTGAGCAACGCTAACAGAAACGCAATTTCATAGACAAAGACCAGGCAAAGGGCCGGGGAGGGGGGGCAGAAGGCTTGTACAAAACAGGTGACTGACTGGCGAGTCAAATGATATGACACTGATGACACATAATCAATAGTCATGACCTTCAGACGTTAAGGCTTCTCACCATAAATCACCGCCAGTCCCGTCTCGTGTAGCCAGGATACGCGATGATGCTTAAACAGCCAAATCGTCAGCACAGTCAAGGCCAGAAGAAATACAAATACGAGCAGGTCCAGACTTTGTATGCGATGATTTAATGTGGCCTTGGCATCCAGAGCAATATCCGTATCCGTAGCCTCACAGCCCGTACTGATCATCGCAATGAATACCAGTCCCATGAGAAGCATCCTTTTCCAGCGCTCCTGTGGCCTTGGACGGGCCAAGGTGTGTGACAGAGGTGTAGAAGACGGAAATCGCCGCCGACGACGGCTATTTGCGGCCATTATTTCTATTTCGGTAACCACATTGCACATTTTCCTACTTTGCATGACAAGTTCGAGAAACACAGCAATCGATTTTGTAATTGATTTCGCGCACCAGCCACGGGGAAGAGGGAGCAGGAGCTGGGCTGGTCGGCCCCAAAGCAAACGTTAGCCGCCTTTTAATAGTTTTTGCTTGTTCTTTTTGCAGTTCTTATTTTAAATAAAATAAATATAAATTTGAAAACAAATTGAAATCATTTTCGCCACTTTCTACGTAAAAACAACAAACTGTTCGTTTAACTGATGCAGTGTGACCAGACTTTGCGGCTATGCAGTTCTGCTGGGTATTTGTGTGCAGGTGCGGAATTGGGCAAGCAAAGGGGCCTGCAGGTTACTACTTGTAAGGCCCTAAAAATTAACCCACCAGCTGATTACGACAACTTTGAAGTGACAAAAAAAGAAAAATTGTGTTACACCCGATGCTCGTCGACTAACAAATTATATATTCGTGATCAGCATCAACGGCCGTGTTGGTCTGACCGTCTGGCAGTTCGTTGGCTTCGATCTCAAGGAATATAAAAGCTAGAGTAACCAAATGTTGTATGAAATGATTTGACTGATCGCAGATCAAGCAAGTTTTAAATGTGTCCCATTTTGGGTCAACCTGGATTAAGTCAGAATAATTAGTTTGTTGACGCATTTAAAAAAACATTCTTTCGTGATATAATTTATTCACCAAATATATATTCCGTTGATCGATTGGGAATTTTGCTTCAAAACTGTTGCGATTCAGACAAAAAGGATTTTAGCTGTCATCCGAAGTGCACACAATTTTAAGGTAATTCTTTAACGAAGTGGAGACTGATATATCACTTTGAAATTTGTCAATAGGAGGATTATAACTGATATTAACCTCTACATCATGGTTAAATTTACCATTTTAGTGTGCTGCTAAGTGATTTCAACCTTAATGTCAATACTAAAAAGCGCTAGGCACCTTAACTTAACTAGAGATGTGAGTTGTGAGTTTGAAATCGTGATCAAATAAGCTCTGACTTATAGTATTGGAAAAAAGCTGGCTGTTAGCTATTAACGCATAACGCACTCATAGTGTAAATAGCCTATAAATCAGCTTAAATTCTCCAAAGATAAATGCCTAAAATTTTTATATCCTAATACTTCAGCATTGGTGTCCAAATGAGTGGTATTCCTAAAAGTGATTTGCTTTCGATTTTGATTTGGTGAAAGCAAATTAATAGCAGTTGACGGAACGACCCAGATTTCATGTTGATTTTCTTTCATTTGGAGTAAAAATGAAATAGGGGGGCAAAAGCAAAAAATGCAGAACAAATGTGGTGTGATAGATTGTCAAGATATCGGGCTGCTTGATATTTGACGAAGGCAAGCACGTGCTCCAAAACTCGGGCACTTATGACCCCTTCCACTTGAGGCCGCAAGTCTATATATCCAATAGGATCGTTTGCATTATTAAATGCAATCAGTAAATTTTCCATTTAATTATTCAAGTTGCAATTGAATTTAAATAACCGCCATGCGCTGGTCACCTGAATATGGTCAAACTGAAATTAAATCAAATAGAAACCGGCCTCGACGCTGGTTCGTGAAAGCAACTCATCCTTACTTTTTCTGGGCGCACTGTACATTTTGTATGGAGCACAAAATCCAAAGCAAATCAAAAGCAAATCACTTTTAGGAATACCATTAATTAAAGCCAAATTAAAGTGTTGAATACAGTTATTTCCCATCACTGCCCTGAACTCGTGAGTACTCGTGAATTAATTTATGCTCACGCTCCCGTCTCTAGCTCTAAGCATCTGTGATTGTAGTTCAAGGAAAAAAATCATTCGGAAAAAGTAAACCAACACCAAACTGGAATTAAAATTGAAAAACAATTCCTACAACAGCTACGCACAGCTCCTGCCTAGACAGCATGACGAGCATTGAAGAGAATCCATTTGCTGCCCTGCTGAAAGAGGGCACACCGACGAATGGCGTGTCTAACAAGCTTATTGAAAAGATACTTTTATTTACCTTGGACAGCAAGCAGAATGAGAGCAAACATATCCTTTGCCTGGCCGACGTGGTGGTGGACACCAGTGAGACAACCCTCGGCGAGGACTTGCTGGCGCATGCCCTGTTCGAACGTTTAATGTTGGCGGATACCCTCAAGTTCTTGGTAGGTGGCCAGAGTGGCACTGATAATGCCAGTGAAGCTTTAGAGACTCGTGCCATGCAATATCTGCATGGAGCTTTTGTCCGTTGCCAGCAACTGCAGCCGGATGGCTCCAAATTGCTTGATCTCATACTCAACAATGCCAGCACTTGCATGCGACAGCCGGATCTGTTCGCACCACAAACATTTGCTAGCCAATGGCTAGAGTTATTTGAGCAGGCAGAAGAGCAGCAGAGTATCACCTTTACCCAAGAGTTTTTGGTGCGTGTGACGCTAAAAATGCTTGAAGAAGTGGAGCCCCTGGAGGCTCTGGGTGCTTTAAAAGCCGTCTTCTACCCAATGTTAAGTGATCTGCAGAAGTCAATCGCAAAAGATAATTTGATAAGCATCAAAAAGAATATATTTGCCATACTCAATTTCTTTGTGGCAGACAAACGAGGTGGAGTACTGGGAGAACTGCTGATCGACTTCACCACACCAAATCCCAAGGCCAAAGGTAAGTGCCATCGTCTTTCTTGGACTTGATTTACTGAGTTCTGCAACTTACAGGTGGCGACTACATGGACACTTTGCTGGGACAGCTATTAAGCATTTCCATTTTACCCAAAACTCAGACAGCTCCATTTGAATTCTTTCGCGATTTGTCCATACAACAAACTGACCCCTCGCTGTGGGGATTGCTGTCGCATCATCAGCGTTCCACCTTTTTGCTGGTGAAACAGTTGCTTATACTTTCGCCCGAAAGCAAGAAGAAGACCCTCCAATGGTTGGCCAATTGTCTGGATGCTAATTTGGCGCGTGGTCATCTTTGGAACACAATCAATGTTAATCTGGAGCAGACGGTACATAGTACGGCAAGTGATGCCTTTATGACGAGCCTGAGCGCTGTATTAATGCGTCTGTGCGCTCCTCTGTGTCAGCCCACCCTCAAGGTAATTAAACAAATTTCAATCAATCGGATCTCTATCTATTTGTTTTTCCATCTCTCAAATTTCAGGTACTGCTGGTTGATCCCACTTACTGTGCCGTCACCGACAGTGAACGAGCTGCCAAAGGCGTCAGCCTGCTCAAGGCTTATGATGAGACCTGCCTCATGCCCAGCGAAGAGGGCGAAGTGCGTCTCACTGCAGAGAAATACAACTTCATTACCGAAATCTTCTACATGGCCCACAAATGCTTCGAGCTGGGCAATCGTCCTTGCATTGAGCGTCTGTCGCGCGTAATGCGTGAGCTGCAAAACACTCAGACCGCCTACCAGGATGTCAACCAAAGTGATCCCAACAACGAATTGGCCAAGAATTTGTTTCGGATGCTTCTGGATCAAATGCAACAGTCATTGTGCATAAGGAACACCTTGGCCGAACCAGAAAATGACACTGCCATGCTGAAGTTTTTCGAAGCTTCAGCCATTTGGCTAACCGAAGTGGCTTTGCTGCCCAGGGAGAGCTATGAAGTGGCTTTGGATAAAAAGGATTTTGCTCCTCAAATGCTGCGTAATCTGGAATTACTGTCGGACACCCCGCCCTATGTGGCACCCTATATGCAATCGGTGCCCGAGGCAATTATCGATAATATTGCAGCTTATTTGAATTTCTGTCGCCGATTGAATTCCGACCAGTTCATCCAAATGTATCAGTCCTCGCATGATGCCTTCTTCAAGATGATTCTGCTCTTTATGGGTAGCTCGGGCTTGGTGAAGAATCCCCATTTAAGGGCCAAACTGGCCGAGGCATTGGAATTTCTGCTGCCCACTGAAGTGTATGGCAGCAGGCGCAAGAATTTCGCAACTCATATTTTCGACAGCCATCCGGATCGCTTGCAGGTGGTGAGAAGCTTACTAAATATTTTCGTCAGCATTGAGATGACTGGGCAGTCGGTTCAATTTGAGCAGAAATTCAATTATCGTCGTCCCATGTATGCTATAATGGAATTCCTTTGGACCAAGGAGGAGCATGTGCAATGCTTTCGTAAACTGGCCATCGAGGCAGAAGAGAACATGGAGGCCATTGAGCCGCCGCTGTTTTTAAGGTTTATCAATTTGCTTATCAACGATGCCATATTTTTGCTGGACGAATCTTTGTCGAATCTGGAGCAGATTAAACAACTGCAGCAGGCCCAGGATAATGGTGAATGGAACCAGCTGTCGCACAATGATCGCCAGCAACAGGTCGCGAACCTACATCAGTTGGGAATGCTGGCCCGCTTTGATAATATTCAGGGCCGAGATACTATCAACATCTTGAAACTGCTGACCACAGAGATCAAAAGCATCTTCTGTCATAATAGCATGGTGGATCGTATTGCATCCATGTTGAATTATTTTCTACTGCATTTGGTGGGGCCGCGGAAGGAGCGCTTCAAGGTCAAGGATAAAAAGGAATTCGACTTCGATCCTGCCCAAACCGTGCTGGAGATCTGTCATATCTATATTAACTTGAGCACCGACGATAGCTTCTGTCTGGCTGTCACTCAGGATGGCCGTTCCTATAGCGATCAACTCTTTGGCTACGCCGAGAATATACTAATTCGTATTTGCGGTGGCCAATTAATAGGCGATATGTCGGAGTTCGCAGCCAAAGTGCAAAAGTTGAGCGTCCAATATAAGGAAGAGCAAGAACTTCTGGCCGATGCGCCCGAAGAATATCTGGATCCCATTATATCCACTCTAATGACAGATCCGGTGGTACTGCCCAGCTCCAATGTTACCGTAGATCGTTCTACCATCGCCCGTCACCTACTAAGCGATCAGACAGATCCATTCAACAGGGAACCCCTTACCATGGACAAGGTCAAATCGAATGAGGCGCTGAAACTGGAGATCGAGCAATGGGTCGAGGGCAAGCGTCAGGGAGCACGTGCCAAGAGCTGAACTAAGTCCGACAGCGGCAAAAGGCAGTCACTACCAAAGAATTAACCCTCGGTGCAATGTTAATTTTTCTAAGAATTCCATGGATGTGTGCAACCCTTGTACAGTTTAGACCCCTGTGCACGTTTTTTTCTCTCTGTTATCTTCTTTAGTGGTTTTCGGCGTTGTTTCTCCTTTTTCTTTGTTGTGGTGAATATTTAGCTATATATGTAGTACGTATATGGATGCAATAAAATTCTATTGAAAATTAAAACAAATTTAGTATTTTACTATAAGATTAGAATCCTAATATGTTGCAAGAGGTTCTCAGACAAATGGTTTCTAATACTTAGCATAAGCCCCAGTTAACTGAATTTTTACATTATTTTTATATACTCAGATATTGTGCAAATTAAGGAAGCATCTCCGACTCTATAAAGTATGTAAATGTATTCCTGATTACCATCAAAAGCCCAGGCGATAAGGCCAATTCCATCCGACCGTCTGTCTGTATAAACAAATATATCTCGAAGATTGTAAGAGATGGAAGATCGACTTCTTCAACTTCTTACACTTTCAGGCAGATCAAGTTAATTATTAATTCAAAAACTGCTATAGCTGATAGCTCTATAGAGCTTCTCTCAGAAAAGGCTCGCTGAGGTAACCACGATTTCTCTTGGCTGGATTATCCTAAATGAAACAAGAGCGTAAGTTAAAGTCGGGTCTGCCCGACTTCGACAAACCCGGTTTTATTTGCACGGAATTCGAGGTTGAGAATTACAAGATTAAAGCATAGCAGGGAACGTAATCATTATGAGTTCTATTTTAAAAATCAAACTTTACTGATTATATTAGATGTTTATTTGATTACTCAAAAATGGCAATTAAATTTGATTTTTTAAATAAAACTCAGCAATTTATCATTATAAATATTACTCAAACGCCGATTACGACTAGTGAATACAAATTCGGGGTCGAGTCTGGCCACTTTGGCAGTGTGTTATAGTCAATTGATTGTTTTTTATATTTATTAGCCACCGGTGTTCCTAATCATCTTCAAAAGATTATGATGAACCACTTTTTTGAACGGCGATTGACCTTGTAGAGCTTCTTTAGCATGTTGGTCAAATCTTCTCCTCTCATATCCTTATTGAAAGATGCAACCACCGCAGGTCTTGGACGCTTGCATATGCCAACAGGTTAATAGTTTTCACATGAAGATATAAGTTGAACTGGACCGTTGTCAAACCACTTCACACATTCTAGATAACAGAGGTTACAGAGCAGAAAAGACTTGAGATTTGTCGCCACCAAACTTCCTTTTTTAAATCAAAGGCTATGGCTTCAAAAAAAAAGTTCGTTGTATAACCAAAATTTGTTCATCGGCGAGATAAAACCCCCGATGAATTACTACAATATATCCCTAAAAAGCTTGTGTTTTGAGACTGATTAAGAAATCTTGGTCATCGGCTTCAAGGACACAATTTTGAGAGAATCGCTTTTAATATTTCTCAAGCAAAACAAAATTACTTGCCAATACTTAACAAATATGCGTGTAACTTCAAAAATATTCGCCGTAATCGCCTGAAATTTACTCTGTGAAAACAAGAAAGAAAGTCGGTCAAGCCCGACTATAACAAACTCTGTACCAAGACAAGAAAGAAAGTCGGTCAAGCCCGACTATAACATACTCTGTACCAAGAAAATTTGTCTTTTGATCATAACTCGAAAACCGTTCATCCGATCTTCTTCATTCCGGATCGATAAGTTATCCTAATAACTAAATATGTCCAGAAGGAACAAGCCATCTATCTTCAAAACTGTGGGAGATATGACGTTTTTTCTAAATTGCGGGGGCGGGAGGGGGCGTGGCCAAAATTGAAAATAAACTTGATCTGCCTGCAGACATAAGAAGCATATGTCCCATACATGTCAAACCTCTATCTCTTACCATCTCTGAGATCTGTGCGTTCATACGGACAGACAGACAGACGGACGGACGGACAGACGGACATGGCTATATCGACTCGGCTGCTGATGCTGATCAAGAATAAATATACTTTATGGGGTCGGAGATGCTTCCTTCTGCCTGTTACATACTTTTGCACAAACTTATAATACTCTATGTACCTTCGGTACAGAGTATAATTATACAGGGTTGTCCATATTCGACGGACCCATCTGGCAACGCCATAACTTTTGACAGAGATGTCAGATCGCTTAATGACATACCGCGTTTGAAGCGTCAGTCCAGGCAGATTTTTACCATGGAACAATACACGCCACGCGAGCTCTCTGAAATAGTTGAAATTTACATTCAACAGAACAAGTCAATTGTGAAAACTCAACGTGCTTTTAAAAAATTAAAATTTCACATTGAATGGGACCGTAAATAAGCAAAATTGCCGTATTTACGCCACTGAAAATCCTCAGGAGATTCAAGAAGTGCCTCTTCATGACGAAAAAGTCACAGTTTGGTGCGGCGTTAGTGCGAAAACGGTCATTGGGCCGTTTTTCTTCCAAAATGAAAATGGCCATGCTGTTACCATCAACCAGGAGCGTTATCGCGACATGATGACCAATTTTGTGATGCCAATTATTCGTCGAAAGCGTATGAGGCAGTTCTGGATTCAACAAGACGGCGCTCCACCGCACACAAGTCGCATAACAATCGATTTTCTGAAGAAATTGTTTCCGGGCCGTTTGATGTCGAAAAGTGGTGATTTGGACTGGCCACCGCGTTCGCCCGATTTGACGCCGCCTGACTTCTTCTTGTGGGGATATTTGAAGTCAAAGGTTTACGTTAACAAGCCAAGGACCGTAGAAGAGCTCAAGGACAACATTCGTGAAGAAATAGCCGCTATTCCGGCCGAAATGTTGGCGAAAACGATGGAAAATGCTGCAAAAAGGGCACAATACGCCATCAACGCCAGAGGCGGCCATTTGAGAGATATCGTATTCAAAAATTGATGTAAACAAATCTACTTGGAACAAATTAAATGATTAAGATTGCCAACCGCCAAATTTTTATTTTTTTCTTTGATTTTTTTAAAAAAAACATGGGTCCGTCGAATATGGGCAACCCTGTATGTACATTAGAGCGGACCTCCAAAGTATAAAATTTGTATACTCTGCACCGAGGTACACAGAGTATTATAAGTTTGTGCAAAAGTATGTAACATCGAGAAGGAATCATCTCCGACCCTATAAAGTATATATATTCTTGATCAGCATCAACAGCCGAGTCATGTCCGTCTGTCCGTCTGTCCGTCCGTCCGTCTGTCTGTCCGTATGAACGCACAGATATCAGAGATGGTAAGAGATAGAGGTTTGACATGTATGGGACATATGCTTCTTATGTCTGCAGGCAGATCAAGTTTATTTTCAATTTTGGCCACGCCCCCTCCCGCCCCCGCAATTTAGAAAAAACGTCATATCTCCCACAGTTTTAAAGATAGATGGCTGGTTCCTTCTGGACATATTTAGTTATCGACCAAAGGAATGGAGAAGATCGGATGAACGGTTCTCGAGTTATGATTAAAAGACTGTTCGCTGCTACTGCAGCATCAACATTTATGCTGAGCGTATAATTATACTCTGTACTGTAGGTACATAGAGTATTATAAGTTTGTGCAAAAGTATGTAACATACAGAAGGAAGCATCTCCGACCCCATAAAGTATATATATTCTTGATCAGCATCAACAGCCGAGTCGATATAGCCATGTCCGTCTGTCCGTCTGTCCGTCCGTCTGTCTGTCCATATGAACGCACAGATCTCAGAGATGGTAAGAGATAGAGGTTTGACGTGTATGGGACATATGCTTCTTATGTCTGCAGGCAGATCAAGTTTATTTTCAATTTTGGCCACGCCCCCTCCCGCCCCCGCAATTTAGAAAAAACGTCATATCTCCCACACTTTTGAAGATAGATGGCTTGTTCCTTCTGGACATATTTAGTTATTAGAATAACTTATCGATCCGCCAAAGGAATGAAGAAGATCGGATGAACGGTTTTCGAGTTATGATCAAATGACAAAATTTCTTGGTACAGAGTATGTTATAGTCGGGCTTGACCGACTTTCTTTCTTGTTTTATTTATAAATAGTCGGCGTTGATTTAATTTAAATTCAATACGAATTTGAAAAATAATATGAGAAAAATACGTTTGCTTGATTTTTTGTATATTTGTGATATAAACTGAGCCAACCCTTTTTATAAACTTACTGATGGTATATGTAACTTGTACAGTCGCTTAGAAGAAAGCATCTCCGACCACAAAAAGTACTATATATACAAGGAAATTGGTTTCAATAAGCCGACCAAAAACACTGAAGTCTCTTTTGCCATATTTCCAAAAAATTTAGTTGGCTTTATGAATTTTAGAAAATGACAACAATTGAAATGAACTAAAGTTTTCATTGTAAAAATTTGTATTTGGTTCACGAGTCGTATGATTAATTTTTTCAAAACGTTGGTGCCATGGCGCGCCCATTTAATATTAAATGAAAATATTTTGGTTTTCACAATTATTAATTGTACATAATAAATTAGCGTGGGAATGCTGAGACCAACTTTTTCCATTTTGTTGTTTTAAGGGCCGCTCTACTCTACCCAAGGCAACACGAAAAAATCTCAATTCAAGCCATCCACATTTTCATAGTATTAGGGCTGTCCTGCCCTGGTCTCACTAAAACTAGTTTTCGACCGATCGCTAGTATGGCTGCTATATGCTATGGTCAAACAAAACCTTAAAGAATTGTGTGAAAGGACATACAGTAAATATTGAATATAATATTTAAAGTATTGTGACGAAATAAAAATTCCGGCATGTTGGATACAGACCTGAACAGTAAATTATATCTTAAATAATCTCATCCCAACCCGAAATCGACATAATGTCCTGACAGTTTATGTCGTTTTTAGGTCGATTGCTATAGTAGTAGTAGTAGTAGTGGTTCTTTATTATTATTAATGAAAATAAAATAAGAACATTTTGCATATTTAGGCATGGCTTAATTGCCGTCAGCCTTAATCGAACAATTATACATAGCATTTATGTTAATCATAGTGAGCTACAGGATGACTTACCCTTCAGAGTTACACCACCTGCCTTCCCCGCTAGTCGCGAGATAGCAGATCTTTCACTCTTAAGGGGGGCCATCCCAGGCTCTTAAAACTAAAAAGAGAAAACATTTTACAAATATAAAAACTTGACATTAATAAAATAGAACTGTTGTACATGGAACTTAAGTATATTAAAAATCCTCATTTACTAGTATTTTTTATTATTAGTATTTTATTAATAATAATAATAAATAGCTTGGCCTAAGCCGTTAGCTGTTTTCTTTTAAAGACTTAAATTTACAATTGATTTTTTCTGTTTGGAAAATTTTTACATTTATATATTTCTATTTCATAATGACGACTAGCAATCTTACGTATCACAATACAATACAATACAATGATAGTTGCTTTGATTCATAACAATGCACCCTAGCAGATACTACCCGCAGCTGCCCCGCTCGTCACGAGATACCACGCCGTTCTCCCCTAGGATGCAGTTGTTATGTCTCAAGACACTATTTAAAAATCTCTTATGAACTCCTGTCTATATTTGTACGCCTCCCTTAGATAAGAGATTAGAGCGGGCCAGTTGGATCCGTTCAGTAGGTCAAGCATTTCCGTTGTTTCTAAGGTCCATTTTCCGAGGTGCAGTGCACGGTGCTCACCTAATATCGGACATCGCGCAATGAAATGGGCTACGTCTTCTCTTTCATCCAGGTTGCATAGAGTGCATCGGCTTTCAGTCGTTCCATGTGGCATATAGTTGAGTCTGAGGACTTCAGTTCTTGCTCGAAAAATAAGCGATATTGCATATGTGTCCAAATCGTCTCTAAAGTAGTTTCTTTCATATAGGCTGAAACTGAGGCGCTTGTATGTTGACCGGGTGCCACTCTGTCTTGCGTGCCGTTCAAAATCATTTTTTTCTCCTTCGTCAATCCTCTGTAACAGTTGTATTTGCCATGTTTCCCAGGTTCTGCTGTCGTTTTCATATGTTCTTATGTTGTTGTCTCTTGCCATAATATCCCATTCAAGGAAGAACTGTGATCTCTCAATCAGAAGTTGTTCGACTATAATTCTTGGGAGCCGTGAAGAGTCCATCAGCATAGCTTTCTTAATATAGTTGAAGTGCAGCTGCAGGGTGTATTGGTACATTGTAGGTAGTCCTGTTTCCATGTATATGGAGTAATTTGGAGTATTTAGGGGCAGGTAAAAGATCTTTTTAATGTAGAAGCGAAGCAATCGCTCTACATCTTCGAATCTGCTAAATCCCCAGACTGGGGCAGCATAACACAGAATTGTCCTGGATGTGGCTAAAAACAGCTTATATTTGGTGCTATTGTTAACTTTCTTTTTCCCAAGAAGATGCTTCCAAGTGCTATTAATAGCGACTTTAGCGTCTGTTAATTTCTGTGCCAAATGTTTCTTAAATGACATATTGGAAGTCAGTAACACGCCTAGGTATTTATACTCCTTTACTGTTTCTAGCAAAACTCCATTTAGTGTCCATTCGTCAGCTCTGGCTCTACGTCCTCTACCATCCTTCACTACCATCATTTTAGATTTCTCGATGTTTATCTGGAGACTCCACGTCTGACAGTAACTACTTAGAGCATCAATCATTTGTTGCATATGCTGAGGAGTTTCCGCCAATAGCACCATGTCGTCGGCATACATCAAAACCTTGATCCGCTCAGATCCAAAATCTACACCTCCGGGAAGATTTGCAGCAATATCATCCACATACAGCGCAAATAGTAGTGGACTCAACAAGGTCGATTGCTATATAAACTTGTATAAAGCTTGGGCTAAACCAAGGTTCAAATCTTGAACCTCAAAATTCTGAACCTTAACCATTAGTAAATTTTGGTTCGAAGCCGCCAACCGAAGCTCCCAAAATGTTAATGGGTTTGCAGCCCTGGTTTTAGCTCGATTCGAATCCAGACAGTTGTGAGAGGCTGACGCCAATAAGCAAAATAATTTTTAATGCGAAAAGAAATGTTCTGTATTCAATTTATTCATATATTTCGCTATAGCTTAAAAACTGAGGGTAATGTAAGAAAACTGTTAACAGATTTGAAAGCGGGACAGCCCAAGTACTAAAAAATGTGAAACATTGATGGAGGTGCAGTTGGAATTTGTTGCCCTTTGTAATTGGCATTCAGTGTTCACTCAAAAATATTTGTACATACATAATCTGTATTACATATGATCGAGTCGGAGTACTTTTCTTAAAGATGAATTGTCTAAGTCGTTTTATTAAGTTCATGCCCAGCATGACTGGCCAGCGGCTAATTCATCAACATGGCTCACTGGCCCGCCGCTTCGTGGACATATGTGACGATATCGAATTCGGAGAAGGTCACTGTTCGGGTAACATGCCAGACAGTAAGTACTACACACAGTTCATGTCCATCCGATCCCACTCACCCTGCGCCCTAATCAGTTGGGCTGAAGATACGTGAGCGGCTCGGCGTGGAATCCGGTTATCACACAATCCCTAAATGTCGCGGCAATTTGTTGAAATATCATCCCACGCGGGAGAATTTGCCGGACCGCAGCATGAAGGATTCATACACCACGGCTATTTTGCCCATGGGATCAGATGAGAGGATACGCGAACGTTATGTCAACCATTTGGGTAGAGTTCGCATGGGCAGATTGATGGAGGAGCTGGACTTGTTTGCTGTATGGATCTGTCATCGCCATGTGAAGTTGGCCTCGCTGCCCGAGGGCATTCCCTTGCCCTATACATTTGTCACTTTGCTGGTGGACACAGTGCAGTTCTTGCACGAAAATCTCGAGTCCAACATGGATCTCAGCTTTTCGGGTCATGTATCCTGGACGGGAGAAAGTTCCATGGAGATTATCATGTATGTGCGTCAGAATCAACGCACCATCACCAAGGCCATTTTTATGATGGTGGGCCGAAATGCCACCAATACCGGCTCTGCCCCCATTAACAAGCTCAAGCCAGCCACTGAGCTGGAAGAGCGCTGCTGGGAGGTGGCCAACCAGCGTCAAAAAGTACGCAGGGCGGAGCAAACTTCTTCCATCTTTAACAAGCGACCCACAAAAATTGAAGAGCGGATTATGTATGATATATTCAATCGGACCAAAGGACACGATGTCTTGGACAGCTATCAGCCATTACCACCGAATTGCCGCTGGATGTCGGACAGCGGCCAGACTACCATGCTGCATCCCTTTCCCGAGAATCGCAATTACTCGAATAACATCTTCGGTGGCTACATAATGCGCAATGCCATTGAGATTAGCTTCATTGCGGCCAGCATTTATGCGGGCGGACGTCCTCTAATTGAATGCCTCTCAAATGTACTCTTTTTACGTCCCGTTTTAGTGAATTCCTTTCTACAGATGTCTACCAGGGTGGTCTACACTTCAGAAAACCGCATGCAATTGATGACCATAGCCCATGTGATCGATGCCAATACCTTTGTGGGAGTGCAAACCAATGTCTTTTATCTCACTTATAAGACGGACCAGAAGGTAGACGAGGTACTACCACGTTCCTACAGTGAATCCTTATGGTACATCAATGGACGCAGACAGTTTCAGGCCTTCGAAAAGTATACGAGAGAACACGAGGAAAGTCCACAGTGCGAGAAAGGTGAAGAATTGCAAGACAATAGACAAACTATGGAATGCCGAGACAATACCCACGATGAGGATCTCCAACAATCGTCGAAGAATTCTCTAACTGTTACAACTCCACAATGCAAAGAATAGACCAAAAATGCGATGAGAATTGTGTAGATTTATAATATAATAAAGAGATATACTGCTATTATACTTTATCCAGTACTCGCTGAGTGCATATTTGTGTAATGGCCAGAAGAAAGCATCTCGGTTATCATAAAGACAAGTCGATCTAGGCAGAAGAGCTGGAGCAACATAATTTTAAATTACACTTCTATTTGCACTCAGATCATGTTTATATAGATATAGATCATATAGATCGGATAACAAAGTTCAGAGTTAGAAATTTATTACCTTCCGTCAAATATTTGGGGTCATGCGGCTAGCATAATTTTCTGCCTTAATAATGTGTTTCCGATAATGTTAATGCTCTGTGAATTAAGGGAAGTCTTATAAAAACATCGTCCCCAGAGTCGGGCAGGGCCAACTCTAACTCTCTCTTGATTCAATATGGCTAAGACACAATTTGTGCATATGACAGAACACTCAGAAAAAATAGGCGTTCTAAAAATAAGCCCAATTTTCTTACTTTTATACCCAGTCCGTTCTTGATTTTTCCGGTCAAAAAATAAGACCATGTTCTTAAAAGTATAACAAACGTTATAAATCGACAAACAAATTAAGAAAACTGGTTCTTAAATTGTGTCTTGAAAAATGACCGACTGAGTCCGACCGATAATTATTGCTTAAAACCAAATGAATTTAAAGTTTGGCATCAATTATGTTATATTATTAAATAAAATAAAATAAAAAAATGCTAGTTTCGGCTTATCCAAGGTTTATATACATTTGAAGCTCGGGCTAATTCTATAGAAGAAGGCTCTAAACGAATTTTACACAATAATTTAATTTTCACTATATCATTTTGTTAACAGCTATTCGATTTTTTAGTCCGACCTTTTTAAAATTGGCAATTCAGTTCTGAAGCAGACAATATTAACATCTGGCAAGATTAAAGAGGCTATAATTGAAAACCAAAAGTCTTTCTCCCTAGGACTACTTTTTCGGCCGTTCTTTCCTGTCCTTTCCTATATAATATAATCAATTAATTTTTAAAATTTTTATACTCTGTACCGAAGTATTATAAGTTTGTGCAAAAGTATGTAACATCCAGAAGGAAGCATCTCCGACCCCATAAAGTATATATATTCTTGATCAGCATCAACAGCCGAGTCGATATAGCCATGTCCGTCTGTCCGTCCGTCTGTCCGTCTGTCTGTCCGTATGAACGCACAGATCTCAGAGATGGTAAGAGATAGAGGTTTGACATGTATGGGACATATGCTTCTTATGTCTGCAGGCAGATCAAGTTTATTTTCAATTTTGGCCACGCCCCCTCCCGCCCCCGTAATTTAGAAAAATCGTCATATCTCCCACAGTTTTGAAGATAGATGGCTGGTTTCTTTTGGACATATTTAGTTATTAGGATAACTTATCGATCCGCCAAAGAAATGAAGAAGATCGGATGAACGGTTTTCGAGTTATGATCAACAGACAAATTTTCTTGGTACAGAGTATGTTATAGTCGGGCTTGACCGACTTTCTTTCTTGTTTTTTAGAATTTTGATCAACAGACAAATTTTCTTGTTACAGAGTATGTTATAGTCGGGCTTGACCGACTTTCTTTCTTGTTTTTTAGAATTTTGTGAGATAAACTCAAATATAACAATACATATTTTAAGGATGGTAAAATTAAACAAGAAAGAAAGTCGGTCAAGCCCGACTATAACATACTCTGTACCAACAAAAATATACGCTCAGCATAAATTTTGATGCTGCAGTAGCAGTTATTACTCTGCAGCAGCGAACAGTCTTTTGATCATAACTCGACAGCCGTCCATCCGATCTGCACCATTCCTACGGCGGATCGATAAGTAATCCAGACTACTAAATATGACTAGAAGGTACGAACCATCTATCTTTAAAACTGTGGGAGATATGAGGTTTTTTCTAAATTGTGGGGGCGGGAGGGGGCGTGGCCAAAATTGAAAATAAACTTGATCTGCCTGCAGACATAAGAAGCATATGTCCCATACATGTCAAACCTCTATCTCTTACCATCTCTGAGATCTGTGCGTTCATACGGACAGACAGACAGACGGACGGACGGACAGACGGACATGGCTATATCGACTCGGCTGTTGATGCTGATCAAGAATAAATATACTTTATGGGGTCGGAGATGCTTCCTTCTGCCTGTTACATACTTTTGCACAAACTTATAATACTCTTTGTACCTACGGTACAGAATATAAAAACATCGATGGCGTACAGAAAACATAGATGTTTGCAATTTCTTCGAAACATCGATACATCGATGAAAACATCGATGTTTGTCCCAGCTCTACTACAGGGTGCGCCATCTAAAGTGTCGGTATGGCAACACTGAATAACTTTGACATTTACCAACCGATTGCTTTCGTTAGACATGTTTTGGAAACAGCAATCTAGTATAATTTTGACCATGAAACGCTTCACACCAAAACAACGTGCCGAAATAGTGACGCTGTTCATCGAAAATAATCGTTCAATTGTGCTAACTCAACTCAACAAATTTTGATGACCGATGAGGCCTATTTCACGCTTTCTGGTGGTGTTAATAAGCAAAATTGTCGCATATGGGGCACGGAAAATCCACACCACATCCATGAAATACCATTACACGACCAAAAAGTTACCTGGACGCCTGGTATCAAAAAGAGGCGATATTGACTGGCCACCCAGATCTCCAGATTTGACCGCCCCAGACTTATTTTTGTGGGGCTATTTAAAAAGCAAGGTTTACGCCAGCGATCCACAGACCATTGAAGAGCTTAAGGCCAACATTCGTGCCGAAATCGCCACTTTATCGACTGAGACGCTCGAAAAAGTGATGGAAAATGCCCCAAAAAGGGCACATTTTGTTGTGGCCAATAAAGGCGGCCACTTGATTGATGTTGTGTTCAAAAAGTAGACGAAATAAATTGTACAGGATCAAATTAAAGGAACAAGATCAACATAAAGCAATCGGTTGTTTGTTTTTATATGTATTCAGTGTTGCCATACCGACACTTTAGATGGCGCACCATGTATATATGTGTAGCTCTAGCTAATTGTTCACTAAAATAATTGTTTCAGCCTTTAAGTTTGAGACTCTCGCACCCTTTAGACTAGTTAACAAAATAATCACTGGGAAATAGCTCAGATATTTGAATGTAATTATTGTTGAATCGAACCGAAATCTGGGGTTCGGAACATGTTAAGTTTTAATTGTTTTTACCCACTTGGTTCGGTTCAAAAGTGGCTTGCAGCCCTGAATTAAATGAGTAATTGAGAGTCAGTTATGTCAGTCAGTGTCATCCATAATTCACACAAACATTCACTAAGATTGTCAGGCCACTTGAATTAATTCAATATGAATCAAATCTAATACAAATTTGTTTCTGAATTATTAATATTCAAAAGCAAAGCATACTTTGAAGAGCATTTATAATTTGTTTGTACATAAACAGGGAATTAGTCAACGACATTTGGGTATCTATATCTCACAAGTTTTCTTAGAGTGTTGTTCGTCACAAATTCTAACAAAATCTAATTCCACTTCCTCCATTCGAGGTCTGCCACCATAAACCCATTATTTAAATTAACCTTTGCACAATTGTATAGAAATACATATTCTGCCGGCAAAGTAGTATCTAAAAAAATTGGAAAAATAGGCCAATCAACAGTCTGGTCAATGCGCAACAAGATTCAAAAAGATTATCTCAACTGATTTTATATTTGCTTTCACGAAATCTAAGCCAAATCTAAATCGCTTTCAGGAATACCACTAGTATTTCCTCTAACGCCGGCTAGAATGCTTTACATGCGTGGTATGTTGGCAAATTGCCAATTGGCAAGTGTAATGCTGCAAAATAATTGATACGGTAGATTAAAATTAACATTAAATGTTTCAAATAGTCAGTTGAGTAGAACGTTATAAACATGATACAATAATTACAAGGCAATATAACCGGAAGCGCGCTTTCACGTGCGCTATAATCGATCAAATCTCAGCTATGTGTATACAAAAACCAGGGCCACTTTAGCTCAATTTCTTAAAAGTTCAGGTTAAGTAAACGATGGACAAAGTCTGTTTCTCGAGATACCCAGAGTTAAAGTACTTTATTTTATTTTGCTTTGCTTTATCGCTGCTCTAGGATTGGGGGTTGGTCGTTTTTCCAAACCAGGACCAGGTTCCAGATCAAGAGTGTGCGAGACACAATCAATTAGTTATTCACAATTTCAAATTTGAATACGAACTGTCACGATAGTCTTCCCGACAACAACGAGCAATTTACTCTTGTATGGTTGTGAAAGTAGATTGCTTGATCATTGTTCGATAATGATTTTGTTTTGTTTTCGTTGTAGACTCAATTTGGATTGATTGGTTTGGGGTGGGGTTTGTGTGTGCCAGCCTATACCAGTGGCTAAATGGCCTTCAAGGGGAGAAACTGTAAGAAAATGGCAAAGTTTTTTAATTTGCTCATGATATTACCTCTACACTGTAAAAGAAACCGAGTTAAAACCATTTTCAAGAAAATTGATTTGATCTCGACATTAATTTTAAAATTTCAAATACAAGTCATACTAGATCGAACTTAATACAAGTTCGAATGGCTTGAAACAATCCTGATACAAGTACAAGATGTTTAAAACAATCCTGCTACAATTCGTGTATCAATCTAAAAAGGCTTATTTCAAGCTTGGATTCGCACTTGAAAATCAAACGATTCTGACTCGATGTTGAAGTAAATATTGACTTCCAATGTCAGAGTAAGTGCAAAAGAATTCAACAGCAAGAAAATGTTTCTCTTTAATACAGTGAGGCTAAATCGGTACACACACATACGCACTGGCTTCTATAAACTTAAGAGTTATAGTATAGCTTGTTCCCTTTAAAAATGGGATAAGGGGGATCATGAAGTTGTGCGAATGTATGTAACAGGGAGAAAACCTTTCCCACCCTATAAAGTATATACATATATACTTGATCAGCATCAAAAGCCGAGTCGACATAGCCATGTCCGTTTGTTCGTGTAAGTGTAGGAACAAAAAAATAAAATCCAATAAACCTTGATTAAACCGTGGTTAATACTTAGTCTTTATAAAGAGTAGACCATTTTGGAAGCAGTGGACGAATGTTAATAATCAGTATTAATTGACGTTTTCCACAGTTTATTAGACTCTTCCGTCTCAACAAAAACATTTTTCATAAGACTCTAGGGACACTCCCAGAAATCTTTAGAAATTTTTGTATAAACGTTCGGACTTTGAATTGAACTAGAAGGGACTATTTGTGTAAAGTGACAAGAATGATTCAATTCACCTGCCTTTAACATTCGTTTTCAAATCTCTTTACTTTTGTCATTAAATGAACCTAAATTCGAAACAGAACCTTAGTTTTAATAAAAGGACCGATCGGCGACCCGAACCTTAGACCTTCAACAGCTTCAAACCCCAGCAAGAAAACTTCTGCAGAATTTGACAAGTTTTCAATCTTGCTTAAAGTAATTGATAAACTAATACACCTGGAACTTTACGTGCTGACACACAACCGAATAAAATGCCCAGACCACCAAGTCGTAAAGGCTTTATCAAAAACCATTTTCAATTTGTTTAATTACCAAGAAATGCACTCCATTAACCTATCCCATTATCAATGACTGGAATTATGTACAGGGTTGCCCATATTCGACGGACCCATGTTTTTTTAAAAAAAATCAAAGAAAAAAATAAAAATTTGGCGGTTGGCAATCTTAATCATTTAATTTGTTCCAAGTAGATTTGTTTACATCAATTTTTGAATATGATATCTTTCAAATGGCCGCCTCTGGCGTTGATGGCGTATTGTGCTGCTCTTTTTGCAGCATTTTCCATCGTTTTCGCCAACATTTCGGCCGGAATAGCGGCTATTTCTTCACGATTGTTGTCCTTGAGCTCTTCTACGGTCCTTGGCTTGTTAACGTAAACCTTTGACTTCAAATATCCCCACAAGAAGAAGTCAGGCGGCGTCAAATCGGGCGAACGCGGTGGCCAGTCCAAATCACCACTTTTCGACATCAAACGGCCCGGAAACAATTTCTTCAGAAAATCGATTGTTATGCGACTTGTGTGCGGTGGAGCGCCGTCTTGTTGAAACCAGAACTGCCTCATACGCTTTCGACGAATAATTGGCATCACAAAATTGGTCATCATGTCGCGATAACGCTCCTGGTTGATGGTAACAGCATGGCCATTTTCATTTTGGAAGAAAAACGGCCCAATGACCGTTTTCGCACTAACGCCGCACCAAACTGTGACTTTTTCGTCATGAAGAGGCACTTCTTGAATCTCCTGAGGATTTTCAGTGGCGTAAATACGGCAATTTTGCTTATTTACGGTCCCATTCAATGTGAAATTTTAATTTTTTAAAAGCACGTCGTTGAGTTTTCACAATTGACTTGTTCTGTTGAATGTAAATTTCAACTATTTCAGAGCGCTCGCGTGGCGTGTATTGTTCCATGGTAAAAATCTGCTTGGACTGACGCTTCAAACGCGGTATGTCATTAAGCGATCTGACATCTCTGTCAAAAGTTATGGCGTTGCCAGATGGGTCCGTCGAATATGGACAACCCTGTATGTTCAAAGGTCAACTAGAGTTCTACATGTCATAAAAATGATTGGAAAATGGCTAATTGCTGATCCACCTGCAGTCAAAATCAAAAACAAAACAAAAAGTAGACCAGAGAGAAAGCCCCCGCGGGGAGGGCGGTGCTGGTGGTCACTAAAAATAAACAAAACAAATATACAAAATCGTCAACCGCAGCCGCTTGCACTCAAAAGCCTAAAGCCAATTAAGACAATCAATCGCAAAAACCACCCATAACAAACTGTCTACACAAATACCGCGAGTAGCTGGCAGCTGGCGCCTGGTACCATCCCCAATCCGCAATCCCCCGGTCAATTTCATGCTGATAAAGACGACTTCGTGCCTTGGTAAATCGGCTTATGATCAAGCTTAACGGAAAGAAAACAACCGATGAAGTTCGTTGAATTTTTACATACAAGTTATATCGGTTTGTCAGTCGATGAGTTATTTTCGAACGGTAAACATATACACGCAATGCCATTTGGCAAATGAAATAACACAAAAAGAAAACCACACCGCACCTGAAGCGTTGCAAGACGAAATATTGGATTACCTTTGCCAGTGGAATTAACGATTTTTCACCGACAAAAAGGAAGACTCAAACGGAAGTGAAGGTGAGTGGAAATTACACAAAGGTTCGATTATGCAAGAATATCTATTTTTTTGTTGTTTTTTTTTTGGCAGCGATGAGTGTGCAACAACCTCACGTACGACCCCTGCAGCCGGCACTGCAGGCGATTGCCATTGATGAGCTGAACGAGGTGCCACAACGTTTAGCGGAGGATATAGAAGCACTTAGAGATTGGGTACTCAAGCAGCCGCATTTGCGAGCCTGCACCGATGATCAGTTTTTGTTGGCCTTTCTACGTGGCTCCAAATTTAGCCTGGAACGAGCCAAGGCGAAGTTCGATCGCTTCTACACGTTGCAGTCAACCATTCCAGAGGTGTTCAACGAACGACGTTTGGCCACAGATCCGGTGGTCTTGGACATCATACGCATGGGGTAGGTTGGAAACAATCAGACAACAAATTCATGATTTAAATGAGCTCTAATTGAAATATAAACTATCTTGCATTCAGTACAAAGAAGACTCACAATACGTTGGATTTTTCATCTAGAGGCCTTGTTTAATGTTTTCTTGTGACCCTAAATGAAATATATATACAGTGGTGTCCAGGAAATCTCTAAAGATTTCCGGATAAACAGTTTCATTACGTAAAGTATCTCCAAAACGCAAGAGAGAATTGAAACCGACTGTCTCCTTCACTAAAATCTAATAGCCGACATTATTCTTGTCACTTTACATATAAAGTTCTCCTAGTTTAGTTTAAAGTCCGAATGCTTATACGAAAATCTATAGAGATTTCTGGCACACTTCCCTTGAGGACTGATTTAACAATCAGAATCACTTGAATCTTAGTTTATGTATTCTCGTTTTTCTTTCAAGAATTTAGCCTTATAGCCTTCAGCATTGAATGAGACCATCGTTTAATTGCCAGAAAGCCGTGATTATTGAATATTATAATAAAAGTGAGGTCTAGCAGGTCCCAAAATAGTCCAAAATGTTCTGAGTACTTGCCGAAAAGGTATTTTTGCAATTTCTTACTTTAATTAAGAACTTTCGTACCTACTGCTGTCGAGTTAGACACGAGTGTCTTTTGTGTTCCGTGTGGCAGACACGCACGTCTTAACACAACCTGTTCGTGTTCGTGCCACTACATATGCTGGCACTACCCAAATCTACAGAATACTCAGAGAGTTTTATGTTTCGAAGATAAATTGCACACCGAAATTATTGGACTTTCATTGGATATCAGAGTTTATGTCAAGCTCACTGAAATCAGTGGAAAAGCGTACAGTACCCATTCATTATGTAGGTTTGTTTTTCGCCCAGTGTAACAAAATGTAGTTTTAAAAAGTTGACGCCATTATTCCAACTAACACCTAAACTTTAACAAAAGAATTTCCAAAAAATAGTTATTAAAATCAGACTAAAAAAATAAATTCTTGCGGTTCGTGCCGTAATACGACACGCGCCCATCTCTAATACTGAAACCGTATGTGCTTAATTCTTTAACAAAATGCTTTTTTTTACAAGTGAATAAGTAAAAGACTAAATCCACTGATCAATTATTGCTTTATTTTCCCCCTATAGAGTTCTGTTGCGTCTCCCAATCGATGCCGATGATCCGGGACCCTGTGTTTCGATCATTCGTGCTGGCGCCTACGATACCAGCAAATACAAATTCCAGGATATCATCAGGGCTGGCTCTATGTTTGGCGAAATTATGATGTTCGAAGACGAAAATGCCACCGTTTGTGGATATGTGGAGATAATGGATATGAGTGGCATTACGGGCAGCCACTTTTTTGCGCTTCAACCCCAATTGCTCAGCAAGTTCTCCAATTATGCGGATGAAGCTATGCCTACACGTCAAAAGGGCATACACTTTATCAATGCACCTGCTGCCTTTGAGACGGGCTTCAATTCGCTTAAATCTTTATTTCCCAGCAAGATCAAGGACCGGGTAGGAGTGCATGATTCCAAATAAGCTTAAATTTAATTCACTTTTTGCCCCTATTTAGATCTCTGTTACTTCCGATCCGGACGCCATATTCCAGCTCGTACCCCGTGAATATTTACCTCAGGAATATGGCGGTACTCGAGGCACTATGCTGGATATAAGTCGTGAAATGGAAACGAAACTGGCGAACTATGCCACATACTTTAGGGCGTCTCAAAATTTTGGCACTGATGAAAAGTTGCGCGAATTTGGTGATCGATTGCAGGAGAATAAGCGCTCTTCCTTTGGTGCAGTGGGTTCATTTCGTAAACTGGAAATTGATTAGGTTAATTAACTGGAACACTTATCTAAGATAAGTAATTGATTGACCAGGTCTAATCTTATCTAAATCTAAATGGACGGATTAGCAGCGAACAATTATTGAGTTAGGGTAAAGTCGTGAATAGTGCATTAGAAAGAATGTGTATAGTGAATATATATAAGCCAAACGGTTGAGTGAATTGCCCTAATTAACAATTGACAGATTCATGTCAAATGAAGGAATTATTTGCTTAAGTAGGGTTTACGCACTTATCACTGTAATAAATTATTTTTACTTTAGTTAAGTGGTTTTAGTTTAAATCTTAATCTATTCTGAGGCATTCGGTAGAGGTGAGTTCACATAATTATAGTTATTATATTTGAGTGAAAAATGATCGATTTTAATAACCTTAAATTCTATATACGACACAGAAGCAGGCCCGTAGAGAGGGGGAGGGGGGGGGGGGGGGGGGGCCGGGCTGTTGAAATTGACAATCTGAATGCTCTCCTTTCAGATTTGCAGTTTATACGAAATCGATGGGGTCTCATTCTGAGTGAATGTAAACTTTTGTATTGAAACAGAATACCTATTGCTCATCTGTATATATCAGAGGTCGAAAAAAACAGTTAACACTTATTTTCAATGTGTTTCTCACTAACGGAAACACAAAAATCATGAGCAATTACTGTTTCTCACAGTGCCTTATTTTTTTTTAGAAATGTCTTTGTGTTTTCTGTTGACTGTTAATTTTTGAATTTACGTGTCTCGCTCAGTGGGAAACACATATTTTCGTTTTTTTTGTGTTTCTGTTTTACAAAGACACATATAAGTGAGAGAAAAAAAATAAGTGTCTTTTCCTCATAAATTGACCAACGTTCATCCGATCTTCCCCAACTCTTTGACGGATTAATAAATAATGCTGATTACTAAATATCTCTAGAGTGTTCGAACCATCTATCTGCAAAACTGTGGGAGATATGAGGTTGCTTCTAGCTCTTTCTACCTAAGAGATTTGATTGTTGGTACCGACAGTCAGACAGACGGACACGAGGACACGGCTATATCGACTCGGCTGTCGATGCTGATCAAGAATATATATACTTTATTGGGGCGGAAATGCGTTTGAACAAGATTAATATACTTGGTTTGCCTTTGGTACAGTGAATATGTGAAAACTGGTAAATGAAAAAATTGTATAAATCATTGTCCAATCATATCCACTAAGTAAATGGTCATAGCATAGACTAATAGAATAATTCCACTTATTGACATCCACTTTTGTTTTTCTGTTATACTTTAACTGTTAACAGAAAACACTTTGAACTTATGTGTTTTTTCAAAGTGTTTTTTAAGGACAGATAATTTGTTCTCTCAAAAATTAACAGTTAACAGAAAACACAAAGACATTTCTAAAAAAAATAAGGCACTGTGAGAAACAGTAATTGCTTATGATTTTTGTGTTTCCGTCAGTGAGAAACACATTGAAAATAAGTGTTAACTGTTTTTTTCGACCTCTGGTATATATACATTATATATGTATCTAAACATTAACAAAACTCAACATGATTTTAGTTATGTAGAAAAATATTTCTTATTAAATGGGGGCCCGCGAATTTTTTTCCCCCCGGGCCCGTAATTCCTCTCTATGGGCCTGCACAGAACCGTACCGATTTCACTGCAAATTTTTGTACCCAATAGTAATTCATATTGATCCCGATAACATTTCGTTATTTTGTACAATTTAATCAACTTAAAGCATCAATCTCTAATTATATTTGACAGCGGTTTATATAGGCAATGCTCTACACAAGGACGGGATCGAAAATCTTCGGGATTAATATGGAAATGACTCGTTCCTTAGCAGTTAAAAATAAGCTTTCCGCCAATATAAATGCCCGGTCCGAAACCGGAATTCTGAAGTTCTTTGAGAATACTGATGGAATAAAAGACCGTGCGAAGTTCGGCCGTGCGGGCACTGTGCAAACGCCAAAAGCCATCAAAGCCGTGAAAGATCGAATTCGTCGAAAACCACTACGCAAACAGTAAATCATGTCTCGTGAGATAAGCATCAACAAGGACAGCAAGTCGCGTGTTCAACAATCGTAGAACTATAGAGTGAATGCTGTGCCATCAAATCAAGCGTCCGAACTCATTCCAAGAGCCCAGAGAGGTCACCATCCGGCTAATGTGTTGGTTTGGTGGAAAGCCACCTATGATGTGGTCACCGTGCTCCATTTTTGAGAAAAAGGAGTCGAAACTTCGACAGTTAACCAAGATCCTAGATGTTATTCCAGGAACCATGAATAAATTTAAAAAAGGTGTACAATATATATTTTCCGAACAAACAACCTAGCAAAGCTTTAATGTAATCATTACTTCGCATATTCCATTACTTTTCATTACAATAATCTCGATTATTCAGACAATGACAAAAATACTTCCTTATCACCTGTTTTGTTTAGCAATCGAAATTGTTGCTTGGAACTACGATTATTCAAAGATAATTTCAAATTGTAATTACTCTTACAATTACTTGAAGAATTGTACCTGTGAAGGGGCATTATTGAGTAATTATCCTTGAAAGGTTAAGTTATTCATGTAATTGTAGGTACCAACAATGAAAGTTTGAACAACATAACATTTAATCGTTGCTGATCATGGTAATAAAAAGCAAACTAATAAGAACAAATGTTCTTACATACTACAAAAATATGATACTTTATATAATGGATGTCTCATTCCAGCAGAGAGAATATCTAATTCCACAGGAATCATTATCTTATGTTTTTAATTATCAGAAAAATTGTTATGGTAATGGTTATGGTAGTTGTATTATGTTTTCAGCTCTGCAACCTAGCATAGCTGTGCGTCAGTAGTGTCTTTTTAAATCATTGTCTAATTGTAAAAATATTTTGAAATATAAGAAAACAATTTAAGAAACATGAAAGAAAGTCGGTCAAGCCCGACTATAACATACTCTGTACCAAGAAAATTTGTCTTTTGATCATAACTCGAAAACCGTTCATCCGATCTTCTTCATTTCTTTGGCGGATCGATAAGTTATCCTAATAACTAAATATGTCCAGAAGGAACAAGCCATCTATCTTCAAAGCTGTGGGAGATATAACGTTTTTTCTAAATTGCGGGGGCGGAAGGGGGCGTGGCCAAAATTGAAAATAAACTTGATCTGCCTGCAGACATAAGAAGCATATGTCCCATACATGTCAAACCTCTATCTCTTACCATCTCTGAGATCTGTGCGTTCATACGGACAGACAGACGGACGGACGGACGGACGGACAGATGGACAGACGGATGTGGCTATATCGACTCGGCTGTTGATGCTGATCAAGAATATATATTCTTTATGGGGTCGGAGATGCTTCCTTCTGGATGTTACATACTTTTGCACAAACTTATAATACTCTATGTACCTTCGGTACAGAGTATAAAAAATGAAGAAACAAATCGAGCTTTTCACGACAATTAATTTTTCCTTACTAATTATCGCGATTTGGTTACCGCAGCAATTTCAAAAAAATGTAAGTGTAAGTAATTTGAAAGTATGGGATCGGAGGTTATTATTGGCGATTTCTTTTAAATTTCTATTAGCAATGGCTTTGGAAATGTTGATAAAAGGAGCACTAACAAATAAAACGACATTAGCCATAACTACTAGGATTCGATAAAATCCGTAAATTGAAATCTTATTATTTGGTTAAAAAATTATGATGTAGTCTTTTTTGTTATACCTAAAACATTAATCTTTTTGTAGGTGTGTTAAAAAAGTCTTACATGTCGAGGTTGTTGACTCCAACAACGAATACTGGCTATGTTATTAAAACCCATCTGGAGTTTATGACGGCTAAGCCAATCACAGTTTTGCGATTTGCAATCGAACCATAGGTTTTACCAATGGCTTTATTGATATGATCAGTCCAAGAAAAAGTCTTGTTGAAGGTGAATCCTAATTCCAAGATATTTTATCCAGCGAATTTAGCAAATTTCGGCGAAATGCTGAAAATTAGTTCAATTGTTTTATTCGGAGAGATTATACGCTGGATTTTTGGGGAAATCATCTTGCCAAAGAGCAACACATTATCCTCCTTACTCAGGTTGTCCAGCATGCGAATTTTGCTTGCACACTTGATGCACGATTTAATTGATTTTCATGAAAGCAGTCAGACAAAACATTTAAATCAGCCTTGAGGTTGATTTTGATTTCGATTCTGATTTTTGTATTGTTTGATAGTTTTTCGGTTTGACAGTTGAAATTTTAATCAGAGTCTAAATCACTTGCAAAAAAAGTATTTATAATTATGAAAAATACAGATATCCAATATATTCAAAGTTTGGAGACGTTCTTCGCGATCAAGAATACATAGCTTAGGTGGTCGAAAATGAATATTTCAATGCATGCAAATGCAAACTTCTGGGTAAAAATAGTAAATAGTAATACCCTTCGGTATGAAAATATGACCTTGAAATATTCTTTCTGGATAGGAGCGGTCTAGTGTACACGCCACAGTATTAAAGTTAAGTTAAGTTAACCGATTTGTTGCTACTGCCGATAAAAACATGGAAAGAGCTTTTATTGGGAAAAAAGCTGAGCGAAGTTTAAATTGATAATAAAAGCTGATGTCGCATATCTTTCTGAAGCTTGCGAAAAGCTTAAGATCTATGATCTATGAAAAATAACACGGTGAGGCAAGATTATAATTATGCGATACTCAACTTTCGCTCCCCCGAAGCATAGACAATATTATTAACTGACAAGTTTTTAGACGCCAAATAATGAAAACCAAAGAGCTTTTCTCACTTAGACTAGATTTTCAACTAACCGCTCGTCTGGCAGCTACATGCTATCGTCATATCTTTGTGTAAAGTTTGGTCAAGATAGCTTTACAACTGACGGAGAAGAAGTTAGAAGAAGTTAGGAGATACAGATCACATCTGGACAATTTTTATAGACCCTCTGCAAGGGTATAAAAATATGAAAATGAGCAACACTGCGTATGAGTGACTCAAAAAAACTTAAGAGCCTCCACGAACCATTTAAGTCATTTTTTGCGTCTCTGGTGTTAATTTATGCTTATAATACAGCAAATAGCTACGGATACCACAACCTTCATAATGTATTATTCTCCCACCACACTGAAAAAATAGAAATTTGAGCTGGATTAATGTTAAATATATTTTTTGTCATCCAACAGTACTGGAAATCATCCTAAAATTCTAAAAACATCTAAAATTCACACTGAGAAACAGCTAACATCTTTATTAAAGATTGCCGTGCCAAAATTTGATCATCATTCCAAAATCTTCTGGGGATGTTCCTTTTGAATTTCGTTCCAATCATTGCTTTCACGATAGTTTTTGGTCCACCACTATAAATTTGTCATTCGCTGCGAAGCAAACACAAATTCGATGAAAGAGAATAGCAAATTCCAGTTAATTCAAAAATGTCTGGCAAAGAAACCAGTAAGATAAAATTTAAGGTTCAATTGATCTATGAATCTGACAATATTTGTCTACATTTGCAGTGTGCAACAAAGCAACCGTGAGTCGCATTGTGTGGACTCAAAACATGGAGAACTTCTTGACAGACATGGGGCAGGAAAACATTGTTGATTTAAAAGGAGCCTGGAAGAACTCGCATGGAGATGAGCGAAAGCAATGAGGGATGCCGGGTTCGTAGGCGTAAGTAGCAGCGAGTAGCAGCCTTAGCACTGTTCCAAAATGTAGCTTTAATTCTGTAGTGGAGCCCCATACATATTGCAAAAGCAGTTTAAAGAAATAAGAAATCTAGCAATAGCAGAACTTATCTCTTCTGCACCAGATGAATAATCAGCTATTGGTTCGGCTGCTCGAGGGGATGATTTGAGGCCAGTTTCCAATTTTCATTAATGGCACTATTGTGGACATTTAAGATGTTGTGCAATATGCATCGGCACATAACAATACCATACATTTCTTGTCAAAATTCAGTTTGATTAATTTTTTCTTAGCAATTTGACAAATTACGTCTGGTTGATGTTAGATGTTGTCAATGTGAATCGCAATTTCACATCTTCAAAAAATTCCATGCTTTTCCCTGAGATATATTCAGGGTGATTAGCCTGTAAGGATGATCATTTTAGATGTAATTTGGATGATTTTCAGTTGCGTTGGATGATTAAAAGGATATTTAAGACATATTCAGTTCATTATTTTTTGCAATAGAATTTTATTTTCTTCATTATAAGGTCAAAAAAGGTAGGCTACACTTAAACATTATAAAGTAATTAGCATAATTTCAAAACCAAATTCACATTTATGTAAATACATAGAAAACGAAGTTCAAAATTGCAAAATGTTAAATATATAAAACTAGTGGCTTATTAAGACAACTTAAAGCACTTTGTAACAATTGCTTAAGGATTAAAGGGGGGGGGGCCAAGGGGGCATTCGCAATGCGTAAATATGTACAGAGAGGGGGGTGTTCCATGGAGTCCATGTGTTAACAATTGTAGTTGTCATTAAATGGTTATCATAAATTCAAATACAAGCTCCAAGTAGTTATTGTGGTTGGTTTTAAATGTTAAGTGATAAGTCCTATAAATACGTAGTGTTTTTTTTTTCTTGGGGTTAGCCATTTTGATTAGCTTGGACGTGTTTTGTATTGTGGTTTTAGGGCTTATGTGAGTTTTAAGTGTGTGTTGGGTCAATACCCATATAAAACAACATTTGTTTGAAAGCCAGAGAGAAGTTGTCTAGAAAATTCTAGTGGAATTTTTAATGAATACTAAGAAGTAATCTAAGAAAGTGATGATCCGATTTCGATGATAAGTAACTAAATCGGTTTTCTGACCACTTGCTTATAATGATGATCAAAAAATTAAGAATTATAAGTGTCATAAGTAATCTTGTCGGCTGTGAAGACTTGAGCTTGCCGTTGGAGCTGAAATTGACGATTGTTCACATACAAAAAGTTTTATAGGATCCCTCCTTAAGACCAACAATTTTCCAATTAAGACTTGAACAAAAGTTGAAAAACCCGGTGCGTGAAACCGTTCTATTGATTCAAAAGAATCTTTTGATCATTATTTTTAAGCCTAGCTATTGGAAAAGTTTAAATTTCGAACAATATGAGTTTTTTAACTTAATATCTAAATGATTATATAATCGATAAAACAATTCTCTCTAGCTTCCAAAATCTTGTAGCACTGCTTAACTCGATCTCATTCTATCTCATTCGTTAAACATAAACCAAAAGGCCAACTTATTGTGCAAAAAGGTACTTTGGAGGCGTGGTCAATATATCTATCTTATATGTGTTCCTGCGTCTTCCTTACGCCGACATTGTTGTTGTTGTTGCCGTGGCCATGGCCAACGTATTCCTAGCCATCACTGTGCGCAATCTCTCCTGCAGATAATCACATATAGAACTGTAGTGCTGTTGATGGGCCAACTGCAGAGCTGTCAAGCCTTCCTGGTTCTTTTGCAGCACATCACTGCCAGCGGCCACCAATTGCTTACACACGGTCATGTGCCCAAACATGGCAGCCGCATGCAGAGCGGTCTCACCATTTGGCAGCATTCCCAGATTGGGGCGATATTTCAGCAAGACGGTAATCACTGCCGCATGTCCTTTGTGGGCAGCCTTAAATAGGGGCGTGGCTCCATCACAACGTACTGCATCCACATTTGCCCCATTTTGCAGCAGCACTTTACAAATATGATCGTGACCCATTTGTGCCGCTATCCACAGTGGAGTGGCGCCATCAATGCGCTTGATGTCCGTCTCCGCATCGGCCTGAATGAGCAGTGACAGCACCGTGCGATGTCCATTTTGAGAGGCTATAAACACGGGTGTGGCACGGTCCTGGAAATCATGAAACGTACATTACAATTAACATTCTGCTAATGTCCCAGAACACCTCCAACCCACCTTCATACAGGCGTTGACATTTGCCCCGCAATCCAACAACTCTCTGACAATCTTTACATGTCCCCCCTGAGCTGCCACAAACAGGGGCGTGCCCCCATCCACCGAAGGAGTGTCCACACTAGCGCCCGCCTTCATCAAGATCTTCACCACATCCAAATACCCACCCTGAGCGGCAAAGAATAGTGGTGTGGTGCCCGTTGAACGTCGGGAATTGGGATCAGCTCCTTGATCCAGCAACTCCATTACACAATGTGTATGACCACCAGCAGCGGCCAATATAAGAGGCGTGGTACCATCCTGAAAGCAAATGGAAAGTGGCGATTAGAAACGGCTCTGCGCAATGAGGCCCCAATAAATAAGGCCCCAAAAAAATTGAAATAAGGCCCCAAAAATTTACATAGAAAACAAAAACAACAATTTTTCCTAAAAATTGGGGTGTTATTTCCTTTTTTGGGGCATTATTTCCTAAATAAAATTTGAAAATGAAATAAGGCCCCAAAAGAAGAAATGAAATAGGACCCCAAACTCATTTTTGGGGCTTTATTTCATTTTTATTGGGAAATAAAACCCCAATTTTTAATATGAATATTCTGGGGTCTTATTGCATATTTATTAGGAAATAAGACCCCAAATTTTCATATAAATTTTTTGGGGCCTTATTTCATTTTGCTTATTTGTGCTAAATCCACTGCCATTTTACACGGCTTGTATTTTTGAAAACGAAAAACATGCTTTTTGTATATTTTTGTCTTTAAAAATGATAAGTGAATTAAAGGAAAATATACCACCGCCGAAGAGGAGATATTTAATGGACGGAACTTTTAGAATAGTTCCCAAAGGTTGCTTTAACTTTTGCTTTAACCTGCTCCTAGTCATCTTTATTCAATATTTTGATGAGGTAATTATTTTGTTTTATTTATATATAAAAATATATATATCAATCTTTGCGCAAAAATAGCGCGATTTTTTAGTAAAAAATTTTCATTATTTCTTAATGTTATAGAAAGTTTATTTTACTCAAAATGCCAATTCAAAAATATTTACAAATCTTATTTTAGGTGTTCCCGATATTTTTTGTTTTCCATGCAAGTCTTTGTTTAATTAAAAATACTTATATCAAGATTGTAAATTTATTTCTAACTTATTGATTTCTAAATATTGAAAAAAAGCAATTAATGACCAAAAAAAAAAACAACTTAAAAATTGGGGTGTTATTTCATTTTTGAAATTGGGGTATTATTTCATTTTTTTTAGGGCCTTATTTCATCTCATCTCATCATTTTGTCTTTTGGGGCCTCATTGCCTGCAGCCATTAGAAACAAGACATATAATTGAAAGTTGATCAAAATTATTGAGGGAAGCAAGTTAATTTCTATTTTAATGCGGAGTGGGAACGAAAGGCTTGAGTCATTCTTTCGATTTGTGGAAATAGCCATACTAGACCTTGGTGAGCGGAGAAGGACTAAAAGATCCTAATACAATTAAACCGAACGAATATATCGATTTCGGTTACGGTTATTTCTTTTTTCGGCCGGGTTGCGTTTCGGTTACAAAATAATCATTTCGATTACCAGATTTCAAACCGACTAAATATAAATTTTGGTTTAAAAGAAGAAAACAAATGAAGCTTATAGGCTGGAGTGCGTTTTGCGTTAATAGCTAACAATCGGCTTTTTTCTCATACAAAAAAAGCTGATTGTTAGCTATGCTTGTTAACAAAATGTTCTATTAAATTAAGTATCTAAAGGAATTTCTAAGATAAATTTATGTCGACTTTAACACAGAAAATCGCCACACTTCTTTGGTCACCTTTTAAGCACTTAATAGTGCCATCCATTGCAGAAAGGCATAAGGTAGTTCCACAACTGATATTATTTAAATTTTATTCAAAAATTGGGAAAGTTTCGCCGGTCGTGGTCATGATGTTCATACCACCAATAAAGCTCACCATCACTTACAATCTGCAGTTCTTGTTCAAAAATTTAAAGATGATGTTGCTTCATTAATTTTAAAATATCAGTTCTAAGGGATTTGAAAAACAGGAACCTGACAAAAAGCCCCAAAAGACCGGCTTACACGAGTGCTTGCCACCCGTCTTTTCACAGGATTACCGTGGTCTGATCAAAACCTAATCTTTTAAATTTAAAAATTGCATTTAATGCAACGACTGAATATTTGAATTTGAATTTTTCTATAGATTAGATTTAAGCCCGGAGCAGGCTTAAAGTGATCCTGTTTTTCGGGATAAAAAAAAACGAGAAAGCTAAGCAAACTTCGTCTGTGCCGAATTTTTTATACCCTTGCAAATGTATATGATTTATGATATAGTCATCCGATTTGGCCAAAAATTTGTAAAATTATGTGGAAGCATGTGAAACAAACAAATACAAAATTGCAGGATGCTACCATTAAAAAAAAAAGTTTTTCTAACATAGACTGTTTTTCAGAACTATCTTTTGTAAGGCAGCTATACCATATAGTTGTCCGATTTTATTAAAACTTGGTAGATTTGCAAAGTTTGGAGGCGTTTCCATAGAAAATAAAAAAGTTTTTTTCACTAAAACTAGTTTTCCGACCGATTGTTTCTATGGGAGATATGAGATATAGTCATCCGATTTTGACAAAACCTTGAAAAATTGTGTGAAAGCTTATAAAATAAATATATGCCAATTTTAAATAGGTTTACATTGAAAACAAAAAAGTTTTTCTTACTAAGACTATTTTGCTAACCTTACTTTTCTATGGCAGCTATACTATATAGAAGTCAGATTTCGACCAATCTTGGCAGAATCATGGAGAAGCATTAAAAACTAGTAAATACGGAGTTTGGAGACGTTTTCATTAAAAACATAAAAGTTTTTCTTACTAGAACTAGTTTTCCGACCGATCGTTCCTATGGCAGCTATATGTTATAGTCATCCGATCCGGCCGGTTCCGACAAATGTGCAGCGTATTTGTACCAGAAGACTTTGTGCAAAGTTTGGTGGCGATAACTTTAAAACTGGCGGAGGAGATAGCATAGAAACAGCCGGACAGGCGGACATGGATATATCGACTCAGCTCGTCATGCTGATCAAGAATAAGTACACTTTATGTGGTCGGAAATGCTTCCTTCTATGCGTTACAAACATCTGGACAAGGGCAAGGGTATAAAAAAGTTTTGCTTTGGCATCTTTAACTCGACCATTAATGATATTTGATTTGAAGCAGGTTTTGCAAGATTTGTTCGAAATTACTTTATCAAATTGAGCACTCGCAATGGTTTTAAAATTTCGACATTTTGATTATTTACGACTTGCGTTTAAAGTTCAAGACTGATCACACTGCGAGTCCTCTTAGTAAACAAAACAAATCACTATTCCACAAATATTAAAATAATATTACATAAAATAACATAACAATTCCTCGAACCCATCAAAGCATGACTCGTGCGACTTAAAAATGCTGCCAGTAAAATATTGCACAATTTTTCTCCAAAAAAAAAACCACTATAGTCAAAAGTTTACAGCATTAAAACCACTTAACACTTCGTTTTGTTTACTTAAGTACGCACCAATTGGCAAATAAGCCGATAAAACTGCAGCACAACAAAGTTAACAAAAAAAAAATTAAATTAAATTTCACTTAAAGCTCAACGAAGCGCAAGCCAAGTATGCAAACTGGGGGAAGTACGCCAGCCAGCTGGCTTGAAGGCAGCGAGACACCACAAAAAGGGCATGTCAATTGGTACGTGACTTTGGAGCTTGGACTTAGGAAACTGCATTGAGAGCGAAATTTGTGATTTGGCCCCAGCACGCATGCAAATCCACACGAAACGATTTGAGCTCGCAATGGTGAAACTAATCGCAATTTAAATAAATAGCCGCTCACTTAAATAATTAGAGAACTCTCTCCCTCTCTCTATCATTCACTTACCTCATCTTTGCAGTCGATATGCACTTTGCCGCTATCCAAAACCCTTAGTAAACTCAATTCATCTCCACGCAAGGCTGCCATATGCAGCAACACATCCGAGGGCGTCTCTTTCTGTAAAGTTAAAAAAATACAACAAAAATACAAATCAATTAACAAAACTTAAATTTCAGCAGCTGTCAAAATAGCCTACATTTGAGTAATCACACAAGCACACTCAAATCCCCACCAGACCCCGAGGACCGCCCACATGGCAGTGGGAAATTACTTTTCCTGCTCGACGTCATAGTAATTAGGGCCGAGCAGCAACAACAACAACTATTTCATAGCGGATGTTGAGACACATTGGTTGCATTTTTATGTTGAATGGATGGATGTTAACCCATTGATGGGTACATTACTAGTATGACGATTGAATTGAAAACAACACGCTTAAAATTGTAGCATAGGGCATTTTCAAAATTGTAAATAAGTTTTCGAAAATTATGAATCATTCAAATTTACCCGGACAAAATTTGACATGTTTGCAGCGCATTTCCATAAGCCACTGATCCGCTTAATAATTTGACAAAACAAAAATATTTAAATGTTGGCCTAGCCAATAGTTATTAAGCATTTTAACTCAGGATGTGGGATGTTAGATGTTAGATGTGCTCAGTGTGAATAGGCTATAAGATAGAATTTTAGATTTTTTTCATATGTTCAGGTTTTAAAAACTTTAAAAATGTTATTTTCAAACAACAAATCGGTTGAATATGCCGGTAACTCGAAAATTGAGGAAGTTCTATCCATTTGGCATTTAATTTCATAAATATTAAATTGGAAAATTTGTCAGAAATTGCTAATAAATTTTACTTTTAGTTCTTAATTTGCCCAAACAACATTATAGAGATATTAAAGCAATTAGGACCAGGGTTGCAAACCGGGTTTGAACCGATCCGATTGGAACCCGGAACTCCGACTTTTGTTTTACTGTAAGCTTGAACCCAACCACCTTAAAAATAAAAAAATCCCGAACCCTTTCCGAAACTAAAATTTCGGTTCGGTTCCACAAACCATATATCTTCTGTTATATGGTTGGGTTTAGTGCGACTGACACCTAAAATGGACAGAAAAGTGGAATGCATAATCTAGAAAAATGTTGAAAATTACTTTTAAAATCACCAGCCATTATAGAATCTAATATTTACGCTACTCGATTCTAAAGCTTTTTCAATAATTTTCAAAAGATAGAGTCTTACATTGCACTGGTAATATTTTTTTAGTAAAATTTCTAGGAATTATATATTAAATATTCCCTTGTGTTCTTCTATTCGAGTCCGACCTAAAACCTACGCTACTCCCACTCGATTAGTGTAGTTTTTATGACGAATGCGATTTTTAAAACAAAAAAATTATTAGTATTGTATAAACCATGAATTTAACCAATGTTCGAACTAAAACCTTCTCCCAAAAACATCGAACCTTAAATTTTCGAACCTTAACCATTGGTTAATTTTGGTTTGAGCCAGTGATTCGGAGATCCGAATATTATTTTTGACTTGCCGCCTTGACTAGAACCCCGATAAGAACGCTTTGGCATTAATGCTTACAGCAAAGGATCTAACAAAGCAGCTTGCGCTAGTACGAAAAGCAGTTGTCAAAGTCATTTCAATTGGATTAAAAAGTAAAAATTGTGGAACTCACAGCAAATTATTGTAAGAAAATTAAAAGAAGTCCTGTTGTTAAAATCCCTTTGGCACTTGCAATTGCCGTATGCTCCCAGTTTTACACAAAATTTAAAAAAATAAAACGAGAAAGTTAAGCTAACTTCGTCTGTGCCGAAGTTTTTATACCCTTGCATGTGCTCACTTAAATATTTTCAAAAAATTCTTTTTCCCATTTTCCGACCGATCGTTCGTATGGGAGCTATATGATATCGTCATCCGATTTGGACAAAAACTTGTAGAATTATGTAAAAGCATGAGAAACAAACAAATACACTAAGACTAAGACTGTTTTCAGACCTATCTTTTGTATGGCAGCTATACCATATAGTTGTCCGATTTTAATAAAATCTGGTAGGATTATAAAAAAACATATCAAACCTACGATTACAAAGTTTGGAGACGTTTCCATGGAAAAGAAAAAGGTTTTTCATACTAAAACTAGTTTTCCGACCGATTGTTCCTATGGGAGGTATGAGATATAGTCATCCGATCCGGTCGGCTCCGACATATTAGTAGTGTGCATCAAAAAGAAGACTCTGTGCAAAATTTCAGCTCGATAGCTTCAAAACTGAGAGAAGAAACGCATAGAAACAGTCAGACCGACGGACAAAGCTCAATCGACTCAGCTCGTCACCCTGATCAAGAATATATATAGTTTATGGGGTCGGAAATGAATATTTCTATGCTTTGCAAACTTCTGGGCAAAATTATAATACCCTCTGCAAGGGGATAAAAAGGTGTGTGGTCACATCAAGCACCAAAAGTAGAGGAAAGTTAACTTCGGCTTGGCCTAAGTTTGTATACCCGTGCAGCACTAATTTGAAGGACATTTCCACTGAAACAAACAAGTTTTTGTCACTAAAACTACTTTTCTGACTCTTCTTTTCTATGACGCCATACCATACAGATGTCCGATTGCGACTTAGTGAAACTATGGGAAGAAATTCAAAGTTTGGAGGCGTTTTCTTTGAAAATAAAAAGTTTTTCTCACAAAAACTAGTTTTTCGACCGATCATTCCTATGGCAGCTATATGCTATAGTCATCCGATCCGGCCGGTTTCGATACTTATGCAGCGAATTTGTACTACAAGGCTTTGTGCAAAATTTGGTTGCGATAGCTTTCAAGCTGACGGAGGAAATCGCATAGAAACAGACGGGCATGGCTACATCGACTCAGCTCGTCATGCTGATCAAGAATATATATACTTTATGTGGTCGGAGATGCTTCCTGCTATGCGTTACAAACATCAGAACATTTTTAATATACCCTCTTTTTTGTTAAATTCACGCATTTTTATTAAAAATGTTTGAAGTTTTTTTGGGGACAATTTTGTTTCAGATCTCTATTTTAAACTCTTTTTGAGCTATTTACAATTTTAAAAATTCACCATGCTACCCTTTTAACTTTAGCTTGGAACACCCCAAATGAAAAATATGTTGTTGTGCGTCGAATGATTAAGTTTGCCACACACACAGCAAAAGTCAATAACCTTGTTTCTCTATAGTTTTCTTGATGAGTTGAGTGTTAAGAAATCCCGTTTTTAAAGGGTCTTACATTTTGCAACGTATTAACCCATTTGCATAAGGTTAACTTTAGAAACAAGAACATCTCTGAATATTGTCAAAAAATCGCTTTTTGACAGATATTCGGTGAAATTTTCTCATATTTAAAAACATTTTTTAGCTGGCAAGTGTTCAGTTTTTCCAATTACTATGAGACTCAGTCCTTCCAATTTTATTTACAATATGCTTTCTAACACTTTAAAACCCCATTCGCACACTTAAGTGTTAAATAAAAATGAACGTATAAGGGGTCCCTCCGCTTCCATCAGCACCCCACATAACCAAGCGACTATTAACAAACGACCATTGGCGGTCAACCAAAGTCTCCCACTTGTTCACTGAGCGGGGAAATACAAGAAAATATTTGCACTAAATGTTCCGCCTCTGGGAGCGGGAGCAGGAAAAATGTCAACTTTGCGTTAATGAAGCGAATTAAGTGTATGAATGTGTGTGTGTTGTGTTTGTGTAATGAATGTGTGAGTTGGTGGGTACTTAAGCACCTGTTGAGAGACCAAACAAGACAAGGCAAAGACAAGTAGAAGCCCTTACATGATGAGACCTAAGTTGCCTCATATCAGAGAAGTAAAAACAATGCAAGCTGCAGCACTTCAAAATGGCATAAAGATGATGATAATCATGACGATGATGACGATGATGATGTGGCAAGTGGCAAAAAGCAAATGTCAGTGTACAGGTGAGAAACACTTTTAATGCTTCAGACATGCGCTAGACAGATCAAATAAGATTGCATCACAACATGAAGATACTTATACATCTGATGAATGCAAACAATAAATATTGATGGCAAGTAAGTGCATTCTCGGACTTATCAGAGCAAAATTAATGGAGAAGATCTGTGTAAACATAATTATCGAATGAGATACGGATCAACTTTGCTAATAGAGATAAGCGAACTAAATAAGTATGAGTATCTGAATAAATACAGTGTGTGTTTACAAAGTTTAGAAGTTGTTTGGTTTTTGTACAGTTAGAAACTGTATTATAATTTTGCCTAGAAGTTTGGCTATAGAACTATAGTGCATTGTAAATAATATAGACAATATTAAAAGCACGTTAAATAACAAACAAAAAAGAATCATTAAAGAAAAAACGATGCTTCTACGGGGATTTGAACCTACGACCTTCGCGTTCTAAACTAATAAGCGTGTACCACCCAACTACAGTCCCTTTGTCATACTTCATTCTTAAATGCCAATTGCTTTGGCCTACAGTTTAAATTGCAAATTCAACGCTTTGGTTAAACGCGTCGGTGTCACTGCCTGCTGCAGTATTCGAGGTCCTGACTTCAAGTTCCAGTTGAGGTAAGTAAAAAAAAAACTGATAAATCGTACTTAAAAATTTAATCACAACTTGGCCTACTGGGTGAAGTCTTAATATATGTTACGGACGATTGATGGGGGGACCTAAGCGAGAGGGGTGAAGAGGATGGAAACGGTGGCCAAAACAGTGACTAAAACTGTTACTTAATCAGTGACCAAAACAGTGATAGTCACCAGGGCTGCAAACCCAAAAAATTTCGTGGATCTCCGGCTCGCGGGTTCGAACCAAAACTTACCAATGTTTCAGGTTCAGAATTTGGAGGTTTAAGGTTTTTGGGCCAAGGTTTTGGTTTGAACCTTGGTTCAGCCAAGCTTTATACACGTTTTTACAGTAAGCGACCTAAAACCGACATAAACTGTTAGGGAATTGTCTCGATTTAGGGTTGGGATGGGATTTCACAATACTTTATATAAATAGAAACACTTTCATACAGCTCATGACCATCGAAGCAATGACAAAGTGTTTCTACTTATACAAAGAGTTGTGACGAAATAAAAACTTCGAAGTTCTGGATACAGCCCTTAAACTAAAATGCCTTTTCGTGGTCCACATACGAAAAGTGTTTCCACAGTAATGTGGATAACTCCATCAGGATAACAGAAGAAGTCACTGGGAAATAGTTCAGTTCTATCATTTTTGTTGAACCGAACCGAAATTTTGGGTTCGGAACGGGTTCAGGTTCAGCTTTAATACCTTAAGAGGTTCGGTTCAATGTTCGGTTCACAGTAATCTGAACGTCGGAATTCCGGGTTCGAACCGGTTCGGTTCAAAATCGGTTTGCAGCTCAACAACAACAAATCTAATATGCAGAGATAGTATAAAATATTAATAATAAGAATCCCGCAAATAAACAATAACATTAGTGTACAATTTGTACTTTTCTGTGACCGACATAAACATCTCAATCCGTATGTCGGCCATCAGCAGCTCATCTTACACTGCACTGAACTACTACAACTGACGGTCCGACCACTCCCACCCATTATGACTAAAGTGCCAGAAAGTGTCTCCAGAATTTCCGTCCAATTTTAAAGTTCTTCCACAAGTTGTCGCTTTTGTCATCTAGTATGCTCTCCCCAGAGAGCAAAGTGACTAAGACAGCTACCAAAACAGTGACCAGAAAAGTGTCCAAATCAAAGTCTTAAATAGAAGAATGGGCCGACTTTTCAACCAATCCATTAAAGTTATTTTGGAACGTTTTTTAAAAGCTAAGGAATATGTAGTTTGATACGATGATATCATTGTAGTTCTAAAATTAATGTTGAATGCCACAAAAATATCAATGGGAACTTAAGCAACCATTTTTTTGATTAAAATGAAAAATATCCAAAAATATATGTCAAATATCGATTGTTTCCTATTATCGATTTTCAAAGCTATCGATGGTGCTGTCTATGGATGGTTTTCCGACACTAATGCGCTTGTATAAAATGAATTTCCTCGCTTATGCTCTTACTTTTACAACTCGAACTGAAAATTACTGTTTAAATTAAATTCATACGGATGTAACCATACGAAAACAAAACTACTCTATATTATTTCCAAAGTATTGTAATTTCAAATCTGACACAAAGCAGCAATCTAGAAGATATGAAATCTGCCCTAAGTCATCATATACCTGTAAAGTCTTTAATATAAGCGCTAGCATTTCGAGTTATAACTGTTTGCTTTTAGATGTGATGGATGCTAGGCTACTAAATAGATCAGTTGACGACAATTAAGCGAATCGAAACCGACAGTTCAAAAAACAATTAGATTTAGTTCCTACTAGTTTTATTCAATTGTAACACAGTACGACACAACAAAAAACCCGGGATGAGACCTTTAAAATCTGATATATCAGATATGACTTCTGTAAGCATCACCTCATACTCAGTTTATCAAGTGTACCCTAGGTTCGCGTTCTCAGGGGTACTTTTACACTAGCAACACAAAGCGACAGCAATTTTAACTTAAGTGTTGATGGTTCATGATAAAAATCTACAAAATTCAGCAAACATGGACTGGGTCATTGTGAAGGTAATACACTCAGAGAAAAAATAGAGAATTTCATACTTGAATCAAGAATTTTCGAGATAAATAGTTCGATAAGAGTGAAAATTCTCGATCCAAGATCGAAATTCTTGATCCAATTATGAATTTTTGATCCCAGTTTTCTTAATCCAAGAGCTTCAATACTTGATCTAAGTACGAATCATTCTCATATCAAGCAGAATAGTTCTTGAACCAAGTGCTCAACATACTCAAGTTCAAGATTGCTCATTCTTGAATCAAGAGCATACAGCAGAGTCAAAAACCGAGAGGGTTCTTTTTAGTATCATCCGATTCAAGAGTAAGATCGTTTACTCTCAAATCAAGAGCTTCACAGATTCCAATTTAAAATCAGTTGTTCTTTTATAGTGTTCAAATTTATTTCATCGAAAATTTTAAGCCGGCTCGTGGAATACACAACACCACAGAGCAGCATTAGTCTTTGTCTGTCAACTGTCAGTCGAACAGAGGTCTCTCCATGCCAGCACTGTCATAACTGGTTGGGAATTGCAAAGCAACATAAGTGCAAAAATATATTGCGCTCTCCGCTCGATAGCTTCCATACACACCCCTCTCTCATAAAACCCAAAACTGTAAGAGCAGACTCAACGCTATTCTCTCAAATGTGCTTGCTCTCCTGTCACATGTTTCCTTACCTCACTCCCGTCGCCTAAAAGCACCAAGCTGAGAACGAATTTAGCTCGATTTCAAGAGCGAAATTCTTGAAGATTCAAGAACGAACAAATTTTTTTTTTCAGGTGCGTTTGTTCTTAAGTTATTCGTTCTACTTTTTTCTGGGTGTATAAAAAAAAATCGTGTTATTCGTACAATTGGTTAAGGTGCAATATTTTTTACAAAAATCTCGAGAGATTTACACCATAGTTAAAGAGTGTGGCTGATCTCAAATCCCAATCAGTCATATTTTTAAAAATATTAGTTAAGACTTCGATTTCTCAGTTTTTACAGATTTGGCGTGTCTGTGGTACGTGTTTTAGGTAACGCACTAAGTTCTAGATTGAGAATTCTACAGGGATTTTTGATCAGTTGTTTATCAAAACAACCAATCCAAGCTTCGGTGATCCAAAAATCTTGAAGTTTTAATTTCTTAAAAACGTTTTCGAAACATTATCAACCTAAATTGCAGAAAATAAAATATAAGCCCAAAGCTAGGTTTTGAGGGAGAATGGAACTATGTAAGATACTTGCAAAGTTTATTTGAGAACAAAAATCCAAAAATGTTTCTACAAAACGTAAACATTACTTCGCCGGATCCAGAGAATAACCCTGGTCTTACTCACAAAGTCGAACGACTTCTACCAAAAACAAAATTATTCCACACTGGACAGAAATTTAATTCTTTAGAAGGTAAGGAGGGGAGGTAAGTTTTGAATCCTATTGTCTATCCAAGTACAGACTCTGTACACTGATCAGGTAAAGAAAAAAGGTTGAATGACTTCGACAAATTTAAAGATATTTTAAATAAATTTAAGGAGCACCTTCTTTAAACCTTACAAGCTTTTAGGAACACAGAAAATTGTTTCTGGGTGGTAAACGAATTCAAGAACAAACCCGAACAAAAGTCCTTAATAGCCGTACTACAATTATTCAAAACTAGGTTACTAAGCACTACGTGTCTTTAAAATCCATTCTCACTTGTTCCCAAAACAAGCCCACTTCATAATGTGGGTTAGCCATTTACATGATTGTTCTACTTACCTTTAGCGACATGTTACTGTCTGCTTGTCGCGGCTCTTCCTTCTCTACCCCTCGCCTTCTCACTTTGCAGTGCTTGCACCTGCCTGCAAGCCCGTTTCCATTGACCGATTTTCCAACTGTAACGCTCCGCTCCTCCAATCTCCCAACAATAAGTAACAGCAACAACAACAAGCACAGCAAGTGGCACCAATCAAATCACAACAAGAACAGCAACAACATTAGAAGGCATCATAGCTAGAGCCACATTCACAACCAAGTCCAGTTCCGAAGTCAAAGCACTGCAAATATGAAAAAAAAAGTAAAGGCCAAAGCCAAAAAGGCACGGGCCATCAACGAAATTAAGATGCTTGGTCTAAACAGGTTTAAAATGTAGAATTTACAAGAAAAATGTGAGCGGATGTTTTATGGAAGGAGAGCCTAGACTTCAATTTAAATTAATTTAAAATAGAAAGAAATACATATTCAAATAAAGTTCAGTAGAGGATTATTTAAGCTGTTATTGGCAAAAACTTTGAGTTGTTCATAAGTAAAAGATTTCCAAGTTCTTTCAAGTTTAAGTACTGACTTAATTAATGCAAAACCATTTTATGAAATGGCTTTCACCCAAAGTGCCGTGCATAAGCTCCATTATCCGGATTCGACTTACACAAGAAATTCATAAAATGCAAACACAGACTATTTTTTGTTATGTTACACAATCTGATATATCTGGTGCAATTAGTTTGGCATTTTGTGGATATTGGAAGTTATATAGCTAATCGCCCGTCCGCCCGGCGGATTGTGCTTAGTGCGGGAGGCTACTTAAGAGTTTGTTATCCATTCAAAAGGCCTAGTCGAAAATACTCAGAAATTTGTCAAACTCTAGCCTTTTTTTTGTAAGATTCCATTCTCACTTTCCTTAAATCTGCCCAGCAACTTTTTTGGGTACTTTGAAGATACTAAATATAGTATATCAAATCTCGACCTAGGTAAATGTAAGTACAAGGATTCCCTTAAGCAGCTTCTTAAAGAAATTTTTCACATTTCAATTTCAAAGAATTGATTACAGATAACAGTTTGCTAAGCAATTAAGCGCCTTTCTTTTTACTTTCTTTAGTCTTCTTTTTACGACAGTATGTCAACAAGCCCCTGACACTTAGCGCCCATGAATAGAACATTCGCCAGGAATGTGCAAGTGATGGAAAATGCCGGTATGTTCATATTATGACCTACAATATTTAGCAGACATGTCAATTTAAGATGTCAATGTTATTTGAACTTTAATTATGTAAAATGCCAAGATGTTCGCATCACTGATTTTAGAGAATCGAGACCTTTGATAGTTGATTGGACAACCCTTGGGAGATTTGATCGCCTTACCCTTCAACTTTTTAGTTAAGTTTATATCAGGGATGCAAGCCGGTTCTGAACCGAACCGGTTTTGAACCGAACCGAACCGCATATTCCAGCTGGTGAACCGAACCGCAAACCGAACCGGCTTCCTATCAGAATTGCTGAACCGAACCGAAAACCACAAAAGAAAACGGTTCGGTTCGGTTCAGCTTTCCCACGAGTTTTAACTGGAATCGCTTTCCCCAATGTTTTTGATTAATTTGGGAATTTAAATCGAAGATAATTTTTATACATAGGATGACTTGACACAAATTTTACAACTTGTAATACTGCAAGTCTTCTGCAATGGCCCGCCTATCGCTTAATATTCCTGTCATCAATATGTCTTTTTCCTCTAGTAGACAATATTTTTAATTCAATCTTCTTTACCTTAATTCAATCTTAGACAGCAGAGTTTTTTTCGTATGATATGATTAATAGGTTATGTAAGATGCATGGAACGTATTCTTTTCTAGCTGACATTCTCTCATTTCGAAGGGCATTCCTCTAGGAATTTATAGACGAATTCTGAAAGTCCGACATTCTTCTAAAGATTTTAAAGATATTCAAATGGACTAGAAGACTTAAATTTCAAAAGTGTTCGAATAGTCACATTTTTAGAGAAATTTTAATATTTCTTTATGTGCCTTTGTGAACCACTGAACCGAACCGAAACCGCGGTTCAGTTAGCTCCAAAAACCATGTACTGAACCGAACCGGCGGTTCAGAAATTCTGCGAACCACTGAACCGAACCAGTAATTATTTTCGAGTGGTTTGCATCCCTGGTTTATATAGTTTTTATTCCAGTGCATCAAGAATATGGTTTTTAAATTAAGACTAACAATGTTTTGACCAACAGATGAATATCATCTCCGTAAATATTAATCACACAATACAAGAAGTTGATAATCAAGAAAATTAAATTTACACATAAAAATAAAAAAAAATAGAAAAAGAATATTAAAAAAAAAATAACGTAAAATAAAATGAAGTGACTATTAAATATGTTGTCTGGGGGATGGAAATTAGGCCGCGTGAATTAAGGCCACGATCGACGGTCTAATATCATTCTGAAAAATTTATTTAGGCTACGATCTGAAAATGAAACTAGACCGCGCGGCCTTACTTCGTTTTTCAAAATGAACTTAGGCCGCGAACACAAAATGAAACTAGACCGCGAGGTCTACATTCATTCTGCAAAATGAATTAGGGCCGCGATATCCAAATGAAATTCATTTCACGAGTGAAATAGGACCGCCCCGGTCCCTTGTGTTCGCAACCTAAAATGTTCGTAAAATGAATTTTAATTTTGTGATCCGTGTTTAAAACTCATTCAACTATAAAAACAATCGATAAAACTTATTTTAGACCGCGCGGTCTAAATTCATTCTTCAAAATGAATTTTAGCCCGGCGGTCTAGTTTCATTTTAAAAATTAATTAAGGCCGCGCGGTCTAATTTCATTTTAAGGTCGCAGCCTTAATTCATTTTTCAGGATGAAATTAGACCGCCAATCGCGGCCTAAACTGCGAGGCCTTAATTCATTTTGTGGTCGCGGCCTAAATTCATTTTGCAGAATGAAACTAGGCCGCCATAATAAATACATCGCGGCCTTATTTCACAGAGCCATTTTGTCTCACAAACAGTTCTTTAAGTTTTATTTGAAATTGCTTAGCGCTTTATATGGATTTTGTTGCTGAACTGCTTCTCAGAACTAGATGGACATGAGTATGCATATACATTTTTCCGAACTCCTTTTTATACTCTGTACCGAATGTACATAGAGTATTATAAGTTTGTGCAAAAGTATGTAACATCCAGAAGGAAGCATCTCCGACCCTATAAAGTATATCTATTCTTGATCAGCATCAATAGCCGAGTCATGTCCGTCTGTCCGTATGAACGCACAGATCTCAGAGATCAGTATAACTTATCGATCCGCCAAAGGAATGGAGAAGATCGGATGAACGGGTTTCGAGTTATGATCAAAAGACTGTTCGCTGCTGCAGGGCAGTAGCATCTGCTACTGCAGCATCAAAATGTAAGCTGAGCGTATAATTTTCTTGGTACAGAGTATGTTATGGTCGGGCTTGACCGACTTTCTTTCTTGTTTTAATTCCAATTCTTATACTAAGCAGTTTCTTAAAGCTGTTAATGTCATCTAATGGATTTGATAATTGAAATAACTTAAGTAATTGCTTGCTTGTGATGGCATCAAAAAAATTATTTGATCTAAGGGATTTCCTAATCGAAAATTCAGGAAAAGACTTTAACTGTCGCAATTTATTTACATCTTAAAAAAATAGTTGGTAAAACTCAATAACTTATTTTGGGGCTAAGAATTGGATAAAAAATTGTAAAAAAATCACTTGTGCTGTTTTGTGGACACTTACAACATACTTTTTAAGCCTCCGAATAGGTTAAGTGGTTCTTAAAGAACACCAGTATTTTGACATTGCTTTCTGGCGTCATAGCTACACTCCAATAGCGACTATCAGACTAAAAATTTAGGAGTGTGACTTTCGAACTGATGGTAATCGCATACTTTATTTCAATTTCGTGCTGATAAGAGAGGCGACAGTTTTTGTATGCTTATTCCGCTAGGCCCTTTCCGGTTCATAGCTTCTATAAATTCTGAAATTTGGAAAACGTCTAACACTCACAATCGACTTTCCCAATCGAAAGGTGTGGATCAGAACAACTTTTAAAATGGTTCAGACGGATGGTTCGGAGCCGGTAAAATGTCTATCTTACCAACCTACATACCAAATTTCCCGTTCGTAGCTTAAATAGCTTCTAAGATATGGCTTTGAACCAGTTTTGAACCGGTTCCAAACCGGAACTGAATCAGTCAAATTTTCAATTCCAATATTACCAATAAGATCAAATTTAAAAGTTCGTAATCTAGATAACTTTTGAGATTTGGCCCTGAAACTCGTTCCAACTCCATATTTTCAATCCACAGAACAAACTTCAAGTTCATAGCTTAAGGTAGGTGTTTAGGAAAAACGGCCCAAAAGTAAGTGTTTACGGAAATATTTATTACTCGAAAAGTATAAGACATATCGGCAAGCGGTTTTTTTCGTTCGATAGATAGTTGATCAAACTAAATTACAGAATTTTATTGTTTTTGTTGTTGCAGCGGTTGTTGTTGTAGCCCGCTTCAAAGTTGACCCATTTTTAAAAACATAGATGCATGGTGGCATTGATTCCCAGAGAACGCGTCATTGGAAACAAAAATTTTAAATGAGGTTTTGTTGGGAATTGATGTGGCTATGGCCTGAACTAGGATATCTGGGATCGGTCTATATATAGGGGAGTAAGGGGTTCTCAAAGTCAAAATTTCGAAAATTGACCTATTTTTACCCCTTAAAATAGCCCTAACTCCGCTATATATGGACCGATCAAAAATATCCTAGTTCAGACCGTTTTTTACCACTTTTGAACCGGTTCACAGACATGACACATTGGCTACGTTTCTTTTCTAATCGACGTGAGCATAAATATAAATACACTTTTTCTTTAATAATGTAATGTTCTGAGAAGCCATTATCTAATTAAGAACCTTGATAAGTTCCATTTTCGAAAAGTCATTAAATAGCTGGTGGATAAATTAAGTTACTCTTCATCAAGATTTTTTGCTTGTTAACTGTTGAACTCTAATTGGTTTTAGTATATGTGGCATATGATTATGGCTTAGGCCCAACTCTATATAGTCCGGCCTCGTGTTTATCACAATTGGTTTGATTTTTATCCTCTGGTATTAGCATTTCATGCAATTTTCTTTGGGTTTGCATGTTGCTGCAGTAGCGGCCGAGCATTTTCCATTCAATTTGATAATTTCTTTCTTGTTAGTTGTGTGCTTATAAAACGCCCCTCTGACGATTGACAGGCCTCCATCAGCACGCAATAGTCCAAGTCCAAGCATTGGATTTAGCTTTGTTGCTGGCATTATTAATTGCATTTCATGCCGGCGCACTTTGTGTATTTAATTTTATACTTTTTTGTACTTTTGTGGGCCCCGTCGCATCATCAGCGTCATCATCATGAGGTCTGGGGTCTGCCTTTCAACTTTTGACCTAGAAAGTGCTTTAGTTTTAGGTTTTTTTTTCTCTCTTTGGGCGTCTTTCAGCAGCATCATCGTTCGTACATACATACAAACATACTTATGGCTATTATACCCAGCAGCCACGCACTGTTTTAGGACTGACATCACATTGGTGCCACGGGGTCCTTCTGTGACTATGGGTTTCTTGGCTTATTTTGTTCTTAATTAAATTTCGATTAGCCAAGAATGCAAAGTAAATTTCATAAGCAGAATTTATATATGTTATCTTCTCATACTTTTGATTGAGTACTCAAGCTATTCTTAAAGTTCTTGTTTGATTAGATATGCTGTGATATTTATGTCAAATTTATGCTGATTTATTTATGTTTTTGGGACGATAAGCAACTTCGATCGTGCTAGTATCACAAATTGTTAATATCATCACGCCATTAATGTTTACAACCTTAAGCTCTTTGAACTTTTCCGTTCATTGGTTTTTACACTTTTTGCATATTCATTTCAGTTAATTTTCAGTTTTGAATTTTTACTAATGTTGGATGAATTCGATTAGTTTCACTTTTACTTCACTTTGTTCACATTACAGTTCAGTTTGTGTTGTTTATTATACATATGCAAAGAGCTGGGTAAATATTTTATCATTTGAGCTTAAAAATAGCATCTTACGTTTAAAAAATGATCTCATTTTTTTGCGCATAAATTTTTTTCAATGCAAAAAGAATTCGTATCTCAAAAAGGTCAACAGGCAACATAGCCGGGCCGTTATGAAATGTGAAAAAGTTATTAAGATGAAAATAAACATACCCAAGCAAACACGCCGCTTGGCTCTGGTCAAAACAAACGACGCGGAGCAGCCAAACCGAACTCTTAAAAAGCTGACAAGCAACTAAACAACACAGAAACCAAGCGCATCAAAGCAAGCAGTGGCCTTTTAGCTTTGTTGCTATGAGCTAAAAGAAGATCTAGCTTTTTTGAGCTTTTGGTATCAGCACTGAAGCACTAAAATCAGAGGCGTACTGAGTAGAAAGAGGGATTTTACAATCGGAAGAAATGTGAGTGTTTCCTTTACGAATCTTTGATTTAAAACAATTGACAAAGTATTCTTAAATAGAGAATGAATTTATTTTGCCAACAAATTTCAAACAGCGATGTGTGTGATAAATTAAAACTATGGAAGGAACAACCAAAAAAAGGCCTTATTTATTAGGTAATTTGGCCTAAACTTACATCTTAGGCATTGGACTAGAATTTAGGACACCCATTACCTAAAAATCTTAAAAAATAGAGGAAAGTTATTGCGATTGTTGCTTGGTATTATGACTGAATTCCTATACTGTTACTTGGAATGTAATCGTTGGCACATGTTTCGAGAATCCATTTATAGTTTGGATCAACAACATTATTCACATTTTGCAATCAACTTTTAAAAAAAAGGCATTCCATTTTTATACTCTGTACCGAAGGTACATAGAGTATTATAAGTTTGTGCAAAACTATGTAACATTCAGAAGGAAGCATCTCCGACCCCATAAAGTATATATATTCTTGATCAGCATCAACAGCCGAGTCGATATAGCCATGTCCGTCTGTCTGTCTGTCAGTCTGTCCGTCTGTCTGTCCGTATAAACGCACAGATCTCAGAGATGGAAAGAGATAGAGGTTTGACATGTATGGTACATATGCGTCTTATGTCTGCAGGCAGATCAAGTTTATTTTCAATTTTGGCCACGCCCCTTCCCGCCCACGCAATTTAGAAAAAACGTCATATCTCCCACAGTTTTAAAGATAGATCATTTGTTCTGAACTGAATAGTAATCGGGATAACTTATCGATCCGCCAATGGAATGGTGATGATCGGATGAACGGTTGTCGAGTTATGATCAAAAGACTGTTCGCTGCTGCAGCGCATTTTCAGCGCTGCTTTCAGCTGCTACTGCCGCATCAAAATTTACGCTGAGCGTATAATTTCGTTGGTACAGAGTTTGTTATAGTCGGGCTTGACCGACTTTCTTTCTTGTTGTTAGAAATTCGTCCTGACATAGTTGTTTTTAATTATTTAATTTAAGAAGAACTTGTAGTTTTTAGGCAGTTTTTTCTCTAGCTTAGAAAACATAACCAGAAAATTGAACTTTTTAGAAAATTCTTTCAAAATGTAAGAAAATCAGAGTTTATTTTTCTTTAATGAAGGATAGTTTTTCCAAAAAATTTCTATAATTTAGGGCAGATTTGCCCTGAATTAAGAACAAAAATAGATTGCAAGATGTTTTAATATAGGGCGATAAAATAGCCCTTATTTTAGGATGAACATTTCTAAATTTAATAAAAATAACTTGTAAATTCTTCAAAGAGTATGCAAAATAAAATACTAGCATAAGTCCTGTTTCAACATATTAGCAATCTAAGAAGAAGAAGCGGTTCGATTAGGTCAAAAACAGAAGTAGTTTTCGGGCGCATCTATATTAAGTCAAAGCTTAGCGAATCCTAAGACAACACTTAGGCCCAACTAGTTTTAATATCTACAGAGTGAATAGTTCTTTCAAATGTATTTTAATTTATTTGGAAATCTTCTGTATATTTTATTAAAATAAATATTGATGTGTCGAAGCATGACATGTCGAACGCGACCTTATTCTCCTTCAAGATATTTAAGTGGTTTTACCCTTAGAACAGTTGTAGATACCAAAAGTCAACGCAATATTTTTTATAAAAAAAGTGCAATAAAACAAACAAAATTAAAAAAACGGTGATTGCGCAACGGCAACCTTCACAGCGTCGCTCGAAAGTGTGTCCATATATAAATTTGTCGGACTAAGCGTAAAAACGCTATATGGATGGGCTTTTTTGTGAAAAAAGTGTTAAAACTTCGGAAAAAGTATCTCTATCAAACTTTTTTGAAAACAAGCCGTGGACCTTTCAATAAGACTCCGCTCCAGCTCACAAGGCAAAATCGACTGAAACATGGCTAAAAATCCATTTATCGAACTTTATTTCTATAGATGATTGGCCTGCTGGTAGCCAGTCCAGCCTGGTTCCGTTGGGAGAGACTTCGACGTTGCTAATAGGCCAAAACAATTGCGAGTACTAGGTATAGTATAGTGGGGTCGAAAATTAATATTTCAAATATGTATATAATATAATTCACTTTGCAAGGCTTTAATAGCGAATAAATTTGTATGTTCTTGGGGTGAAATTCATACATATATATTGCAGAAGCAGAATAAACTGAATTTATTTGCATAATTTTTGCATTAAATTAAACGATTTTTTTGCACTAATTTTTAAACATAAGACAACAAAAACACCCATCACTGTATGAATTTAACATCACATAGTAGCCCTCAAAAAGCATTGTTCATGTTAACTATTCTTTCTACGATGAACAATAAATCAATGAAACTACGGGCCGAAGTCTCATATTCTACATAGCTGCTATGTCTCAGATAAGCATAGATTTTACCCTGTTATTTGTGAGTTTATGTGCCAGATAGCTCTATGTAGAAGATGAGAAATCGGCCCTAAATCTATTTGTATGGAATTTCAACCTCAGATAATTTTCTTAATTGCCAATAACTTATTTACTTTTAAACGGACTTAAGTGAAATACGTCGCAATAGAATTGTAATGAATGTTCATATTAAAATCTGCAAACAAATAAAATGCGAGATTTTTATTCATGCTAAAAATCGCACTTGAAATCTATATTTTTTTAGAAGTAACACAAGTTTACAAAAAAAGCCAACTTTTTAACCAGAGAATATAGCAATCGTTCTTAATGTATTTTCGGATGCTACATTTTTTTTATTCCATATCTTCTATAATCGCGATGATACAAAAAATATGTACATGTAGTAAAGTTAAGAGCACAATTTTTCCATAAGCAGATAAATTTTTGGAATTTTTTGAAATTGTGGAAAAAGTTAAATTTCGTCTAGAATAAAAATTTTCCAAAATTAAATGAATCAGAAAGAAACTGGTTTTGGTTTTCGTAATCGATGACTCAAGATGCTGTAAACTAGTGTTATTTATCGACTAAACAAAATATAATTTTTAAATTAATTCAGTTTCGAAAAAGAGCTATTCATATACAATTACAGCTGTAGGTTACAGTATCACTTGAAAGGAGCGAACTATTTCCTTGATACATGCCCCTCTATCATGATATGTCAGTAGAAAATGTATGATTGATCAGGATGCAATTTCTTCTGCTGAACGCGGCCATTGAAAATCAAAAGAGGATGGCTTGGTGACTTACTGAGAACATAAATAAAATATTGTCCATTGGAGAATTTATCAAAATGAAATTCGTCCAGTGGCACCACCAAATGCTGCTCTACGACAAATTGGAAGTTTTGCTTGGCTTACTGGCTTGTCCAGTGCAAATCCCTCAATGATGAGAAGAGGAACAAAATTATTTCGGCAGCCATTAGGGAGGATGTAACATCAATCGTCTCCAATGGTAAAGATTAACGAACCACCAGAACCAACCAGAAATTCAAAGCAAATGGATTCCAAATGAAATGGTCGAATCACAGTGAAAATCAAAAATCCTCTTTGATCTAAAGTCGAACTTCTCTATTACGAACTTCTGAAGTTTTCTATATAGCGAATTAATTTCCAAAACACTGCAATTTCGTTCAATGTTCAAACCATTCTATTTTACGAAATTTCTATTTAACGAAGATTATTTTTGTCCCCCTGTTATTCGCTATATAGAAGTTCGACTGTATTTGACTTATCCACATATTTTTGTTTTAATAATCTGCATACATCAATGATTTATTCTTTAAATAGAATTGAATACATAGCTACACAGCGCCTACAAATAGGCAATGGCAAAAGCAACACGAACTGTAACTGTAAAGTGCGCGCTTTTAAGCCACAATGAAAACAATACCCACACACAAACAAACAATCGCACACACACACACTCCCACCAGCGCACACCCACTAAACCTTAGCCAACGTAAAATTTGCAAGAAGCGAAGCTTCCCATTGACGAATACTGTGCTTGTGATGACACCGAGCGAGGTCAAAAGGAGGCGCCTCGGCCTCCGCATTCGCCTCTTCATCTGTCCAAAATCAATACTCACATCTCAATGGGTTACTCACAGGGCCGTGGATAATAGTAATAAATTATGAATGCGCACTTAGTTGGTGTAATTTTCTTTTCTATGCGAATAATTTATGGCCGTCGTAATATCCCGACACGATTTTGAAGCGAACAAACAACGAGACCCTACCTGCAATTGCGGGCTTTCGGATGTAAGTGAAATGTACGTTGCCAAGTCAAATCTATCGATAGGTCCGTTATCGTATGTCAGTAGCCATCCTGTGAATATGCAACACAAATGCCATTAGATTAGACGTAAGACGCACAGTGGTATAAAGAAAACAAAAGACAAATTACAAAAATTATAATTAATTGGCATGGAAAATAATGGAATGATATATGAATAAAATAATGCTAAAACATATTTGATTGCCTAATAGAATTCAAGTAACCTTCGTTGCAGCACAAAGTTATAATGAAGCTGAACTCATTAATCGAAGGAAAAATCGCCAATTCGAAATAAATGATTTCAACCTTATGTTCAAAAACTAAATAAAATGAAAGTGATTATTTTAAGGAAATTGTATACAATTATTTACAATTCCAATCCCCAGTTGAGCTGTGGAGTTGTTAAATTGAGAAAATTTTTAATTTCTTACAAGTCGAAAACTAGAAGAAGAAAATCGCGATTTTCCCAGTCCCAGTGGATCTATAAAACTGTTGCATTGAGGAATACCCTTTATATTAAAACGCGAAGACAAAGCTAACTTTGTTTGAAGTCTGAGTAATGCTTTAAGTAGTGAGCAGACAAACTATTGCGTGTAAATTAGCCACTTAAAATAAAATGTAGCCAGATATAAAAAATTTACATTTTTAGCTTTATTTTATCCAACTGAGTCAGCCTGAATAGTATAACAAAATAAAATAAAATAGGATTTGGTAGCGTTGTGTTCTTGTTGAACACTAATTGTCAAAGTGTCAATCAAATCGATTGTCAACAACTCGAGACGGTTTCGGGATTCGAAACAGGCCTAAGTAGAAAATTGTCAAATTAAAATTTTCAAATTTCCCAGCACAGTCAACGTAGCAAATTCGTAAGACGTAACATGGCACGTTATCGATACATCGATATAAATTGTGGCACCCCTACACGCGCAGCCAACTTCACGTCGAATTGTCAATCTTCTTGCTCTTTCTCTTTTTCTGCCTCCATTGCGAGTTGCGGTCGCTTGCTTTGTAAATTTTTACAAAAAAGTAAGTAAATATCACAAATATTCCCTAGAATTTTTAATTAAATATATTGTTTACAATTTGTAGCACATAAAAATGGAGAACGATGCCGGTGAGAATGTTGATTTGTACGTGCCCCGCAAATGGTAAGTAAAACACGTGTTCTGTGGCACCCCGGCCCCCGCTCCACCCATCGAAACCGAAATATTATTAACCAAATTGTTGTTGCAGCTCGGCATCGAACAGAATCATCCATGCCAAGGATCACGCCTCTGTGCAATTGAGCATTGTTGATGTGGATCTGGAGACCGGACGCCAGACCGATAGCTCCAAGACTTACGCCATTTGCGGTGAGATCCGTCGCATGGGCGAGTCCGACGATTGCATTGTCCGCCTGGCCAAGAAGGATGGCCTGATTACCAAGTGAGTGCGAAGATTGAAATTGAAAAGACTTCTTGGCTATTTACTAATTTGGTTTTTTGTTTTGTGCTCTTTTCAGGAACTTCTAAATATGTCTCTGAATATTTGGTAATTAAATGGAATTCCTTTTGTATTTTAAACTAAAACACGTCTGGTGTTTTCCTTTGGAATAAACGGAGTGGCTTTGATAAGGCATCTTGCTTGAATCTTGAAAGAAGTTGGTTTTGCTTTGGGTGACGTTAAGTAGGAAGTTTATGATGTTTGTATTGTAAACAATAATACTTTGGAAGCCCCTCGGCTCTTCTATAAATGTGAATTTCAAGGGAAACCTAAAGGGATTTATGGGATCTGCTCTGTTTACCTAGTTTTAGTTCTGTTTTGAAGCCATTGTAAAGAATCCAAGTACAGAATAACATATTTTGGTTATTGAATCGATGTCAAAATTCCACTTATTGGCTTAGTCAAGGTCAACCAAGTCGATCAGCCGCCTATATTCTATGCGAGACCTAAAATAAGTTAACCTTACTACCAATTTCTTCAGTTTTAGATGCAATGTTTTTAGCTTAGACTCGCAGTCAAATAAGGTTGAGGTTGCTACCGAAGTATGTTGGATGAACTAACTCACTTCAGTGCCATGACTTCGATCCGGCTCAACACAGCAGCATTCTAACACAGTTTACGCAACCTTCTTAATTCATTGTAGGATTTGTTTCCCAATACTTAAGAATAGCTATCGTTGAAGAATCAATTGTCAAATGCTTCAATGAAAATCTGAATGGGCTTCTGAAATGAAACATTCAGACTTACTTCAAATTATTAATGTCAGCTACGGTCTCATCTTCTATGCTATTAGGAAGTGAAGAGGTTTGGTGCGGATTCTGGTAATCATTTTTTAAAATAGTTTGGCTTACAGCTCGGTTCCGGCCTCACCAAACCTGGACCAAATCGGTTCCGAAGGTTTTGGAAATAATTTCCTTCACCCAAATCGTACAGGAATTAAAAACACAAGGCAACAAGGTCCAGTATGTTGATGGGTAGGTATTTTTTTGGGTATTCTATGGGAAAGTACCACTCCTTAGCTTTGAAATGAACTATCCCAAACAATTCTAGGATTTTTTTCAACGGAGATATACCTCTTTTAGCACTTGTGTAGGAATCCAAAAATATCCCATATCTCTATATACACATACCATATTGATATTCCGAACAATAAAATAAATTCCTTCAAAACGTGCTTCAAAAATGTAAAAATAGACGTTATAAACATCTTTAAGCACAAATTACTTAAAATCTTGACGTGATGGACCATTTTTGAAAACAGAGTCGTTATAAACACACGAAAATCATTGCCAATCCTTCAATACACTGGATAAAGTCTAATTTTGTTGCCTTGTGTAAAAATTCGGACATACTACATACCTTTAACAAAAGTTCATAATATTTTGACAGTGTTCTTAAGTAAATCTTATGATTCTATTGATATTCTATTGAATACGAATGGGACTTGCATTTATATTGATTTTTTGTATATAAAATGTTTTACATTTTCATTGAAACCACTTTAACCTACGCGCCCAATAAATTCAAATCATGACTATTGTTGTTATCGAACTTTTTTGTTGCCCTATCGATAAGTCACTAAAAATTAGTAAATTTTGAGAGATTAGTGAGACCACACTTGACTTTTTTTGAGATTTGTGAGACCAGAGAGAGTCAATTTGCGACGCCGCTCTGAAATGACTGCTACAGCTGACAATCTGTGTGAAAAGTGGACGACGCTGCAAGTTACTTCTCTATGTCTAGTTGCTTTTTACCTGCAATTTGTCTGGCAGTTTTAGGTCGCGGTCTGAAAAACAATATCTAAATAACGCGGAACATAATTCATTAAAGATACATTGCGTACATACATATACATATTTGCTAACAAAAGTGACAGTGCTGTGCTGTGTGTAGATGTAGTATGTAGAGATTAGTGCACAAGCAGAATTGGGTGCTACAACAACAACAAAACCAGAAAAACTGCACCAACAACAAATAAAAGCAACGAGCGAGAAAAAAGGAAGAGGATGAAAAACAGGAACTGCGTCCTTTATAAATAAAATGTAAAACAGACAGCCAGGACCAGACCACATACAATTTATATAATTTGCTAACATCAAGGCGTAATCCCGCCCCTCCTCTCTCTGCAGACTCTTGAATTGGATTGGATTTATTTGGTTACACCACAAGTATTAAGTATGTACACAGTCTTTGTTATGTGTTTTTAATGGTTAACATTGTTGCTTATCATTTGTTTTCGGTTAAGTTTTTTATCCTCATGCTCTGACTCACATGATTGGTTTCCCTGCCCGCGATTGACTCATTCAATTTGGTGTATGTACACATGCAATAGGTACACCATTAGTAATTTTGAAAAGCCTACACTTGGCCCATCAATTTCTGCACCAGCGAATGCAGTTTGTGTCTTGGCGTCACTCTTCAGAACCGAACAGTGGGCCTACTCTATGGGTAAATGTAAATGCTTGCGCATGAAGTGAATTCTTAATAGAAATTACAACCAAATTAAGCATATAGACAGCAATTTATCTCGAAAGTTCACAAAAAATATTTGGCACTTGATTGATTTGAGTTTAGTATCGCCCTGTCTCGAGAAATACTGGACTTACACGGTGAAGCAAACGTCATGGAGTTCTCTTAGTAGGCGAGAGAATCACTTGAGATTCTAAACCTTTCCTCTATAAAACGTATTCATTTTGCATTGAATATTCCGCCTACTAATAGAACTTCATGATGTTTGCACCTTGTAAATCTAGTCTTAGTCTTTTAAATTTCAACAATAATATTTGTTGTGTCTCAGAAATTTGCGAATCCATCTACTATTTGAATAAAAAATCACGCTTTTCTTCTCTATTGTACCACTGTTCTTCAGTACATGTGTACTTGAAATGCACCGAACGCGCACTAAGCTCTCTCGTCTGCCCCAACTTAGCGAACGCGTGGCTTCGTCATCAGAGTAACGGCATATTGTAGAGCTTTATTTTTGTTTGCTTGTACTTATGTACATTTGTATGTATTTGCGTGTGTGCGTTCATTCACTTCAATATGTTTTTTTTGCGCGGTTATTATTATTGTTGTTTTTGTTTTTTATCATTTTCACAGCCATCTGAAATTGTAATTATCTATCTCTCTTTTTCTTTCTGTCGTTGGTTCCTCTAATTCCCTGCCCATACTTGTTTTGGCTCATAGAAACTCTATTTACATGCACCCAATAATATGTATATACATACATTGGAATTATTTTGGATTGCATTTGCATAGATTTATTTAGATGGGATCATGAACAACAGTAAATTGCACAATTAGTTTTCTTGCTTTATTAAGGCTAAATTTGCGAAAATCTGTTCAAACACTGATTAGGTAGCCAATTTGAAACAAAACAAACGAATGATCTTTTGATATGCTTACTTTTTGGTTGTTTAAATGAAGCAAGTATTGAACACCTTATAAAAATTATAACATTTTAAAAAGATTACAATTTTGAAATTGTTGGAAGCCAAAAGCAAAATTAAAATTGGTCATTGAACTAGTAAAGTTCATAACCAATTAATGAAAATTACAAATATACAAAATATATAATATTCAAAGCATATTCTGAAGTGCAACATAAGTACTTTCTTATCTATTATGTCTTATTCTTACAAATATTTTGTGTCTTTCTCTAAGCAGCCTTAAGAGACTCTATCCTATAGTAAGCAGAAATCAGGACTTTTCTGCGGAAGTCCATATGACACTTATTGAGAACGAATCTATCTATTAAGGGGGTTATGGTATAACGTGCCAAAAAAAAAAACACATTTAAAATCAATTTTTCAGTAACGTTTGAAGTATTTCAGTGTAACTCGATAAGAGCTGAAATTTTACGACAAGATTTCTGAGGATTTCTTCGATTAAAATAATAAAAAAAAACGATTTTTTTTTGCTAACCCATAACCCCTTAAACTATTTATTAGGTGACATATTTGTGAAATATATTTATGGGAACAATGGTCGTGTTCAGCAGAAGAAATGAACCCTAAGCAGGTATCAAAAAAAAATGATACATCGAGTAGCTTCTGCTGAACGAAGTGCTACATTTTTGGATAAAGACTTTAAAAGACATTTTTCCAAAATCCAAAAGTCGAAAACTCTCCCTCAGCTCAGAGTCGTGATGTGTGACTACTGCCATCCGGCTTCCATTCAGCGGCTCTAATCTCTGTGCGAGAACCGAAAAAGGCTGAACAATTGGGAACCCTGCTTTTCACTCATATAACATATGTATATAAATCGACATGATATGGCAGAAAATAATTATTTTCAAGATAGATTTGGGTCAAATATATTCAAGTCCAGAGTGGAAATGGTGACTCTGAACTTCAAACTGCAACATCGTATAAAAGTTTCTCAAATGACATATCAGACAAGTATTATAGTCAATCTAAGACGTAACTAAATATATGAGAAGGTGCATGAGAAGTAAGCCATCAGAGTTTTCTTATGAGTTGTTTGAAAGCCAACTCACTGTAAACTGAGGTATTTTTCACACATCTCATATGTGATCTGGACAAGTGAAAATACAGCTTAAGAAAAAGTTTTTAATAAGCCACAATAAACTTACTTCTACTATATAAATCGATTTCGTTATCGTTAGTTAAATTATTTATGACAAAGCTGCTGTCTTCAATTAGTAAGTAATACTTGAACAGAAATGTATAAAATTCTTTAGTATATCGGCCAAAGTAGTTACCCAAGTACTTTTGTGTTCAAAGGTTAGCATGATATTATAATGAAGGTCTAAGGAAATGTCACATACGAATGAGATACTAGACTTTTTCTATTTCAATAGCCAAATTGCGAAAAAGACCCTCAAGACTTGGTGTCCGTTTTGCAATCTAGGGGCACCAAGAACCGTATATGTAAAATTACAATGTTAAAGTTCTCTTCGGACCTTACAGCTCGAGAAATATCGGTTTTTGTATACTTTAATCGGTTCATTGCGGTAGATGGCCATTCTGGTGTGATTTTCTGCTCAAACTTTCACTAAAGTAGAATAAACAAGAAGACAGTCGGTCAAGCCCGACTATAACCTACTCTGTACCAGCGAAATTACACGATCAGCATAAATTAAGATGCTGCAGTTGCAGCTGAAAGCTATTGCTATTGCTATTGCTATTGCTATTGCTCTGCAGCAGCGAACAGTCTTTTGATCATAACTCGACAGCCGTTTATCCGATCTTCACCATTCCTTTTGCGGATCGATAAGTAATCCTGATAACTAATAACATATCCAGAAGGAACGAACCATCTAGCTTTAAAACTGTGGGAGATATGACTTTTTTTCTAAATTCCGGGGGCGTGGCCAAAATTGAAAATAAACTTCATCTGCCTGCAGACATAAAAAGCATATGGGTAATTATTTCTCAAGTGAGCAACATTTTTTTTATTGTCTCCGAAAATTTTCATTTTTTTATTGGGCAATAAACGCAACTTTTAAAGATTTTAAATATTTTTTTTAGATTTTTGCCTTTACCAGTAACAAAGATATAGCGATTGTTTTTATTTTATTAATTAGCTTATAGCTAAGTATTTGATGGGTCAAAAAATAAATAAAAATGTTCAAAAAAAATTGTTTTCCCTTTGCTTCATATAATAAATATTGACGATGATTGAAGTCGATGAAGAGACCGCCAAAACTTAAAAAAAAAATTCAATTGCGATTTGTGGAAAAAAGGCCATTTTTAATTTGTTACAAAAATTGGGAGTCATTATTCATGATATGCTTAATACGCAGTATAAGTTTCATTATGGGACGGCCATTACTTCCTGAGATATTAACTATTAATGAATTAAATAAAAATTTTATATTAATAATGCTTTGACGCTCAGCAAATAAAACAGCGATTATCCGGAAATCGGCCGTTTTGATTTCATTGAAAAAATTCTGAAAATATCGATTTCGATATTGGTTTCGATGTATTTTTAATATACTCAGTGTACCTTTGGCATAGAGTATAAGCGGTCCTGTACGGCACAAGTCGATTGATTCAAAGGATTAATGGATCGATTCGCGGACCATAAAAATCCCATCCAACCAAATATTTCGTTATTGATATTAGTAGTTCCAACTATAGTTATCCACTAAATTAAGCGAAGAATCGTAGTCGTCACTAATAAAGTAGATGAGATAAATTAACTAATAGCCGAGGCAAAGTTGAGTAGTTTGAACTGCTTCACGGCTTTATTAAAGAGATTTTCGGACAGCAACTCAAATCTTTTTACTGGAAAGATATACATACATATAATGTAATCGAAATGTTACACTACGTAAATAGTTTTCGATCTCCTTTCCATCTGCTAAGCAATTTTTAATGTTACATTTTCAACGTCTCGTGTCTCGCTTGATAATGAAATCAAAATAATGTTTTCACTTTCCAATCATCTCACGCAATGCCTCACTGATTACCTTTCCCAACAACATCGACCAGGCACTTCATTTAAAAGTGATTCAATCATTTTAATTGGCATTCCCCCCTCTTCTCTCTATACCAACTCGTGCATATACACATATCAGAATAAATTTTATTGTGTGCACTTATGATTTTTCTGCAACGCGCACACAATTTCCCTCTAAAGAATAAACGAGGGCGGGTCAGTGCAGCTCAACTTATTTCATTTACATTTATTACGCGCCGTCATCATCTTTCACATGCCGATGGCACGCGCTAAGCACCTTTGGGTAAATTTATGCCACAAAGAAGCAAAGAAAAGGCAAAAGAAAATGTAAATGTAATATAGGCAAGACGTTTGTTTGTTTTTTGGTGTATACTATTACGGCAACGACGTCTACTTGGGGGTCATGCGGTACTTACATATATACGGCTGGCACATTCATAATGAGACAGCTTAGAATTGGGGAGGTGGCGATGTACATATATATATTTTGCCAGACTTGTGCTCATTATATGCTCTACCCGTGAAAGTATATGTGTTAGTTTACTAAACTCTTTTGAAATTTGTAAAATAAAGAAAATCAATATGAAGTATTTTCTTAAGATTTCGCTGTAGAACTAAAAGTTGTTAATCAAGTGTAACTTGAAATTCTGAATACATGGATCAGAGTTAATTTAGAATTTAACAAGTAATATTATTACTTATTGATGGTTTTGTTCGACCACATTCGTCCATCTTTTGAGAAGCTTCTTTATACTATGGATATACCAAAGTCATATATCTATAATCTCTCGAATTTTCATTAAGATCGAATAACAAATAAAAATCATCAAGGTTAAAGAAATGTTGCATACTTTTTAGAACACGACTCGTTATCTGCTAACATAATGTTGATATATTCACATTAGTGTTAACACTCTGTTAATGAACATATACAAAGGATACAGCTTTTTTGAAGAGAAGCAACATTTTGCTGGAAAGAATCATTTCCGTCCCTATAAAGAATATATATTCTTGATCAGCATCAACGGACTAGACTATATACCTCAGTCCGTATGAATGAACAGATCTGAGCGATGGTAAGAGATAGTGGTTCGACAAAAGCTTCAAATACTTGCAGGGAGATCAAGTTATAGATGGAAGGTTAGTACCTTCTGAATTATTCTGGACATCAGTATTATTTATCCATCCGATATCAATTTCTTACTTGTTATTCATAGCAGGGCTGCAAACCGGGTATGAACAGAACCGGTTCGCCTCTTAAGTATGATTCCTTAAACTGAACCTGATCCTGCTCCTGCAGAATTACTTGTAAAATTTCTCACGTTTTTTAAGATCCTAGTCTCCAAAGATAAGCTTTAAATGACTCACAAAAGCAAGAGCTTATCTTTAGATTAGTAATATTTTTCATTTGTGGACTACGAAATGGATTTTTACTTTACAGTAAATTAATTCTACCATTCGCCTACTACCCAAAAAACGACTTAAATTGTATACGATTTGTGTCGTTTTTGGATCAAAAGCCATTTGTAAAAAACATGGGATTAAATTGATGACTTATTTTTTACTTCCAAAGGTCTACATCTTCAATCGGAGTGTAACCAAACATCGCGTTCAGAATTGGTAGACATTTTACTTTTGTGTTTTTTTTTTAGATTTATTGTCTAATTGTGGAGGCAAGCGCCAGACAAGTTGCTTTGACTACCGTTAAAGGGCCTTAGTCCCCTTCTCTTTCCCCGCCTTTGTTTAACGACCTTGCTTATGCCTTACTTTTGTTTTCCCTTTGTTTATATGGCTTGGATTATGAGACAAGCAAAACAAGCACTTTCTGTATATATGGCTAACATCAAGCGCTTTTCTTGCAGCTTACTCGTAAAGTGGGTCAGGTTATCACACACATCTTACCCACTGCTAGGCTTTCAGTAATCGTATACCTAATGGAACTATTGTGAGTACATACATACATACATCATGATGAAACTATACTGCATGATTTGTTCTTGTAGTTGTTGTAGTTCCGGTGCATGAATTTTCTAAATAAACAGATAATATGTTCTGTTAAGTTTTGTATTCCTATGCTGGAATTTGTACTTTGTTTTTCTTGTAAAAAGATTTTAAAGAAAGAATTTATTAGCATTTGGAAATGAGGTAATTTACAGGATGAGGATTTACAGTTCGATATTCGTATTCGTTTTATAACTGGATGGGGTTGTATCAGTCAATCCAAGATTCTTAAAATGCATTTTTATTGATATAAAATGCATTTGCTAATCGGAGATTAAAATAAGATCATTGTCCTCATTTTCTTTGTTTATAATTGCCACATTTTATTTGTATGGAAATCAGAAAAGTTTTTTTTTTATTAATTTTGAATCAATCCCGATTCTGTAATAATTTGCTAAATATCAACAGTTAAATGGTTTGACATATGCGAAGTAAATATTGGATTGACTGTTTATGGGCATTTTCATAGCACGCAAGTAGCAATCGTACGCCTTTCTTAACTTTTATCGTATGAAAAACTAAGAAAAAAATTAAGGCAAATTTGCCCATATTGGTTTTTGTATAGTATTTAGTAGCACTATATTGTAGACATAAAGGTCTCAAGATACTGTCAGACATATGGGCATTTCCGCGGATCTTTTTCTTCGATTCGATAGCATTTTGTTTTGTCCATGTTTAGTGGAAAAGATTTGGTTGATCGAATTTTGATCAAGTTTTTAAAATGATAGCAATAAACAACTATGTTAAGAATTATTATGCATTATTTTTTAACTCGTTAAATTCTTCAAAAGATTTTAGAAAGCAAAATTCAATCAAATCTATTGACACTTGTTTATGGCAAATGAGAAAAATGGCGCTTACTCGACATTTGGGCGATGAATAATTATAAGATTGTCTTCAATTTACTTTTTTCCTTATGAAAATATTACAAAACATAGAGTTTTTGAGTGCTTTTAATTTTTTGGTCTCGGTTTTGAAGCTCCTGAGCTCCTGTCATTTGGTTTTCTCAACGGCAATTCGACTTGGTATCGATAAAATCCTATCGCTGCAGCAGGGTGACCAAGTAATTGTAACAAATTCGGTATTTTTGTGTGGGTTTTATGAATGCTTTTGAATGTTTTGTCTTGCGAAAAAGTTGAATAAAATATCTTGCGATGAATGAAATGCCTTAGCTGAGGTCACTTATTGACCTGCACTTATTTACCCCAAAGAATGCTGACTCCAACCAGCAAATTTGGCATCATCCCAAACAGTACAGTAATTAGGCCTCGCCCTGTACTCTCTTGCATTATTAATTAGTTGATAAGAAGATCTTTTAAACGGACGGAGGAGATAACATAAAAACAATGGATGGAGGTACTTCTTTTCATGCGTTACATATATGTTGACAGGACCCTCTGCAACAGTATAAAAAAAACACAGTATTGTCTGGGCAGCACCTGTTTCCTAAGATAGTTTCCTAGCTAATTCAAATCTTTTGATTTTTCTTTTTAGAAATATGATGAAATGTTTGATTTTCATTCATTTTTGCTTTTACTTTGTCTTCTAATTTCAGTTGGTTTGTTGCACTGGCTAAAAAATTGTTGCTAAATCGCCAAATCCGTTGAAATCATCTAGTACATGCGATCTTGCCATTGCTTCGTTAACATAAAAATAATTGGTTCAAATGTTTCTCAATCTCTTGGTTTTGTGTTGTTTTTTGGGAAACTTTTTAATAGCTACTTGCGTCTCAGATTAAATAGCATTACATTAATATATACAATCTGTTGTCATTCCTAAATATACTCACATAGATCTGTTTGACGATTAAACTTGATGATAGTAGAAACACTCATGGAGTGGCGGGTGGATAATGCGTAACATTCTTATCACTTATAAAACAATGACGTTCGTCGAATAATTATTAGAAAATCATTTTAAAGCTCCTGCTAGGTGACACGATAGATTAAAACGAATCTACATAGGTACTTTGTTACCGAACGTAGGCTGCTTGAATTGTTTTGTTTAGATGTCAGGTTCAGTTCCAGAACGAATTCATTCAGAGTTCTTTAAATTTACCCTCATTTATATCCCCATTCCATTATGAGTCTTAAGTAGTTAAGAATCACATTGGTATATACGCCAATTCAAAAAGTTGATGAAAAGAAATTTTAGCGAAATTTGTTATGCTTGGTAATTGCCTCAATTAACGACTCGGGTGTTTCACGAGTCAGTGGGATTTATTATTTGCGTTTTTGCCTTCAAGTAAACCATTTGCGACTTTTCCTTTTGTTTAATGAACTCTAATGACAGCTAAATGCCAATTAATTGGCTCTTATATGCCAACACTGGAGAAGATGTAGCAGATGCCTTTTGGGCGCAAAGAAATGGAAACTGCGTCACGTCAGTGGGGAAGTTAATTCAATTTTAAGTTGAAGGTCTTGAGTGTTTGGTTTTCTATTTATTAAGTCAATTTGTTATCAATCAAGAACTGCTCACGTAGGCAGCAGGAATGAGGAATTGATTAAATTTAATATTGGTTTTCTGGCATTCAATTTCAACTTTGAACCCACCCGCCCACTCACTCACACCTCTGCATTAACATGTAATTTTCAATCTGGCCCACCACATAATCGGCACATTTTAGGGTTGTTATCTAGCTACGCCCCAAAAGTGTAACCATTTGTGTTTAATTATTCAAAAGCCCAGTGCTCTTACGTGTATAGGCAATCAAATTAAATTATTAGCAATTATTTTCCTTGTATAATTAATGAAAACAATTTTAAATTGCCTACAGACAGGTTTTTAGTTACAACGCTGGAAGCACGTACTCAAACAGAATATAATGGCAAACTTCAAGTATCCAGAGGAGAGTATCGTGGCAAGATCAACGTTTGTTTCTGTTTGCTTTATCAGTACGTGTAAATAATGACAGAGGGCAAAAAAAAAAAAACTGCTATCAACCGTACATTCAACTGGGGGCCCTGAGCAAAGTTTTTCTCCTTCTCTCCAGCTACATAGACGTTGCATATATCAGCAATCAAAAACCAGTCTAGTGTAACTCAGCTGCGAAAGAGAAGTAAAACTAGTTTTGAGAAAGAGAGAAGACATAACATGCTTTTCAAGCAATTCCCCACTTATAGTACTTTAAAACGGCGAGGGAAGTTTCAAAATAAAATTCGCTTTTAATAATTTAGGTTATTTTTTCTCCATTCATTAAACAATAGCATGACTACAACAAACTGTGGTCTTTTTGACCTCAAATAGTCTCAAAAAGTTAAGATTAACAAGAAAGAAAGTCGGTCAAGCCCGACTATAACATACTCTGTACCAAGAAATTTTGTCTTTTGATCATAACTCGAAAACCGTTCATCCGATCTTCTTCATTCCTTTGGCGGATCGATAAGTTATTCTAATAACTAAATATGTCCAGAACGAACAAGCCATCTATCTTCAAAACTGTGGGAGATATGACGTTTTTTCTAATTTGCGGGGGCGGGAGGGGGCGTGGCCAAAATTAAAAATAAACTTGATCTGCCTGCAGACATAAGAAGCATATGTCCCATACATGTCAAACCTCTATCTCTTACCATCTCTGAGATCTGTGCGTTCATACGGACAGACGGACATGGCTATATCGACTCGGCTGTTGATGCTGATCAAGAATATATATACTTTATGGGGTCGGAGATGCTTCCTTCTGGATGTTACATACTTTTGCACAAACTTATAATACTCTATGTACCTACGGTACAGAGTATAAAAATTCATAAACGTATACCTATATTGTAGTTCAACTGACAAATATTAAAATTCCTTTAACAGACCTTAATTTTTTCCACATTCTAGCAAATTTAGAAGTGCGAGATATTTATTTTCACTTGTTGAATAGTACTTAGATAAAGATAAAACTATTTACATTCCCATGATTCATTAATTCATCATAAATTACATTTAGTATGATCAACCCAAGCAGTATATAACCTACCCAGGTTCACCATTAAAGTGCAGGTGTAAAATGATTTTAGTTAGCAACGGAGCCTGTTAAGTATCCGTACACCCTTAAAAAATTATAGAAATTAGAGAATATTAAAAATGTAGACAAAAAGATAGAATCGTGTTTCTAGCCATCTTACCGTGACTGACGAATCAATGAATCGCTAATAAAACCAAAAAGAATAAAAATATTAATAATGCAAACCAACGGTGGGCGGGCACGCACTTGCTCCCATTGCTCCATTTTTCTGCAGCCCGTGTTCCTCAGACGCCTAAGAAATGGCCTCGCTTTCAGGCGCCTTGACACACAAGCTGTCGTCGCAGCAAGTGAAATTGCCTCGCTTCGAAGTGAGTTGAAACAACAAATCTATTGGGTATCGGTGGACGGGATGGCAAGATGGTAGAAAAGCTTTTTATACTAAATTTATACTAAGCACACTTTCGTTGTCACGGAGTATATTATATTCCGACTTCATCGACTTTTTTATTTTGTTTCTGTAGTTATACTTAGCTGGACTGCTCCTGAGATTAAACTTCGTTCCCACCGCTGATACGGAGATAAAACCGTTAAGTAACTAAGAAACTGTTTTTAAAAACTTCAAACAGTTAATCGAGCAGTAAAAAAACGATTCAAAAAACATAATGGGCTTCGTTTGCTTCTAGTTTTCGCAGAATAAAATGGGGACTTACAGTTTAAGAGACAGACAGCTGATCATTTAATTTAATTATTTTATTTGCTGGAACATGCGATTCGGTTTCGATTTGGTTCCGTTCGGTTCAGAACCGGTTTGTATCCCTGTTATTTTAGCTATTTAATTGCTAGATCTAGCAATTTGGAAAGTTCAAATGCAATTAGCTATAAATCTGGCAAATTTTTAAACGATATTTAGCTGTTTTTAGCAGCTATTTGGTTACTTCTGTGCGAAATAATGCCTAATAATTACCTGAGCATTCAGTGCTACGAAACTTCCCCCCAGAGCAACATCTCAGTGCCGCCCAAATAATAACAATAAATTAGTTCAGGGGTGAATTTAGAAGGCTTTAACTATCTATACATACATATATGCATAAAAAAGTGAATATGATTGTTCCTTATAGGCGTCTAAGCCGCTAAACCTATCTTCACGAATTTGTACAGTCAATTCATGTCGACCAGGAAAAATTCATAGGCTATGTAAACCGGTTCAAAAGCGGTTTCAAAAGTTTAACAAGTGGCTTAGAGGCTTTTCTTATTCCATGTTTACACACACAAAGTTCATCATTTAAATCATCACACATTTCTTTTCACAACTTTCTTTTTTAAACATACACATTGATCAGTTAAAGCTGCGTCATACATAATACCTTACTGTATAATCGCTCAGACTATCGGAACAGTTATTTTATGTAAAAAAAAATGATTTATTAAGTCAAATATATAGTTAATATTCTTTAAAGGGCATTTATTACAAATAATTTTGTGTGTATAAACGTAGTATTAATTATTTAAGCTAAAAAACTTGAAATTGTATACCTAAAGGGCGCGCCATATAAAGTGTCGCTATGGCAACACTGAATAAATATAAAAACAAACAACCGATTGCTATTTGTTGATCTTGTTCCTTTAATTTGGTCCTGTGCAATTTATTTCGACTACTTTTTGAACATAACATCAATCAAGTGGCCGCATTAATTAGCCACAACAAAATGTGCCCTTTTTGCGGCATTTTGGTTTTGTCGCAAACGCCGGCCCACACAGTCACTTTTTGGTCTTGTAAAGGTATTTCATGGATGCGGTGTGGATTTTCCGTGCCCCATATGCGACAATTTTGCTTATTAACACCACCAGAAAGCGTGACCGATGAGGCCCATGGTCATCAAAATTTGTTTCCAAAAATCTGGTTCAGTGTCGGCCTCGGCGTAGTGAACAGCGTCACTATTTCGGCACGTTGTTTTGGTGTGAAGCGTTCCATGGTCAAAATTGTACTAGATTGATGTTTCCAAAACATGTCTAACAAAAGCAATCGGTTGGTAAATGTCAAAGTTATTCAGTGTTGCCATACCGACACATTATATGGCGCACCCTGTATATGTAGATTGGTAATATCGAGCTAAATATTTTACTGGTTCTGATTCAAACTACATAATGAAGATAATATTTAACGAGCCGAAAAAAGTACAGAAGGTTCATTTGCATGTTTGGACTAAATCACTAACTTTTCCTAACTATCTTCCAATTTTTTTTTTAGAAGCGATCGGCTCGGACCCCATACAAATGCACAATCTGCCTCCAGAGACGGTTGCAACCCCCATTTTATGTATTTTTGAAATATTAACTCATACAAAAGAATTTGCCTTTAGGCTTTTGTTGAATTGTAGTCTCAAAAAAAAGTTTTGTTGGTTTTTATACTCTGTACCGTAGGAACATAGAGTATTATAAGTTTGTGCAAAAGTACAGGGTTGCCCATATTCGACGGACCCATGTTTTTTTTAAAAAAATAAAAAAAAAAAATAAAAATTTGGCGGTTGGCAATCTTAATCATTTAATTTGTTCCAAGTAGATTTGTTTACATCAATTTTTGAATATGATATCTCTCAAATGGCCGCCTCTGGCGTTGATGGCGTATTGTGCCCTTTTTGCAGCATTTTCCATCGTTTTCGCCAACATTTCGGCCGGAATAGCGGCTATTTCTTCACGAATGTTGTCCTTGAGCTCTTCTACGGTCCTTGGCTTGTTAACGTAAACCTTTGACTTCAAATATCCCCACAAGAAGAAGTCAGGCGGCGTCAAATCGGGCGAACGCGGTGGCCAGTCCAAATCACCACTTTTCGACATCAAACGGCCCGGAAACAATTTCTTCAGAAAATCGATTGTTATGCGACTTGTGTGCGGTGGAGCGCCGTCTTGTTGAAACCAGAACTGCCTCATACGCTTTCGACGAATAATTGGCATCACAAAATTGGTCATCATGTCGCGATAACGCTCCTGGTTGATGGTAACAGCATGGCCATTTTCATTTTGGAAGAAAAACGGCCCAATGACCGTTTTCGCACTAACGCCGCACCAAACTGTGACTTTTTCGTCATGAAGAGGCACTTCTTGAATCTCCTGAGGATTTTCAGTGGCGTAAATACGGCAATTTTGCTTATTTACGGTCCCATTCAATGTGAAATTTTAATTTTTTAAAAGCACGTTGAGTTTTCACAATTGACTTGTTCTGTTGAATGTAAATTTCAACTATTTCAGAGCGCTCGCGTGGCGTGTATTGTTCCATGGTAAAAATCTGCTTGGACTGACGCTTCAAACGCGGTATGTCATTAAGCGATCTGACATCTCTGTCAAAAGTTATGGCGTTGCCAGATGGGTCCGTCGAATATGGACAACCCTGTATGTAACATCCAGAAGGAAGCATCTCCGACCCCATAAAGTATATATATTCTTGATCAGCATCAACAGCCGAGTCGATATAGCCATGTCCGTCCGTCCGTCTGTCCGTCCGTCTGTCTGTCCGTATGAACGCACAGATCTCAGAGATGGTAAGAGATAGAGGTTTGACATGTATGTGACATATGCTTCTTATGTCTGCAGGCAGATCAAGTTTATTTTCAATTTTGGCCACGCCCCCTCCCGCCCCCGCAATATGGAAAAAACGTCATATCTCCCACAGTTTTGAAGATAGATGGCTTGTTCCTTCTGGACATATTTAGTTATTAGGATAACTTATCGATCCGCTAAGGAATGAAGAAGATCGGATGAACGGTTTTCGAGTTATGATCAAAAGACAAATTTTCTTGGTACAGAGTATGTTATAGTCGGGCTTGACCGACTTTCTTTCTTGTTAATTTTAGCTATCTTTATTTTTACGGAAATTTGGTTTTAGCTAATTTACAATTTTTTTTTTAAATTGGGCTTCCTATGATCCTCATTTTAAGGCAACGCTGCAATCCAGTGACTTACGATTTTAAACCATTCGAACTGCCCTCGATCGATCTGACAGCCTGCAATGTATGTTTATAAACAATTTTATATACAAAAACGTTTATTAATAATTCGTCACTCGTAAAAATTAACTAATTACTTTTTGTTGGTAGACAATGGATGCCACAATGAGAATTTTGTTTCTGAATTTTGTGCTCATGTGCTTCTGACTCAACATAAATTTATTTTTAAATTCCAGTAATTTCTAAAAAGAAATTATTGTTCTATTCCATTTGTTTATAGACGATTTACTCGTGCAGCTAGTTAATTGCCTTAAATTATTACACTCGCATCTAGGCGGCCGATCAAGTGGCCTGCTTGCACACTGCTTGCCCAAGAGCCAACTCAACACGATCGAGAGGGGTGCGTGTTGAGTTGCTTTTTGTTGATTGCTTTTAGTTCTCTTCTCTTTTAGTCTGAAATCCGCGGGCCTCGCGCTATGTTATAAGCGGATCGTGTGCGACAAAGCATTCCCATAAATATTTACAAATATACAAAAACATCTATACACATGCATACAATCTCTGTATATGTATAAATAAAAAGAGTGTGTTCCCAATTCGTCAGAGTGCAAAATGCCCATCGAGGCAGGGCAAGTGGTGGTCTATTACGATGATCTATGCAGCAAGTGAAACCGAAAATCGACAAACAAAAATTATAATGGTGGGTGTCACAAAATCGACCTTCTGGACTGGCAGCTGATTAGTCTCCAAATGTCAGGCCCCATCCCAGTGTCTCATTATCTCTTTCCCTTTAATTCTGGTCGATTTCAAAACATACATAGCATTTCCGCTCTAGTAAATTTTAAATAAACATCAGGGTAATCCATCTAACCCCCTTCTTTGTGTGGTGTGAACTCTTAAAGCAGCTGCAGTAACTGTTTTTTTTTTTTTGCTTTTGGTGAATTTTGTATTTTATCTTATCGTTCGTCCGGCCACTAAAAAAAATATAATAATTCATATGACTAGCATATATGTGCATGTGTATATAGTATTGACATTTTTATTTATGGTGTTGTGCCCAAAAGTGCTTGCAAAATTTCCTGGAAAGGCAGCGTACGGAAATTTTAAAACACATATTTTATGCTCATAACATAAACTTTCGTTGTTTCTGTTGTTATACACTTGAAAAAGGTGTTTTATAATGTTGCCCAGAAGTTTGGAACGCTGAGAAGGAATCATCTCCGATCACATAAAGTATAAAGCTTTGTCCGTCTGTCTGTTTCTACGTGAACTAGTCCCTCAGTTTTAAAACTGTCGAACTGAGTCTGCTTTTAACTGCACCCTGTTGGAACGACGAGGTTGGCCGCATATTTCAAAAATATCTTTATCTATATTTTGGACGATATTGAAAAGTATCATTTCGATATAAATATTTTAGGGTCGATAATATCGATGCATTAAAAAAAAAACAATTTCTTAAGAAAATATGGGTCAATAAGGTAGTTTTTATGTCATTTGACAGGTTTTAAGAACTATTTTTTTTACTGAAATCAAAATCTAGTGATCAAAGCTACAAAAAAACCCCATATTGTCAAGGCGGCAAACCTTTGAAATTCGGGAGAAGGAGAAAGACCAGGCGCTTAAAACCGTTGGAAAGTTTAAGGATCGGTTCTTAGACCGGTTCCTTTCCTTATAAAACCTAAAGTTTTGGCTCGAAGCTTGGTACTCGGAATTTTAGATAAAACTAACACATATATTTCATGAAAGGAAGCGTCCTGCTAAAGAAGCTATAAAAACATTACCCAATCCCCGAATCGCCTGGACATTTAAATAGCCTAGTCTTTAATACGAGAATTAATTTTGCCACAACTGGACTTATGCTTTTATTCTTTTAAATATCGTAAAATGACGAGGATGGATGTCGGAAATAATATCGATAGTTTTGTTTAAAAAATACGATATATCGTTATCAATTATTTTTCAGAGGCGATATATAGAATATTTTTATAATATAATTATACTCTGTACCGTAGGTACATAGAGTATTATAAGTTTGTGCAAAAGTATGTAAAATCCAGAAGGAAGCATCTCCGCGACCATATAAAGTATAAATATTCTTGATCAGCATCAACAGCCGAGTCGATATAGCCATGTCCGTCTGTCCGTCCGTCTGTCCGTCCGTCTGTCCGTCTGTCTGTCCGTATGAAAGCACAGATCTCAGAGATAGTAAGAGATAGAGGTTTGACATGTATGGGACATATTTTTCTTATGTCTGCAGGCAGATCAAGTTTTTTTTTTAATTTTGGCCACGCCCCCTCCCGCCTCCGCAATTTAGAAAAAACGTCATATCTCCCACAGTTTTGAAGATAGATGGCTTGTTCCTTCTGGACAAATTTAGTTATTAAGATAACTTATCGAGAAGATCGGATGAACGGTTTTCGAGTTATGATCGAAAGACAAATTTTCTTGGTACAGAGTATGTTATAGTCGGGCTTGACCGACTTTCTTTCTTTTTTTAGGTGATATTTTTGGGCGATATTCTTAAACCAGCTTTTCGGATGCTTTTTATTGGAATATGACATATTTTAAAAGTAAACACTTCTTTAATTTCAAAAATACGAGCTACAATTGATAATATGAAGACTTTGAGAGCTGCATCTAAATATGACGACTGTTCAACTGCTTCCAATCATCCAGATTTTCCAAAATTTTAGTCAAAAATTTAACTCATTGAAGTTTTCTTCAATCTAAATTCATAAATAAGCTTGAACTTCTTTTGTAGAAAGAAAATTTAATAAATATCTTATTAATCTACATTTTGCAATTCAGCAATTCACGCCTGAGAAGCGTTTCGGCTCGGGTTTTTGGTCCATCAAACCGGACCCTAAACTCCGGACCTTCTAAATTTTTAAATGTTAACGGACAACCTCTGATTCTAAAAATCACTTTAGTCTGTTTTTTTTTTACTAACTTATAAAACGATCACAGTTCATTGACCAAACAAAAAAATCGTTTTAAACAGCTGAATCGGAGCATAATCATTTCAAAACCTCATCCATGCTTGGCAATTTACGATTTGTAAAACAATTTAAGCATAAGTCAAGTTGTGGCAAAACAAATCCACGTATTTAAACTAAAACTCTTCTATTTAAAAGTCTTGTTAATGGAAGAGAAGTTTTTTGTGCTATAAATATTTTTTTTTATAAAAATGTCTCCACGATTCCGTGAACGAAGCTTCAACCCAAAACCTTAGGCTTGATAAGTAACGGAACCGATCTGAGAACTGAACCTTAGACTTTTCAACGGGTTTGAACCCTCCAGAATTTCAGAGTTTTGCCGGCTTGATATTTTGTAGTGTTTTGGAGCTTTGATTCCTTTATATACTATAGCACTCGGTTAGAATGTATAAGGTATCAAATGACATCTAATTAACATTAATGGCCCAATTATTCTAAAAAAATTGATATTTTTTTAAAATAACAAAAATATCGATATTTTTACACTAAAATATTTAGATTGATAATATAATTTTTCTATATCGGCGAAAAAAAATATCGATGTAGATATTTTTGAAATATCCGGCAACCCTAATACCCAGCTTGGAAATGGTTTTGAAATAATAATGCTCCGATGTTGCAAAAAGTTTTGTCCTGGTTCCGAGCAGAGAGGCTTTCGGAACTTAGACGATCTGGTTCTGGTTCCGGTATGATGGACACAAAAATCAATTCTTAGGCCCGGATTACGGCCTTGCAAAATATAGATTAAAAAGATACTTATTTGATTTTATTCACAACAAAAGAAGTTCAAACTTGTTCATGAATTTAGATTGAAGATATTTTCGATGAGTTCACATTTTGAATAAAATTTTTTAAAGACTTTAATAGTCGTTATATTTGGATATTGCTTACAAATCATATCATCTCAATTGTAGCTCAATATTCTGTACATAAAGATGTTTTTACTTTTAAAATTTAGCGTCACTCACTATAAAGCATTCGAAAATATAACCAAAAAATATTCGATATCCGGTATATCGCCTCGAATAAACAAAATTATCGATATTTCGATATGTCGGTATTATTTCTGCAATTCCTAGTTGCAAGTGTAATTTCGGCATAGATGAAGTTAGCTGTGCTTTTCACCTTCTTAAAGGTTTTCAGGCTTTAATGTTATCTAATGCCATTTTTCAAAGCCCAACTAAACCATTTTGATTTGCAGTATTCGTCCAGCTAATTGCTGTGAAAGACATGAACAGATTTTAGTCTCTTAGCTAATTAATTTGATCAATTCACTTAATCCTGAAAAAGTGTAGTGTACAAACTCATTTAAGAATCATATTGTCGCATTAAACACATAATAAAGAAAACTGCTAGTTTCGCTTCTCTTACACATTTTGCATGCTGAACTGCAATAATTGTTCTACGGAAATAAAATACAACTAATAGAACGGAAGAGAGTTGGCTTTTAATAGGTTTGACCATATAAAAAGAGTAAATTTTTTGTTTGGGACACTGCCTCATGCATTTCAATTGGTTCATATAAAACTGACAGCTCAATGGATATGCCTGGCTGCCTGCAAAAGCACGAGTGTCCAAGTTCCATTTGTGGGTGTCAGGGCATACAAGTCTATCGATGTGTGTGCCTCTCATTCCCTCCTCGTGTGTGTACTTTTGGATTTTGATTGATTGATGGGCTCTGGCTGGTTCAGAAACGTCGGTGGCATAATAATAATGCTAAGCCATAAACAATGTCTGCCATTTTCAACGCACTAGATAATCATATTATTTTGCCTACTTAGCGCTGAGCCGAGAGCATCGTCTCTTAGAAATTTATACGTAAGGGTTACTCATGATTCCCTTTGAGCAAACAGATATAATAGATGGCTCAAAAAAATCCCCAGATACTCGTAATAAAATCCGGGTGTGAAGCAGCAAGCTTCTCAAAGCTCTGCCGTTCGGATTCGACATTAAACTGTTTGTTGTGCAAAAATTCGAAGCACGCAAGCCAAGAGATTGGGAGAAGCTCGACTCTGGCCCCTTTGGGGGCTGTGTGTAGTTATTTGATTGTATTCATCTTAAAATCAATCCCAAACGATGTCAGAAGTCAGTCAAACACGGAATTTCTCAAACCAATTACGAGAGGCTTGACTTGAGTACGGATTCGCCTACCCCGGAATTTTCCACTTGTTTCCGACATTAGGTTAGGAGAGCTTGTTTTTGACTCGATGTAGGCTTATTTCAACAATAAACGAGATTTATTTTACCTTGTTATTAGAACTTGATCTGATCCCTCACTAACAGACCAAAACCACATAAACCAGGGATGCAAACCATTCGAATATAATTACTGGTTCGGTTCAGTGGCTTAGACAGTTTCTGAACCGCCGGTTCGGTTCATTGCATGGTTTTTGGAGCTGACTGAACCGCGGTTCCGGTTCGGTTCAGCGGTTCACAAAGGTACATTATGATTTCTATTGTCATGTGACTTTTGGCTGTTACATACTTTTGCACAAACTTATAATACTCTATGTACCTACGGTACAGAGTATAAAAAAAAATTCGGATATCCGGTTCACTAGGTTGAACCAATGGTAAGGGTTCGGAAATTTGAGGCTCGAGGTTTTTGGTAAAAGGTTTTAGTTCGATCCTTGGTTTCCATGCTTTATACAATATTAACAGTTTTTATGTTCCATGTGTTCTAAAAATTGCCCTCGACGTAAAACTACACAAGTCGTATGGGAATCGCGTGGTTTTCGGATCGAAATCGGATAGTAAAACACATGAGAATACTCAATATATAATTTACTCTTAAGTTATATTCCATGCCGGACTTTTCGTAGAAAAATATTACCGATTTAATATTAGAATCTTGCTTTTAAGAATTATATAGAAAGCATTAAAGTCAAAGAGTAATTCTTAGCGTTTTTCTAGGTATTTTATTCCACTTTCCTGCCCGTTTTAGGTCAGTCATATGTAACAGACGAAGTCGCTAGGCAGAAGGAAACGAACTGAAATTTTAGGTTCGGAGGCAACTTTTATTTCGGTTCACAGTAAAATAAAAGTCGGAATTCCGCGTTCGAACCGGCTCAGTTTAAAACCGTCTTACATTCCTGATCCTATCAAAGAAATGGACAACCCTAAATACTAAAGATTATAAGCCCTGATTTAGTGAAAACAGATTTGCTCTTCAATAAAACGACGATTCAAATAATATTTAAGCTGAACCTTGGCAAAATTGGCGTTATTTGTACCATACGTATGACAACAAAGTTCGAAACCATATTTTCGTTAGTGGGTGCCCCTAACGTTTCACTTATGGCTTTGCTCGAGGGACTTTGGAAATATTTGCATTTACTTTTAGCGCACACCAGACAAGGCACAAATGTTTATTCAAACGACAAGTTGGCACCTAAACCAACTGAACCCTTGCCTTCCTCACCTCCACCACCAGCATGTCTTTTATTTATTGGTTTATCGACTCGCACACCTTGTTGATGTTTCTTATTAATTAACTTGTCCTCTCTCTCTCTACGCCTGCTTATCTCTTTGCAGTTAATCTAATATAGGATGCTACCCAGTCTAGATACCTTAATGCGTTGCTCGAAGCGAGTTTTGCAATCGCCGCTGGAGGCGGCTGCCCAACAAATACGAAGTAGTACCGGCCACAGCAAGGCAACCGGCGGTGGCATCTATGGGCCCTTCACCCCGGACAATGATCTCAGCTGCTCGGGACGCGGAGATTGTGTTAACAATACCTGTGTGTGTGACATCCGCTATGCGGGCGATGAGTGCAACATCTTCAACTTGCCCTATTATATTGGCATCTCCACTGTCTTCTATGCGGTTGCCTTGGTGTCGGTCATTCAGTTGCTCATCTGCATTGTGGCGGAATACCAGCGGCTCAAGCAGCCCTCAATTCTGCGAGCCTGTCGCATTACCACACAGAAATTGCTATACTTCATGGTATTTGTGGCGGCCTCATTGAGGGGAGCCTACTTCACCACTCCGGTAAGTAGTACTGAAGAGAGGAGCCTATTTTGAGTAAGTTAATGATTTAAATGATTTTTCAGTTGGACCTGCAGCCACAATGGGCCGTTACGCTGATGTCCGCCTACTATCCATTGCTCATGACCTGCGCCTCGTTGATTGTCTGCATGTGGGCCGAGGTAAGATCAAATTCAAGAATTGGGCGAGTTAATAAGCTTAAATGACACCCACAATTTTTGGGGCCAATTTTAGTCACAATTTTCCGTCCTTGCTGTAAGCGAGTCAGAGTATGCTTGAGCTGTTTTTGAACAGGCTGAGATGATACAAAAATTGAAAGTGACTTTCCAGGGTTACCAATGTCTTTTCGCAATTTGCATCATTTCATGGTATACTTTGAGGCGGTAACTAGTTAGCAATCCTTATCGTTTGGTCATTTCACCTAACGTTTGACAATTTAATGTAGATAATGATTAAGCATAAATAGAACAACAATATTAGATTAGATTTTGACACAACATAACAAAAATCAAGAAATATTACCAATAGTCAGTCACAAGAATACCTAAAGGGATATCTCTCCATCTCAGAGCTTGTAAACTTCAGTTCTTTTGCAAAGTTTAACGCCGAATACGAACGGGTAAGTTTGAGAAGCTATGTTATGGCAGGTTACTTCACAGATGGCTCACACACCTATGGCTTTCTAGGGATGATTGATAACTAAAAGCCTGCGATCAGTGTTGCCAGAATATGAGATCCGAAATGTTCCAGATTCCAGCAAAAATAAATTGCTAGAAATAGCTAAAAACAAATCAGAAATATAACTGTGGGATTTAGCGACCTGGTTTGATTTTTTAAGTCAAAGTGGACTACTGTCCATATTTACAAAAATCTTTGTTGATTTCTTTTAATTGTTGAATTAAAATATAATTAACCCGACCTCGAGCCAGCCAATATCCACTTTCAAATCAGAAATAGCTAAAAAAAAAAGGTAATCTTAAGAGTAAAAACTGAATAAAATGTGTGATCTTGAGTCTAAAATCAAACAACAACTTAAAAAGTTACTTATCAAGTTATGTACCAGGACAAACAAATGCTATAAAAAGGTTCAGAAACCCGCAAAGGAATCAGAATCTCTCATATAAGTACCAAAAATGCTGATCTCAGTATTAAGAATTCCCTGATAGATTTTTGTGATTTGGTCCAAATCTAAATTTGTTAGTGTATTTTTGGCTTATTAAAGTTGGATCTAATTATTTTGTCGCCAAGTCATAGTCTTCTATCTATTCTAGCATATCTTTGAAGGAATGTTAAAATTAAAGATACGCTGAATGTATTCATTAGACCACGGTAGAGATAGAACGAATGTTTTGGTACTGACATCGTAGCTTTATTTACTTGCCCTTGGTCACGAATTTAGCTTTAGAGTGTAGCGAAGCTAGTTCTAATAAACATGTTAGGCCTGCAAAATGGTTATGAATCGTAGCGGCTTCAGCCCGGAATTCTAAGTTATTTTTTCACTGTAAAGCTTACAACACTTCCCGAGTGTCAGCAAATAACAGTTTGAACACGGATACAACGATAAGAGGGAGCGAAAGACACCTTGGGTTCTGTTTCTGCTCAATTCTGTTTCGCTCAGAGCAATGTCGCTATTTTTCTTTCGTGTCTTTCACTGACCGTTTTGCCGAGAGCAAACTTCCAAAGTGATTTTGGCGTATGTATGAGTGGTTGTGTGTTACACCCGTGTACATATGCTTCTCGCAGACACTTATTGTATTCCGCTCATTTGCAGACAGTTATTTGATGAGCACTCGCTCAAAAGTTTTTCTGTCAGTGGTTGTCGGCAGACCGACTCGTTGTTTTTGCTCAACCGAAAACAGGTAACAGATAAAATAAGAGGTGAGAGAAAAAGTGTTTCGCTGATTGAGAAACCGATTGATCTGCTTTTTTTCTGTTTTGTTAACACTTATTTGCGAGCTACGCTGTAAACTGAACCCTAAACCAATCCAAGTGTGAATAAAGACAAAAATTACCAACAATCTGAACTACATCCAAGGGATTGTCTTTTATATCAGGTCGAAAAATATCGAGAGCATTCCGAAATTCTAGATAAAGGTATAAATTCGGCGTACATAATGGACAATGTTCTCAGATCCTCAAACATTTTTTAATGCTTTGTGTGGGAATTTAAACGAGAAAGCCAAGCTAACTTCGTCTGTGCCGAAGTTTTTATACCCTTGCAAGTGATCCGGTTTGGACAAAAACTTGTAGAATCATGTAAAAGCACGAGAAACAAACAAATACAAAATTGCAGGATGCTACCATTAAAAACAAAAAAGTTTTTCTAACTAAGACTGTTTTTCAGACCTATCTTTTGTCCGATTTTAATAAAAACTGGTAGGATTATAAAAAAACATATAAAACCTACGATTACAAAGTTTAGAGAAGTTTCCATTGAAAAGAAAAAAGTTTTTCATACTAAAACTAGTTTTCCGACCGATTGTTCCTATGGGAGCTATGAGATATAGTCATCCGATCCTGTCGTTTCCGACATATTAGTAGTGTGCAGCAAAAAGAAGACTCTGTGCAAAATTTCAGCTCGCGATAGCTTTACAACTGAGAGACTAGTTCGCGTAGAAACAGACAGACAGATGGACGGACAAAGCTCAATCGACTCAGCTCGTCAACCTGATCAAGAATATATATAGTTTATGGGGGCGGAAATGAATATTTCTATGCGTTGCAAACTTCTGGGCCAAATTATAATACCCTTTGCAAGGGTATAAAAATAAATATGCCTTCATTATCACTTTCAGTTATATGCGAAGTGTGAACGCTTACGCAAGTGTTTATGCCTTGGGTCCTTCTAAATCATCATCACTTAAGTCTTGAGTTGAATAATAATTTTTCATATGTGACGAAAGGAAGATCATTTTGTGTACTAAACCAATTAATTGTTTTTTGTATACTCTTTACCGGAGATACATACAGTATAATACGTTTGTGCAAAAGTATGTAACAGCCAGATAGAAGCATCTACGACCCCATAAAGTATATATATTCTTGATCAGTATTAACAGCCGAGTCAATATAGCCATGTCCGTCTGTCTGTCCTTATGTCCGCACAGATCTCAGAGGTGGTAAGAGATAAAGGTTTGAGGGTATGGGACAAAAACTTTTCAATTTTGACCACGCCCCTACCGCCCGATGGAAAACCGTCATATCTCCCAAAGTTTTAAAGATAGATGGTTCGTAGCTTCTAGACATATTTTTGCTTGACAAAATTTATGCTGAGCGAATAATTTCGTTGATACAGAGTATGTTATAGTCGAGCTTGAGCGACTTTATTTCTTGTTCACTTCGTGTGTTTTTTACGACAAGCCCAGTTCTCAATAGTCCCGATTATTTTTCTAATCGTAATCGATTGATTACTTAATCGTAACTAACATAAAATAGTCGTAGTGCATTCATTATTTTGCCATTTAAATCATGATAATCGAATATCTACACAGAGAAAAAAAATATGTAAAAACAACTCGAAAATGTAGTTATTCTACACGTTGAACGGTGATTTTTTACCCATTACGATTATTTCGCTATTCTACGTGCCATGTTTATTGCCCAGCCCGAACCAAATAAAATCAAAATCAATTAAAACACATATGTTGGCATCTCAGTCCATACGACTACCAAGCACTCGCGCGGCATTGCTGCAAATCATAGTAATAAAGGGAAGCGACAAGCGACGATGAGCTAAAGGTTTCCTATACGCAGCACTCAACATTTGAAAACCTAAACTTTTATAAAGTAAACCTATATAACAACTTTCTGAAACACTTAGCTATTCTGTACTGATTTTGAGCTACAATTTTTGCTTAGAACTTTCATACTCTCGTGTATCTTTTCAGTATTTAAATCTTAATGTAGAAAACACAAATTTTCGAATGGTATGCAGATTGCGGTATGAAAAATGTAAAAGTTATTTGGAAATACGCATTACTTTTCGCACATCGCATATCCTTTGCCTTTGTCCAAGCAGCGTTTAACTTTTCAACAAGCCTCGTTTCCTTTTTTTATTTCTACACCTACGTGTGTATGCAGATTTTTTACATGCCACATTTAGCTTTCAGTTTTCTACATTTATTGTGTAAAATTTTACAGGGTTAACTACGTTTGGCGCCGCGTAGCTAATTAAGTTTTCTCTGTCATCATTGTTTAACAGCTATGACTACTGGTAATACCACAGAACAACAGAATAACCAGGCTCCTTGCCAAGATGTTGCCTTGAAAAGCCTTTTAAGCCTTAGAAGTTCAGTTTTTATATTCTAGTATCATCAGACAGGCCAAAATTTTACTTATGTCAATACTAATTTGGTGAAACAACAAATTTGTGAGTGTCTGGCATCAACCAATTGTCTAATCTTATCAGAGCCCGCTAATTTCGACTCACATTTAAATAGAGAATAGCTCATTTGGCTCCTAGTACCGATTGCATCTGTTATGTACTCGCTGGCGTATCTTTATCTGACAAAAAAAAAGATAACAAATGTCGGGGCAAGTGTACCCACGCCACAATAACAATTGTAGCCCCATACAATCTCTCACCCATTAATTAAACTTACGTGCGCTCGCACTTGAAGTAAACTTTTGTACTTGCTGAGTTTGTTTTTAATTTGTGTTATTTCGCTTCATTATTTGGCGGCTCGTCATTGCAGATCTTTCACTTGCGCGACATTCGCTGGGAGAAGTCACAGTTCCTGTCGAAGAGCTTCCTGGGCTTCGTGGCCTTCAATTTCTTCCTGTACAGTTTGTTTGGTATTGAGGTCTTCAACTCGCTGATCAATGCGGAACGTCGGGATTATGCGCATATCTTTAACGGCTGCTATGCTGTATTGCTGCTGATTGTGGTCGTGTTCTTTCTCATCTACGGCGTGGAGGTGTTCTTCAAGCTGCGCGGAGGATTTGTTTACGACCAGACGGGCAAAGTTCTGGGTCCGAACGAGGCAATTGTGAACGCCTCGCAGCTGCACCAGTCACGCTTTGGTCTGTTGAGTCAGGCTATAATGCTGATAGTCATCGTGGGATTTCTTACCTCCGAAACTTTGGGCGACTTCTGGAAGACCAAGTAAGTGGGCGGCGCCCTTTGCACAAATGTTTTCCCGTACTCAACCAAGTTATTTTCAGAGTACCCGTCAACTCGCGAAACTGGCATGACATTATTTTTCGCATTGCTGAAATTGGTGTGGCATTGTGGTTTCCCTGCTGCTTGTGGAACTCCATGGCTCCCGAACAACTCTGGATTTTGAATCCTCGCAAGCTGCTGTCACGACAAATTGATCCCTCCATACCCACGCTGAATGCGGAAACCAACAAATTGTCACCGGAGGAGGGGCAATCGTTTCTGACCAAAAAGGATTGTTGGATTTGTTACGACAATGACAAGCCAGAGCCATTGATACAGCCCTGCCGTTGCACCGGCGATGTCAGTTCGGTGCATCATGAGTGCCTGAAGCGGTGGCTGGTGGAGAGTTGCAGCAACTCGGAGGTTCAGTTGTCGTGTAAGGTGTGCGGTCATCCCTATGAGATTGAGAAGTCCAAAAAGTGAGTTTCCTTCAGTTTATTCCATGCTTGCTCTAACGTTTCGCCTCTCCCCCTTTCGCAGGCTCGAGTGGGACAAGGGTTTCACCATTCAGCACTGGTCCAAGACAGTCATATTGATTACTCTGATGTGCGTGACCGGAGCGACTGCCTGGGTGGTCATTCAAATGTATGTTGATCCACTTGTCAGAGTCATGACAGTTGGCATTGCTGTTCTCATTGGCTATGTGTGCGTCAAGTGCTTGGGTGAGAACACAGTTGTCGCCTACCAGCGGGCCAAGGTCAGCTCCATCAACATCGTGACCACTTCCGAAATGGAGAAGCTCCATACCATATGCGAAGAAGTGAGCGCCAGTACCTCAGCAGCGGCAGCCGGACACTCATAAAGCACCGCCATTATTCAATGCCATGGGCAAACACACATCACCCACACCACAGTTATCCAGACATTATCCCTTAGTTTACGCAGTGTTTTGCACACATGTTTGCTCAATGCTCAATTAGTAGGTTACGTTTCGTCCCACTTCCCCCTGCCCAGCTGTGTACATAGATTTTAACAAGTCGCAGATATCGTAGAAACGGTTCGATTAACGAGTCAATTTTGTGTCTCTCAAAGTTTTAGCACGCATATTTCCGAGAAAAGCGAAAGCGAAATGTATTAAAAACAAAAGCCAAATATTATATAGTCTAAGCATAAGTCAAAACAAATTGAAACAAGAACATCTTGAGATTATTTAAAAGCGTTGCCAAGTAGGGAAAGATGGAGCAGCCAGTGGCGTCAGTCTAGCTGATGGTCGGTAGTTTGTAGCTTACCATTAGGCTTAAATATTTTTTGTTTCCATTAATGTTTACTTGGCGAATATTAGTTTAAGGATTTCAGTTGATACCATTATATTCTCGTATTCCAATTCGGTATACAATTCGTATTTAAACCTTAAGAATAGTTTATAAAAAGAAATTATTTATAAAACACACACAATTTGTCAACAAAGTAAAAAAAAAGAAAACAAAAAAAAGAAAACGGAACAGATAAATCCAACATATAAATTTTAAGCTACCATACAATTTTTGTGATAAACCAGTTAAAAGTAATTAAATATAACAATTTATAAAATCAACCCAAAAACTGCAAATGTGTTTTATTCGGAGGTGTCCCGGAAATCTCTCTAGAGGTTTTGCCTTCCGTTGGTTTGCAAATCGGTCGAAAAATCCGTCGGTGGCCCAAAACTTAGAAAGAGTTAATTTTCTTTGTGGGAAAGATAACTGTTCTAGTTGGGTCAAAGATAATTGTCCACTCCACCAAACAGGGTTGCTTTTTAAAAGTTTTGAATTAATTTGTTGTTAAGGTGAAATTTGATATTTATGCCATATATTTTATGATTCATGTTTAAGCTATAATTCAAACAAAGTCATGTTACCTAAAACTAAAATGGTAAATTTTATCCCCAAATGTTGTCAAATATTCAATATGGCGCTAGAAATGCGGTTTTGGGTAAAATGACTTGGTTGAGCGAATAATTATTAAAAAGCTAATTTTAATATTAAATCAAATATGTAATTTATCAAGTAAAATAATTTAGTTTATATTCCCAAAACTAGTTTTGCTTATCTAAATAATTTTAGGGGTGAATTTAGCAAAATCTCTTGCCAAAACACGGAAGATTTTAAACCAATCGTATGAGATTTCTTGGACATTTGGGTTGGAAGAGATTTCTGAGGCACCTCCGATTGTGAGACTTTGGCTGAAAACAGAGCCAACACGGGCAGCCTCTGAATGCAATTAAGCTTGAAGCTCCTACTATTGGCCTAATTTGATAACACAAGTTTACAAAAAAGGTCACTTTTTAACCAGAAAAGATAGCAAACGTTCCTTATGTATTTTCGTGTGCCGAATTCAAATAATTTGTCCGTTTTGCCCCAGCACGTCAGGTATATGAGAAATTTTTCATAAACGTGTGTTGAGCGAGGTTCGATCACATTTTTTGGTCCTATAGCCACATTAATTAACCTATTCAAACCACATTTGTTTCTTAGTAAACTTAGATAAACAACGATCACGCAAAACGAAACCAAAAGTTTATGCTTGATGCCTAAGATACCATAATAATTATTTAAATATAAACAAGAAAGAAAGTCGGTCAAGCCCGACTATAACATACTCTGTACCAAGAAAATTTGTCTTTTGATCATAACTCGAAAACCGTTCATCCGATCTTCTTCATGCTTTGGCGCATCGATAAGTTATCCTAATAACTAAATATGTCCAGAAGGAACAAGCCATCTATCTTCAAAACTGTGGGAGATATGACGTTTTTTCTAAATTGCGGGGGCGGGAGGGGGCGTGGCCAAAATTTAAAATAAACTTGATCTGCCTGCAGACATAAGAAGCATATGTCCCATACATGTCAAACCTCTATCTCTTACCATCTCTGAGATCTGTGCGTTCATACGGACAGACAGACAGACGGACGGACGGACAGACTGACATGGCTATATCGACTCGGCTGTTGATGCTGATCAAGAATATATATACTTTATACTTTACTTTATTTTATATATACTTTTGCACAAACTTATAATACTTTATGTACCTTCGGTACAGAGTATAAAAATGTGAATTTTTCTGAGAAATTTCGCTTTTTTCCCCCAAGTTAAAAAAATTCGAAAAATTTACTTACCAATTGAAAAACACCACAAAATTGTTTACTATATATACCATTGTTCTCTTAATTTTACTACATTTACACTGTTTTGATATCATCGCCCTTTTGGAAGTTATGGTCCAAAAACTATAGAGATTTACGACATATTTCACTTAATAATTACCACGAAAATTTCTTAAAATTAGAAAATAACAATGTTAATATTGATAAAAAAAAAGGGAGTTAATATTATAAAGTAATTTTACTTTAATTTGTTCTTAGCTTATACAAACTTTATAAGAAAATTTTTTAAGAAAAAAGTAAGAATAAGTCGTTAATTAGATTAGTTTTAAGTCCATAACTTTTAAAAGAGCGGGGATACAAAAAATGTGTAAAATATAGAACACAATGGTCTATTAAAAACTTGTAGTATCTTAGAAATCAAATATAAATTTTGGGTTTAGTTTTTCGTGATCGTTGTACTTCTTCTCTGGTTAAAAAGTGACCCATTTTTTAAACTTGTGTAATCTGTATGAATACTGATTTCATGAAGTACTTTGGCAAGTTCGCGAAAGTGCCTAATCTGGGGGGTTGCAAACACCTGAAATTATGAAGAAGGTGCGGCACGAAGCACAAAAATTGATTTATATATTTCTGCCATGGCTCGCAAATAAGTGTTGACACAACCTTTATACCCTGTACTCGTAGGTGTGTATTTTCGTATTAACCGTTGAACTGCGCAGCTGCAGCCGCTTAACTTGAAGTTGACTGAGAGCGAATGAAATTAGAAATAACGAGACGACTTTACTCTTGTAGTAACGGGAATAAAAATTTAAAAATGTTCACAACTAATACCCTGCTCCACTGGCACATTCTTGAGGTCATTCGCTGGATGAGCTCAATGACCTCATTCCTTCAGTGTATTTCCCCATAAGAGATAAATGTCCATTTGGAAGTCCATTCGCTGCGGATGATCAAATCACTGTGAATACATTTGACATTCGCCCATGCATTTTTAAGCATTTTCCGGCTAAAAGGCTAGATTTTCTATCGATTAGTCCAAGTGTCTCCAATAAAACAGTTGATTGTTCCCAAAATACGCCAAATCGCTTCTACAATGTATGCAAGATTTAAATTAGACCAAATTCAATTAATAAGAATAATATGAACGTACAAATTGCCATGCAAGTGTAATCTTCGCTTTCTATTCTTTCGTTGGTACCCCATAATCAAAGCATTAAAATGGTCCTCGCCCTATAGCAGTTGACATATGCACTCTTGATTTTCTTGGCAAATCAGCAGCAACGCAGTTAAATCCATATCAGTGAAATATCCGAAATATTCAATTTAGTCAATTACACTTTAAATTTGCAATTGCGAATCAAAACAAGCCAAACAGCTGGTCGTTTTTTACTTTTATTTAACTTTGACCATTCGCGTGTAACCGTGAGAAACATTCGTCAGTGGAACAAGGAAAATTCGCTTTTTCAGAATGGACTCTAGAATGTGCCAGAGGAACAAGGGTATTAAACGTTGCCCCAGAAAGATAAGGAGATAATAGAATTAAAGCAGCTACAATTAATTGTCCAAGTTCGCCGGTGTTATGTGTAAACTGCGTTGTATTTTGTTAAATGGGTTTTTATGGATATGCATTTTCATAGTGCGCAAACATTCGTGAGGCTTCCTTCCATCGTGCATGATTCGTGAAAACTCTTTAAAAATTACGTGCGTAGAGATTTAAATATCGTGAACCATTCATGTGACAAAAAGCTCGCTCACTCGCCCAGCTCTTATTTAAGTACATGTTATGGATGGTTTCAAACGTAATGAATTACCAAAGCACCCTTGAACCCAACCAAACAACTTTGGTGTTATGTTTCGTTATATTCAATTTTGTGTCAACAGCCGGTGTCGGCAGAGGTTACATTTACAAAATGAGGGTTCGCTTTTGCTGCAGCTTTTATTGTTCCGCCTGTGCGTTCCTTTTCGTTTCGTTTAATCTTGTGCGGAGTTTGCAAGCAACCTCGCTGTCACATTATTAAATGTGCCTTTACTGGAATGTCAGCTAATCCTTAATTTACCCATGCGATAAATAAATAGACCAGATTATTTAGTGGTTTTCGTTAGGTCTAAAGTTATGCATTTATTTTACACGATAATTTGCCTATAAAATGTATACATACATAGATATAGTAGTTATTATATAGCTTACATAAATATGCTTCATAATACAAAAAGCCAAGTCAAGCTACATTCGTACACAAATATATTGACTAACTTTTCAGTGTCGAACTACGTTAGCGATGACATCGAATTGGATATATAGTTTTTTGCATGTACCCATATTTGTATGTGGATATAAAAGATCAACAACTTAAAGAGTTCATTAAAAAGTAGATTCCCTCTTCTGTATAACAATTAGAATTTAAAAATGAGAGCGCTGACTTACACTTAGTGACACATTCAACTATTTGGGCGCTAACGCTAAATATTTAATAGTTTAAATCAATTTGTTTTGAGAACTAAACGAATTTTGCCACATCTCGAATTTGCCAAAAGTGTTTTGCTTAAATTTAGAGACTTCAGGTTTTGGTTATAAGAAACAATTCAACTAGTAAGTCCTGGGGGGTTGGTTGTAGGTTGTAGGAGAATTTAGGTGACAACGGCAGAGCGTTTATCGCGATTCTTTCCACGCGAAATGGAGCGAGCCTTGAAGGCGGCAGCATTAACCAGATGCTAAATTGGGAGAGAGAAGAGTTGGACGTTAGATTCTGGAGCGGTGGTCACCAATTTCGATGTACTTACGCGCTCTAGCTTGGATTGCTTGACCTTGACAGTGCCATTGATGCCCGTGTTGGTGGGACGTGGTCCCAGCTGGAATATCTCACGTATGAATTCATTCTCCTGCAACTGTGAGGTCATGCCGGGACCCATGACGGTGCACAAAGATGAATACTGATGGTGTATGGACCAGGCATCCAAAGTTAAAGACTCTTGACCAAAGCGAATGTTTATCTCGGGCGAAATGTCCTCCTGGAAGAAAATAGATGAGAGTTAAAATCAGTTTGGGGCAACTGAATCGTTCCCCAGCATAACAAAGTAGGCCTAGTTCTAAATTTCACCTCCTCCGAGAGCATTTCACAATGTTTCTCTTCCGAAATCATTTCTAATTTTATCTCCCTTCAGCACAGACTAAAATTCTAGTAATAAAAAAATAAAAAAAACTACAAAAATATTCAGCTTTTGGCAAACCTTGTAAATTCTGGCAAATTACCGATCATTTTCGTGAATTCATTTTAAACAATGCTGCAGTCTACCTATCAGCACGACTATGTTCCGCCCAATGCCAAGCGCTACGAGTTCCTTAACCGACGCAATGCAGCCGACGGCCATGACGGGCCCAAAATCGTGGAGTGTCAATGTATCGACGAGCAGAAAATCAAGCCACCCGTGGACGCAACCAAGGATTGTTCGGGAGTGGAATGGACGGGTATTGCGCCAATGGGTCGGCTAGTAGATCCACGTCTAATACCCACCGAACTGGCCAAGGATCAAGTGGAGAAGATGGCGTTTTCAGCGGAAACGGATTGTTTCAAGCTGCAACCAAATCGTTTCCTCAAAATTCTTCGCACAGTTTATCCCGATCTGTATGAACGCCTCAAGGTGATGCCCAAAGAAGAGCTGAGTCGTCGATTGGAGAGGAACCGCATGTTTACCACCTATCAAATTGACTTTGGTGCCATGAATGAATATCCCGAGGGCATCTATGAGAGTCTCAAGACCGAGGATGAAGCGTCCAAGCTAAATGCCAACAAATTGATGACAAACAAGGCTCCATGCTCCGAGTTCCGTTCGAATGTGATGAACGAGTTGGAGCGAGAGAAATCCGCCGATTATGAAATCGCTCAGAATGAGGTCGAAAAATCCTACAAACCGTTCAAGACCAACTTTTCGGACTCTTCACGTTTTGTGGCCTCTGGAAATAATTCGCACTGGAATGCGGCACCCACGACATATAGGAAGTTGCCAAACTTTACGGAATACATGGACTCTATCAGTCGCAATGGATGCGTCATTATGCGGAATAAGTTGCACGATCATTCCAAGTGTTTGACCAACTATTGTCGGCATGAACTGAAGTTCACCTGCAATGACATGAAGCCATGATTTCGGACAAAGAGAAGAAGGGCGGGTAGTACGCAGCCAGAGTAAATCTAGAAAAATTTTAAATTAGGAGAAATGTACAAATAAAGGAAGAAACAAATGATATGTCAGCATTATTATTCACATATTGTCAACAATCAATACTAAAAAATCAAGTGCAGATGAAAAAGGGAAACAAGTTGGTTCTATTTTGAAGAGTCAATTAGCCAATTTTACAAGATGAAGGCTGTCTCCAAATTAGTTAGTAGAAGTTCTGAAAGTGCATTAGCAGATTATTGAGGCGTCAGATTCTAAATAAACCAACTTTTATTTAAACATTCGTTAATATAAAGTTGGATGTTCAGTCGATCTTATTCCAGTCTCTCTCTTGCTCGGAGAGATTTGTTCAGTGACCGTTCAGCCCAATGTAAGCAAAATGCTGACATTCGATATCTTTTATTAACAAGTCCTTACATTGTAGTAAAGTGCCCCGACTCAAAATACACTGTTGGCTAGCAATGGCGAAAATAATATCCATACATCGAAATATCTATATTCTTGCCCAAAAATATGATATATCGTTATCGAATATTTTTCGAGGTGATTATTGGATATCCGATATTTTTGATTCTTCTTTTTGAATGCTTTATATTGAAATATGCTCACATCTTTATGTTCAAAAAATGCAGTTACAACTGAGATATGGCGATTTGGTGTGCTACTTCTAAATCTTATTTTAATTGCTTATTTAGGTGGACGCTTTCTTAATTTTTGTTTTTTGCCACAAGCCTTTGGACCGAAGCTTCTCCAGAATTTTAGAGGTTTGGCGCTTGGATATTTGATTGGAGCTTTGATTTTTAGTTTTTGAACTCAGAAAGTAGTTTTAAAAACTTGTCAAATAACATCTAAATTAACTTAATGACCCAATAAATTCCAAGAAATTGATATTTTTAAAATATCGAGATTATCGATATTTTTACCCCAAAGTATTTTAATCAAAATGATACTTTATCACAGCTGACGATGCTGTGCTAGAGCTGGAAAAACACCGATGTCTGACAAAAATTAGGGATGTTCCTGCAGGTGATATTAATGGTATTCTTGAAAGTAATTTAGATTTGATTTAGATTATTTTTAAGCAAATCTAAATCAGTAAAGCGAACGACCCTTTTTGCGCACTGATTTGATTTAGATTTCGAGAAGCGCTGACAGTGTGACCACACTACAGTTTGACCAATGGCGCCAAATCAAACCCATGCGCGAAAGTAAAACAAGCGGAAAGAAAGTGTGAAAACTATTTTCCAAGCATTTTAAATAATAGCATATTGGCAGAATATGTAGTTTTAGTATGTACACAATTTATTTATTGTGAATTGAAGTTACGTTATTTTTGCAAATCAATTGAATTTTAGCTAAACTTTTTCACTAAAATTTATTGGATTTATTGAGTTAATGGAGTTCAAGTGACATTAAAAATTTATTTAAACCATGAATTTTAAACTAATTGTAAATTTTAATGAAAAAATTCAATTAAAACCCGATTGACACGAAAAGATAGTTGAGCTAAAGTGTAAATAACGACTGATTAAAAAACTAATCAGCTTTTCCAGCACTGAACCTCAAGGCTGAATTTGTTTTTTTTACTTTCTACATATGTGATTGTTTAACTTGTTTCAGTGTTTAAGCAAAGTTATATACATATACATAAGTACATATATATAAGATATATATATATACTTTGATTGTTGATTAAAGCAAAGATGCCTTACCACTTTTCTTTTGCAATTTGCGGTGCTTACTTAAAATCATTTTTATCTTTTTTTCATAATTGTTTTGTTTGACAGTTTTTCTGCATTTTCTGCAGTCTATCTGATCACACCGAAATTAAAATTGGAACCAAAATCACTTGATTTTGATTGATCCTTTTTTTTTTAAACTTTGGTAAAAAATATATATGCTTAAACTTAATTTTAAAATACCAAATAAATTATGTTACTATTCTAATCTCTTGAGCTCTAGATCAAACATTACCTAGTAGTCGCAATTGTTTGGGGTTGGAATGGGGTTCGATTTAAGAATTGACCTGCATAAATTTGGCTACGAAAAAGTCTAAATCTTTTGGATGTTGCACCCTCGGTAAATCTTCCGAAACTTTGTGTGTCGTACCGTAAAGTCCGCGTACTGTGCGAATTCGTCGAAATCCACTGCGCAAGCAGAAAGTCATGTCTTGTGAGATGAATTTCAGCAAGGGCAGCATGTCACGCATCATAAAACGTGAATTGGGACTCAGTGCATTCAGGAGACACACCGGCCACGTGCTTACCACAGCATGAAAACAGAAACGCAAAACAAAATCGATGGCATTGTCTTGTCGGTGCACAAACAATGTCCACGGACAAATTTTGTTTGCTGACGAGAAAATGTTTAAAATAGAGGAATGGTTCAACAAACAGACCGATAGAGTGAATGGCGTGTAATCATTCCGAAAGTTCAGAGAGGTCCCCATTCGGCTTTTGTGATGGCTAAGATGGGGTCCGCCAAGCTCCATTTTTGTGAAAAAGGACTCAAAACTTCGGCAAAAAGTGTTTCAATCCGATGTTTTGGAAATGCTTGTGAAGCCGGTCAACACGATAATTATTTGCAAACAAGACGCTTTCGCTGACAAGGCAAAAACCACTTAAACATGGCTAAAAAAAACATGTTCCGAACTTTATTTCTACGGATGATTGGCCTGCTCTTTTCATTAACCATTATTAGTTTCATAATGATAACTAAAATTGATTATTTCTTTTCATGCTTTGCTATTTTTTCAGTAATCTATTTTCGTACTCCTATCAACACAATCTTTTTCAAATATGTTTCACTGACGTTTTTGAACCTAGAGTTATTTGTGTGGTCTATTTAAAATTTCTCAACTCACCTCCAGATAGCGTAAAACATCCCTGAAAGTGGCGCGCTGCGCCTTGCGATCACGTTTGGCGCGATATTTGTGTGAATCGGTGGCTAATTGTTTAACAGCTTCAGACAATTCAGCAATATGATTCACCAGGAACTCTTCGTCATGGGCACGGCCCGATTCCAATATCAAGGCAATTGTCTCTCCAGCGGCCATGCGCACATCCAAATGTGAGGATTGCAAAAGACCCAAGAATTTCTTAATAGATCTGGGGGCAAAGGACAAATATTTAATTTACAAAATTCTTTAAAAATATAAGAACATTTTTGCTTACGGAAACATATTTTGTCCGGTAGTCATTAGGGAAACAAAATCTCCGGGGGGTATTAGGGTTAAGAGCAATCCCCAAGCCGACAAAGCCTCAGCATGCAAGGCTCCGGCCTCAGGTGTTACTGAAACGGGAGTCTTGTCGTCTCCCCGTAAATAACTGCCCGCAAAAATGGTCTCAAAGAACTGCATCAGTTGCACCAAGTCGGCCACATCCTCGCAGCCCAAAAAGTTCAATAATCCCAAGGCGGTGCAGCATTTGGCTCTAGCATCGAAGCCCACAGACTTGTCCTGCACTGTGGTCAAAAGGAATTGATTCATGACCTTCGATATGCTCTCCTCGCCGCCCAACTGAAGCACTAGTAAAGGTGCCAAACGTGCTCCCCATACTTGTTCCTGTCCCTTGCCACGGCGTATGCTCTTCTCCACAAAGTCCATGAGAGTCATTTTGCGATCCTCAACGAAATCGGGCATATAACGATGCATAAGCAGCTCTGCAATAGCTTGCAGGGCCTGGACACGAGTCTGGGCAGACTTTTCGGTTGCCTGTTCCAAGGCCTTTTCGAATTTCTCCTCGAAACGTTCGTTGGCCAACTCATCGGTGGCCTCCGAGGAGGCGACTTCGGATACATGTGAATAGACGCTGACATTGTCAAAGGACTCGTCTTCAGAATTGGAGTCGTTGGTGCGACCTGTGGAGGGGGGAGAAATAAGAATGAGTTATTGTTAAACTTGTTTATCAGTTTTATAAGCTACACTACTTTGGGTTGCTCAAGGAACTGACCAAAAATTGGCATAGAAAATCATTATTGTCAGAATATTGGTCTAATTAACTAAGAAACCCAGTTAAAAGTTGCGAATTGCAATTGACTGACAACTATGCCTCTCAAACTGTTACATGGATAACAAACTGTTCCCAAATATCAAACTGTAAACAAAATGTTAAATTGGGTGTTAGGTTTGAAATTGCCGTTTATAGCTTGTATTCACTAAGAATGTGATTTGTTCAGTTGTCCAATGACGTCATTTGCCCAACAGCACCACCAGTACCCGCAAAACTGTCTCATTTAAAGCTGTCACAACAATTAATCATCAAAATTCGAGTTGGAAACTTGAGCACTAATGGTTTCATTAACTGCTGTTATTGAATTGCTAAGCACTTATAAAATTGGTTATTCAGCTAATGTGTAATGTACAGCCAGTTGAAAATTTATTCAAAATATTTTAATGCAAATCTAAAATTCTCTAAATATTGAATGCAAAACACTGAAGTTCTCTTATCATTCAAGGTCCCCCCTAGCTGTAACAGTATCAAACTGTCACCGCTTGTCAAACTGTCTCAGAGAATTTGACGATAACGAATATAAAATGAATTTTTCCGCTCTTGAAGCAGTTTTTTTTTTGTTACTTATGCATGCACAAGTGTTCATATGTATGTGTATGCGAGTGTGTGTGTGCTGGTTAGAAAATTTAAATATAAAAGCCACTCGCTATGACCTTCAAGATATACGTCTTTAGAGTCCAAAAAGTTGTGCAACAAGTTTTTCTTTTTGTTTTCAACTTTCTTTTCAGCAATTTACCATCCGTCTGCGTCTCTATGGCTATTTGGGACAAGGTAATTTCCGCATGGCGGTTTTTCTCTCTGTGTGTGTGTCTCTCTCTCTCTCTCACGCAATTGAAATGCCTTTCACAAAAGCAACAGCAACTACAATTGAGAAAACGTTGAGTAACAAAAAAGAAGGAAAAAAATAGTGGAAAGCTGAATTCGGCACGACTGAAGTTTATATACCCTTGCAGCATTGTTCATCTGATTTATAATACAGTTGAACTTCTAAAAAGCGAATCTTTAAGCGTACAAAAAAAATCTTCGTAAAATATAAAAAATTTGTTATATTTAATTGTTTAACTTAAAATAAAATTGTAGTGTTTTGGAAAATGATTCGCTATAAAGAAAACTTCGTAGTAGAGAAGTTGGGCTGCATAAAAATTTGGCAAGTTTAAAACGATAACATTGAAAGCAATCAAGTTTTTCTAGGTGAACCTAGAACTAGCTTTTCTATGCCAGCTATTACAAATCGTAGTCAGGTTTCGACTAAATTTAGTGGAATTTAGAAAAAGCATAGAAAAAACCAATAATAACGAAGATTGGAGACGTTTCCATTAAAAACACAAACGATATTTTCCCTAAAACTAATTTTTGGAACCATTTTTTCAATGATGCTAAATTCATCCGATCCGCCCAATTTCCGACAAATGTGCAGCGTATTTGAACTAGAGATATTAATATCGATGTATTGATTTTATTTATTAAAAGGACGATTTTTTATTATAGAATTTTTTCCGAGGAGATTTTAAAACAAGAAGTGCTTAAAATACCCATTTTACTCATTTTTATATTTATTTTGTAGGTTTTTTTGATAAATCTCTAAGGGCCGATTTCTCATCTTCTACATAACTGCTAAATGTAAGATAAACTCAGATTTTGCTCTGTTATTTGTAGGTTTATGTGAAAGATAGCTCTATGTAGTAGATTAGAAAACGGCCCTATACCGTAATAGGGTAAAAGAGTTTATGAAAATGGATATGTAACCATAACAAATAATTCACTCAAATACAAAGATGTAGAAAATACATAAAACCAGGACTGCATACCGATTTTTGGACCGAACCGGTTCGAACCCGAAATTCCGACTTTTATTTTACTATGAACCGAACCTCTTAAGAAATTAAAACTGGAAATTTTGGTTCGGTTCAACAAAACTGATAGACACAACAATTTGACCTTCTGTCTAACGACTTCATCTGTTATTTGCTGCGACTGACTCCTGAAACGGGCAGGAAAAGTGGAAAAAAAAAATCTGGCAAACGTTTAGATTTCCATATAAAATCCCCACCCACAACAGTCTCTATTTTTAAAGCTCCTCGACCCTAAAGCTTCTTATATAATTCTCAAAAGCAAGAGTCTAACATTATTTTGGTAATATTTTTCTACGTAAACTATGAAATGGAATTTTACTTAACTGTAAATTTTATATTGAATATTTCCAAGTGTTCTACTAACCAATTCCGACCCAAAACCCACTCGGTTCCCATACAATTTTTGCGGTTTTTAGGTCGAATGCTGTTTAAAACACATAAAACACAAAAATAATTAATGTTGTATAAAGCATGGACTGAACCAAGGTTCAAACCAAAACCTTCTCCCAAAAACCTCTAACCTTAAATTTCCGAACCTTAACCATTCGTTAATTTGGGTTCGAACCATTGTACCGGACATCCGAATATTTTTTTTGGTTTGCTGCCTGTTCTGTCATCCACTTTCCCCAAATTTGATCGAATTCGATTTGATTACCTGTTCCTGTTTTCACAATTCGATAGAATTACTCGATTTTAAATTAAATTGCTAGGAGACTGAATTCAAAAGAATCTGCGATTTTTAATATAAAGGCGTCAAAATAATGGCTTAAAATAATTTTTATACGGTTGTTTAATGTATTTAGATACTCTTAGCAGTCGTACATTATTTTAAAAATAATATTTAATAAAAAAGTTAATTTGTTTTATTTACATTTTTTGTTCAATCTGTTGTGGTTTTCTCAACTTTATGAATCGCTGGTAAACGATATAATAAACATAAACATAAAATACTTTTAACATTTTTAAGTGAGTTTTTATTTTGTTTGTTTTGCTACTTCAGTTAATTAAGTTGATAGAGTAGTCAAAGGGCACAATTTGGAGGTGAAAGATTTGAAATGCAAGTCTATTGCAGAGCAGATAAAACCAAATCGTTCGATTTGGGTTTCGTTAAAAATCGACAAACTATGTGAAACCACAGTCCAAACAAAATCGGCACTCGAGAAACAAGCGAAACGATCGAAAATTAAACATTCGGTAAAGAGAGAGGATGATTTTTACATAATACATTTTGTTTTGACTGGCACTTACCTAATTCTCGAGACATTGAACAAGAAAAAAACTATTTATAGTTCAGTTAAAGACTTAAATGCAATTCAAATTTATATAAGTTTTAAATTGATCATAGAATTAAGGAACATTAACTTAAGGTACATTTGGCAACTGTACAAGTGTGTAATTTGCCAATTACTTTTCATTTTACCGGCCTACAAGTTGGAAAGCGCTTTCGATTTAGATTTGCGAGAAACTGAATTAATTCCATTTTCGAAAAGTTACAGTGAAAGAGAAATTGAAAATATATCCGTGTGTGTCTACATTTTACAAGGCTTAAAACTGTCCTAAACCGAACCCCTGAGAACCGATTTGAACCAAATCTTTTGAATTTATTATTGTGATCCTGCAACCGAACCGAACCGCCTTTGCTTGGAGAAAGGTTCGGTTTAAAGAATCACTTAAGTTTATTTTCTTTGAATATATAAAACTATCACAATTTATTGACCGGAAATGAATCATTTTATATTTCTGAATCGAAGGAAATCATCAAAATCATATAAAATTTCAACGTATAAGAAAATTAAGCATAAGTCATGTTGGGAAATGCCACAACCAATTCATCTAAGGTTGGGCTAGCTTTCAATTCTTAAGTGCAAGCACTTTTGTTAGCCATGGTAGAGGCCTATTGAATTCCATCTATGTTGAGCGTATAGCTTTCTAAGCCGGACGCTTCTTTCTTATCAAAAATATGTTTAGTTTTATTTTTTAACAAAAAACTTCTCAATATTGTTTCCATGAACCAAGCTTCGAACCAAAACCTTTGGTGTACAACTATTACCCGAACCTTTTCCAGAGTTTCAGAGATTTTTTTGCTTCACAAACACCTGGGCAAATTTAATATACCCTCTGTAAGGGTATAGAAAAAAACAACAGCTGTGCCGGAATAACTTTGTTTGAAAGTTGTTTTTTAGGTTTTGAGAGGGGGAAAATCTGTACGTGTTTGAGAAGTGCTTTGATTGATAGTTGCATAATTTTTAGGTCACTTGATAAGGTGGGTGCTTGTGTTATAGTTTGTATGTTTAGTATGCACAAACTGAATTTATGTAACTAGGGAATAAACAAATAGAGAGGAAAGTCAAATTTAACCCCGTTCTGCACCATCACATCCGTCTTAATAAAGGTGTAGCCAATACCCATCTTGGTAACTGAATGAAGGCCTCTTGTTTGACTGACCCATTTAGCTTAATCTTCGCTTATTATATCCCTTGTACCTCTGGCTACAGCTTTCAAATGGCATGATTGAGTGTCAAACCTTAAAATGTGATGCCCTGTATTTAGTCTGTTGCTTTGGCGTGATTCTGATAAGCTGGCATTGAACGCTTACAAATATACAAAATCACACACACACACACAGCCATATAGGTATTTTACACATGTGTGTGGCAATTATACATTTTATTTTTGTATTGTTCCGTCGTTGTCATCGGCCAGCTGAGCGCGTGCAAAGCTTATTTTCGTGGTGGTGCCAGCGCAGCAACAGAAAAATAAAATTTGTACATTTCATATGATTGCCAAACAGGTTGAAGCTTTTCAATGACTAATAGTAAAGGTCATTTCGCCACTCTTCCTCCTTGCACACTCCCACGCTGTGACTCACCTTTGCCTCCGGCTCCTCCTGTCTTTTTATTACGGCGCGGCATGTTGCTGTGGTTGTTGGATTTGCCTTTGCGTTGTTCACGAATTTTGAGCGACGACGTTTTTGCTGCTGTAGTTGTTATTGTTTGGCTTGCTTTGTTTTTTCTTTGTACTTTTCTTTCACTCCCACACACAGTCGAATCACACGCGCGAGCTGAGAGAAATCCTTTGGCCCTAGCCGAAGTCTACACAAAAAGTCTCCGCTTTGGCGGCAACTGAAAACGCACGTGCTATTGATTTTCTTTCTTAATTTTTGTTGGTTAGAATTTAGAATTTGAAAATAGTATTTGTTTGGTTCTTAATCAGGATGCAGCTATACAAAAGGTCTGATGTTTCCAATTTTTATTAATGCCACACAATTGTCTCTGATTTTGGTGGTGCTGCTGCAGCGTTGATTTCGAACTGAAGTTTTTGGCTTGGCTGAAGCGTATTTTATTGGCTTTGGCGATAATACAAAAATGTTGTGCTCTGGTTGCAGCAAATTTCATGTTTGATTGCAATGGAATTTCTTTATTAAATACACTGTGCGACGCCCCCTGGCCTGAGGAAGAGTAGCGACGACGACAGAGACAGACGCCTCCACGAATTGTGAAATTATTTTTGAATTTCGTTAGTTCTCGCTCCGAGTTGATTGGGATTTTCTTTTTTGCTCAATTGACCAGCAATCTGGCGGCTGCTTGAACTTGACGTTTGTAGCTTTCGGAAAGCTCTGCGGGCGTTTCGTATGCGTATTAAAAATAATGCAAATAATTAAGCACCGATTACCGAGTTTGACGAAATGAAAAAAGTGAGTGCCAGTGTGACCAGATAGTTTAGGGCGGGAAATGTATAAGTATGTGAAAGTCATCGGCTGGGAACTATCGTTATCGAGCAGGCTGTGTGGTGAGTCACAATAGAAATGTCGTTTAGATAGTAGGACTTGGACCGTCTTTTGTTGCTTATTCAACTAATAATAACGGAGAATTAGTGGTATTCCAGAAAATGATTTAGATTTCGTGGACCAACTGCTTACATATGCTAACTAGCAAATGTCCAATGTGCCCAGAGAAAGTGAGAAATTAAGGGTCAACCAGTCTTTAGGGCTGATTTAGGGCCGTTTTCTCATGTTCCTGTTGTAGCCAATCTAGGTAGCGGTTCTTTATATTCTGCTATATTAAATTCTATATTCTATAAATTCTTCTATATTAAATGTGAAGAGCGTTGGAAGACTTTCTGAAATCAAGTTTTAGTGATTTAACAATTATTTATTTAAGTCATTTTTTAGTGAACGGAGTGCTTGTGCTTCAATTGGTCGAAGATGATTTCATGTCTGCCCAGTTCTCTTGGAATATTTTGCGTCAAAAAATTCTGTTATAATTTCAGCTTGGCTCATCTGATTAATGGCTTAAGTGACTGCATTTCACCACAACCAAAAACACAATTGGTTGAATTCGAATTCGAAACAACCTGTTATTTGAACCTGAGAAAAATAGTTTTCACTCTTTTCTTCTGTATCTTTGGCTATGGCGCCTTTGTTTGATCAATCAACTGATTTAAGGAAGTTCACAAAATCCACCACCATTTGCTGAAACAGAATCACGAGAAAAGCAAATCACTTTCAGTAATACCATACCATATGGTATTGATAAAGATAATAAATGCAAGTCCGTGCCAATTGGTTTAACAAAATGCAACCCAAATGTGCTGTTTATTTCATCTTTTTTTCGGTCCTACACAATTATAATTTAATTTAAGGTAGATTTGCTGCAGTTGGAAAACATAACATTTTCGAGGTTCTTGGAATTCTTGCAAGAGTGTATGTAACGACATATGAGTGTGCCGTAACATTTAGCCATATAAATTCTATAAAACAATATGTAATTGATCTAGTTGGGATACTAAGAAATACATTCAAACAAATTTCTTGACTACTGCATTGTTTTGATTTTGGTTTAATATTAATTCACGCACGAAACCCTATGTTTGCTTACGTTCACGTCGTGACTCCGTCACATTCACGTCACGGGTTCAGCTCTAAAATATACATTTATTTTAAAGAAAGGCCTACTGGCTTTCTTATTTCTGCACAGCATAACTGTACCCATATTGTTAAGTAATTCTCGCTTGTATTTTATTCCCAAAGAATCAATTACGTGTAATATTTTTCAACCGATCTCTTCTATTACCAAATTTGAACAACGCATTTCCATATTCATCGATATACATGTAACATGTTGCTTGCAGCCCTGCGGCCCTCACACACCCACACTCGCTCACGTACACGTACACACTCTCACACGCAATCCGCAGCCACAGAGAGAGTTTTGTTGAGTTTATTGTTTAGTTTTTATTTTTAATGGGCGCACATCGAATAAATTCGCCAAGCCTCAGCACAAGCTGACTTCAACAAGTTATTTGCAAGCCATTCAAATCGAGAGAAGATTAAGTACGTATTATTGCAACAAAAGCTCAAGCTTGAAGAGAAGCTTCTTCCAAAAACAACATCAAGCTGTGAACTTCAGAACTCGAACTTTGTCACCCGCTTGGGGTACTCCGACCGACCAGTCCATTTGGAAAGGAATCCAGCACAAATTGCACAAGAGACGAAATTAGGTAATTTGTACGCCGCACTGGCAACAGAGCAAGACGCGGCGCCATTCACTCACTCACTCGTTTACTCTCAGCGGGTCCGAAATCTCTTGGATTATGATTATCGCTGGGAAAACTGAACCTTAGCCTTCGGCTATCTTATCGGCCTGGGAGCTGGTTCACATGAAATGTATTAATGACTTTATTGTATTTTTCTAGTTCCTCGCTTCAACCAACCAGATGGCCACCATTGAGGAACGTTTCCAGGCTGCTGTGAATGTGATTAAGGGACTACCCAAAAATGGTCCCTATCAGCCCAGCACAAGCATGATGCTCAAATTTTATGGCCTCTTTAAACAGGCATCAGAGGGCGCCTGTGGTCAGAAGAAGCCAAGTTTCTGGGATATAGTAGGCAAAGCCAAATGGGATGCCTGGATGGGTAATCGACATTTAAGCAAAGAGCAGGCCATGCAAAAATATGTGGAGAGCCTGCAGGAGATTATCGAGACCATGTCCTTCACGGAAAATGTACAGAATTTTGTGGGCAGTCTGGATGGCTTGGGGAACATTAATTTAGACGAACTGGAATTGATTTCGCCTGGCATGAAAGAGCTGGCCGAATCGCATCCCAATTCGCCTTTCCACTCTCGCACAAATAGTCCACAGCATGGCTCAAGTTGTAATGGAGATGAAGCAACGGCAACAGATACTCCTACTGCATCTCCATCTCCAGATCCATCGCCACCCAAGGAGAATGGCCTTATATCGCCCATCCTCACCAATGGATATTCGACGAGCAAATCCTCCAGCAGCTTTCATGATCAAAACTACACCAATAACAGCAGTGTGGCCATTGTGGATCCCTCCGATGATGAGTATGATGACCCCTATGATCTCAGTCATGAGCTCACACAGGCCATTTCACATAACACGGAACTGCTGCGACAAATCCAGAATACTGTCACGCGCATGAACTCCGATGTGGGGGCAGTGCAACAACGTGTCCGCGGCTTAGAGCAATCTATACTGGAGCTAAGAAATGTGCAGAAATCAAAAGGATCACAGCGACATAATCAACCAGCTTGGTGGCCCTTCAAGGAGATTTCCCCACTGTGGTTTGCTGTACTGATGCTTTGGCCGTTTGTGGTGCGACGCTTTGCACGAATGCTGCAGGCTTCATCAGAACGTAGACGCTGACGTCGTGGAAGTCGTCGATGGTGATTTGGTAGTTAAATTGTAAGTTGGAGATACTAACTACTATACTGTTGAGGAATGAAAGCTATGACAGCTATGCTATGAAAGCTAAGCTACTTTACCACTAGAAATTGGTGGGAAACCTAGAACAGCCGACGTTTAGCAGCAAACAAGGTTGCTAAACATTTAGTCCGAAGGTTCTATCTATAATCAAAAGGCTAACGGGTTTGGTCGAACTTTTCCAGTCATTAAATGACAATAGTTGGTGCATTAATATACAACTATTCCGGTTGACAAGCCAACAACATAAACGCTTAATGATGTAATGTGCATTCCAATAGAAAGCTTATTTTCTAGAAAGAAAATGCCATAGATGATATTTGTAATTTTACTAAGTATTATTCCGATTTTACTTGAGTCTTGGTAATGCTGTATAGAAATGTGTTAAAACCTTAGTATTGTGAATAATTTCCCTGTACACAGACACACATTAGGGCGGAATAAATGACTGATAGTTCGGCTTTGTAAGAAAGTATAAACCCGAAAGAGATTGCTCAGAATAAAATGCACCACTTTACGGAATTGCACAGTTCTTAAGTCATTTGATATAAAAGGGGTATATCTTGAAATGAGGACAAGGATTCTTTTGACTGATTTTGATCTATTACTGAAAGTGATGCAGACTTGCACTCTAGCGAAAACTCTTTGCGAGTTATTGGCAATCTGATGACTCCACTTCCTATAACTAGGTATGGTCTGAAATTGAGATACTAACATTATTCTTGAAGCCTAATTGCTTTGAAAGTGTTCTTCGAGGTCTTACCTTGCTGCCCAAGATGCACTCTGGGATTAAGCATGGACCGGCATGTTTTTAGAAAACCAATGATAAGGGGCTCAGAGATTTTTAGTAGAAGTTTTAAAATATAAACAATATACTTTTTACGTATGTTGCTGCTGCAGTAGTAGCTGACTTGACTATCGCTCATCCGATCTAGTTGCTCCGACGACCTTTTAATTAATTGTAACTTGGAATAATGACAATTAAGTGATTATGGCAAAATGTAATTACTTTTATAATTACTTGAATAATTCTACCTGTAAAGGAGGATTATTTAGTATTAATGCTTGAAATTGTGGATTATTCATGTATGTATTTGTAAGTGCAAACTGAAATGTTTTACCCTACCGGCTCTCATGTGCCATGGCATATTCAAAATGCTCAAATATCCTCAGTTTAATGATCATGCAAAGCCATATTTCTGAGACAGTTGAGCCACCGCAGTTTTTCGCTTGTCTTGCAGTGTTCGTTTCTGTAGTAAGTTGAAAAATATTGTAAAATCGCTTCTAGAGTTAATCCAATCAAACCATATATGTGGAGTCAGAAATTCTCTTCACTTTAATTGCGGAATGAGACATCCATATATGCTCTTACTGTTGAAAGTCTAATGTCGTTGCTATTAGGGTCATCAAAATGTGAAATTTTTTATTATGTATGCTCAATTTATCACACTGTCGTGTCAGGTCTGAACTGTGTAACAAAAGAATCATATACGGAATTCTTTCTGGTGACAACATGGTTTAATAATGCTGCTCCCTAGATTAATGATCTCAGATAGCTTGGGATAATTGCACTTACCCGCAAGGGCGTAGCCAGGGGGGGGCCGTTGCCCCCCCCTTAAATAATTTCAATTGGCTTGTAAAAATTTACGGTTCCTTTTTGGAAGTTTTTGGAGTTTTAAGGGCTGGAAAAATTGTTTTGCCCCCCCCTTCGCCGAAAGCTGGCTACGCCCTTGCTTACCCGACAATTGGAGTTATTAGTTTGGTTTTTATTATCATGATCAGTAAACAATTAAATTTGATGATATTTGTTGAGCCATTTGATGTTTTTGAAACATGACTGGTGAAAATCATAGTTTTTACCTACAATTACAAAAATAATTTAACATTTTTTAAGTAATTTTCATGACTTTTTGAATCTTTGATAAATCTTATACAAAACAACACAACATTTTGTGTAAAATTATACAGAGGCAGGTAAAGAAGTTAGTGAGAAAAACTAACTTAAAATATGAGATTAAAACCATTGCTTAGAATTTAGAATACAATAGGGGACAATATATCTGACCTGCGAAGCAAAAGCTTTCGGCGAAATAAGAATAATTTGGATGTTGAATGGCTGTAGTCATGACACAACAAGAGAGGTAAGGTGTCGTTAGTGTGAGTTCTCTGCAAAGTACCTTCACGTTTAGTGCTGCGCGTACTTTTGAAGCGTAGCACGCATCACACTGACGCCGCCCCACCTGTATTGTTGCATCATGGTTGTAGTTATGGTTTTGTGCCGAGCGCTTCGTAAATATTTCTAATCCTTAAATCTTTCTTGACTAACGTTGTTTTTGTAAGGCACAATGTGTGACTACCCGCTGTATGTATCTTAAGTGGTTCCAACCGGCTAAGACGGGCTTTACACTGTGAAGTTTGCTTCATGAAGTTCTTGAAAAACTCATGCTTGTAGAAAAAGAGTTGTAGTGGTGTCGCTTGTGCCTCTACACATCTTTCCTACAAACGGAAGCTTCTTCAAGAACTTCATGAAGTTTGCTACACTGTGTAAATCCAGTCTAAGTTTCACACTCGCTCTCAAGATCTTGAATTAGGCACATTTATGAGCTTCATAGAAAAATGGATGTGTACTTACAAATTAACGCACCTTGAGGTATATTTTTCTTAGTCTTTAGTTGGAGTAAATTGCTTTAATACGTTTGATGTTGCATGCGTAGAGCTAAAAGAAATATCACAAAGTTTAAGTAGGAAAGTATTTAAAAATAAACTACTTAATCGACAATTATTTTTGGTAATTCAAATATTTTTAAACTTCGAAAACTCAGTTAAACCAATCTTTCTGTTTCTCTTCAATTTCAGATTCTCTCTTGGTTACGGGCACAACGCTTGGTCTTTATTGTAATGGCTTTCTTCTACTCTCGAATGTTTCCCTTTTATACATTTCTTGCATAGAGTTGGCCTTCTATCCACAACCTAGTTTCCTATATGGGTTTCCAGTTGCAATATTTTATTCGCTTTTTTATTATTGTATAAGTTGTATAACTATTTAGTTTGTAGAACGCGATACAAGCTTTTTTGACACATTCCCATCTATAATTAGTTTATAAGATGAAAGTTTTGTGCTGTTTTCTTAAGCCTTCAATACAAAAATGGCGCTTGGTTGTAAACAAATTCATTTGTGCATTATTTTTGTTATTTACATTATTTTTTTGTGTAATAAAATGTCATGTTTACAAAATTGAATGCAACATATGTATATGGAATGTATTTAAGGCTGTGGAGTTATGCGTAGATAACCTTTGCCGGAGGGCACTTCTATGGTCTCCACGCCATTGGGAAAGAGTTGTGGAACATCTGCCGCTTTGACTGTGGGCAATACCATACATTTGCCGCCTTTCTGCCAATCAGCGGGCGTGGCCACGCTCTTGGTTTGGGTAAGCTGGAGAGAGTCAATCACACGCAAAATTTCACTGGGGAAAAGAAAGCAAGTTAAATTTATCCTTTTGTGTTTGGAGAAAAACTTGAACTCACTCAAAATTACGTCCTGTTGTGGCTGGATAAAGTATAGACAAACGTAGTTTCTTTTTGTTATCTACGATAAATACAGCGCGACAGGTCAGAGGAATCCCCTGCGCATTCAGCTCATCCTTGTCCAACATGTTCAACTTGAGAGCCAGCTCACGTTTATCATCCGCTATGATAGGATAATCAAAGCCAGAGAGCTCTGCAAATGAGAGAAGAAATGTTAAAGATTTGTGTGTTAATTAAATTTTCTATCCATAAAAAAGGGCGATTGAAGCTTCTAGAAGTTGGCAGATGATTGGCAATTGATTGATTTTAGGCCTTATTTGATGTAAGTACAATAAAGATGATGCGAAAAAATATGAATTTGTGCTAGCTTATTTGCTATTTTTAGAAACTTTGCGGTTTGTGTGGTGGTTACATCATGCTCCAACGACCAGACCCAATTATTGAGACCCACCGGCATGCCTGAATCTAATCCATTCGGATGTGCTTAATCATTGGGTTTAAAAAGTAAGTTCCGAAAGTTTACCGATCAGTCAATTGTATATGCTAGTTCCCCCTCCAACCCCTGACCATGGAACAAACTTACTGCCAAAGCTTTTGATATCCTCAATCCATCCTATATGCGATTCGACTGTGTCACAAGACAAGGCAATTGGCTTAACGCCGCGCTTCACAAATTCAGGAATCAACTGGGCAACACGAGCCAATTCGGTGGTGCAAACTGGAGTAAAATCTGCCGGATGGGAGAACAGTATGGCCCATTGATCACTCATCCAGTCATAGAAATCAATCTTGCCCTGATTGGTTTGAGCTTCGAAATTTGGAAATTGATCACCAATATTAAGAGCCGGCATTTTCGTTAGGTTGATTGAAAATTGATGTGAAATTAATGAGCACCGTCAATGTCTAACAGCTGAACTGTCAGCTGTCTAGTTTTAGAGGGCAAATTGGATCTGGAACGCCGCTCCAAATGACTCGATACCGATATCGATATCGTGCATTTGTCAAAACAGTGTGTACACCCCTGCGCACCTGGCACTTCGAAAAAACTCTTCAGATACCTATCGATATCTATATCTAGCCAAATAAAAGCCCTACCTCGACGGAAAACTCATTCATCTCCACCAAAATCAGTGCAGCTTAATTGCGGCTACAGATGGAAGAGAATGCCGATAAATTTAGTAATATGACAGCTGATGTCAAGTGTAACGGCTAAGAGCCCAGTTGATCAGCGGGAAAACCAGCTAGACTGGCAGCGCTGATAGTGTGACCGTAATCGCATAAACAGGTAAACAAAACAAACAAAGACAGTTTAGCAATAGGAATTATTACCAATTGAAAACAACTTTCTAGGATGACTGATCTGAGTGTCATAGGCTATCAAATTCCAACGCCTGTTCCTGTGCCCATACCGACTGAGCCCTTCCGCATCACCACCAATGCTCCCCACCAGATGAACGATGAGACCCTAACCCCCGGTCGTCGCAAGCTTCAGAAATGGCTGGGTCGTGTGCTGCGAATTGTTATTACCGATGGTCGCGTGTTGGTGGGATTCTTCAATTGCACGGACCGGGATGCCAACATTGTCCTGAGTATGTGTGCTGAGTATTTAGCCGAGGGTCAAGAGCCCCGTCTGCTGGGGAACGTCATGGTACCTGGCAAACATGTTGTTTCTTTGAATATAGATGAGCCCACAAACAGCTTCACTCAACAGGTGCAATAATAATTAATATCTATAAAAGAAATTGTACACAAATCACAATATATATGCCTGTGAGGGGCATTTAGCTTTTTAGCGGGCAAATTAAACCAGCGGTAAACAAAACTTTTTAAGAGTATGGATTCAATTGTAAAGTATCGTGTAGAAGCTTTATTTTGAACTCTCTTGTCAAGTTCCAACTGCATTCATTATATCATATCATTATTTCAATATTTTTCGATAGATTTTAATTTATTATTTATGTAATTGGAACTTATTAGTTTAATAAAAAAAGAATTAAATTGGCTTTCTTAGCCTTTTGGCTTTGGGATTTAAAAAAAATGTAATAGGCTATACAATAGACTTTGCTTAGAAAAATTCACTTTTTCATTTATATTTTCATTTTTCCGACATGTTTTTGAAGATTGTTACTTATTAAATATCAAAATCATCTTTATTTTATTATTTAATGCTAAAATGTATCATTACAGAAATATTTAAGAAACATTAAGACAAAGCTGTCCCTACCTCTTTGAAGAGCTAGCTACGCCCTTGATTGAAAAGTAAAGTTTCGTTCAACGGTTGACCTGAAATTTGCAGCAACTGTGGGCCACTTGCCTGGTTAGCTTCTTGAAGTCTCTCCCAATTGATGATGGCTCCTTGGACATAGACTTTAATCTGCTGCCGTGTTTCTCCATGCTGGCTCAGCCAGTTTCGTGCTTGAACAACAAATTCTTCGTTTATTAAAGGACATCGACGGATATTGAGAATGCTTAGAAGCGGCAGTCCTTTGATCAAAGCCACCAACTGATCGTTGCTTATGCCTGGCATAGATAAATGTAGATATTCAAGACAGCGAAGCTTCAGTAAGTGATCCAAGGGTACAGTTTCACAGGAAACATCGAGTTCCCGTAGCGAGGAAATGTGGCAAATGAGTTTCACCTGATGCAGAGGTAATTTCGGTCCCACAAGCACCAGGCTTTGTGGTGGGAATGGAGATTCCACTTTGTCGACTAGACCTAGCAGGAATTCATCACGTACAGCACCCTTAATCCAGACCAGCAAGTGCTGCAATCTTGGCAGTTCGCATACCAGTTCATAGGTCACATCTGCGTTAAGTAGACGTACTCCAAAGGCTAATCGTTCCAATTGACGACACTTATCTCGCATTATTCGAAAATGTTCAGAATTTTGCATGTGGATATAGTGTCCCATATTGAGATGACGTAGATTTTGCATGGTGATACAACATTCTGCCAACTCGTCTGCACCAAATCCTGTGTAAGCACCAATTTCCAAGGACTCCAACTGATCTAACTGAGCAAGACCCCTTCCGCGATATAGTTGGGCTTCTAGAGTAAGGCTTTTGAGTTGAGGTAGTCTCTTCAGAGCTGACACAAAATTCTCATACACTTGCCAATCGCGGAAATGGAGATGGGCATGTAAGTGTTGTAGATTCCTCAGACTGATCAGATCCTCCCATCGTTCTCGTCGAAAAAGCATTTGCAATTTCCGTAAAAGGGGACAATGCGTGCGGAGTAACCACATGTGTTGCTCTCCATCGGCCTTGCGTTCCAGCGAGCTGGCATAGCTGTGAATATGCTCACCCACCCAGGCCAACAGCTGATGCATTTCGTTATCATTCAAGTTGCTCGTCATATTTGTGTCGATGTGCTGATAATGTATCCGCGCATATCGCTTAAATACGCTCTCCCAGCGCGAATGGACAGAGGCGAGTTTCAGTTGGCATTTCACGTCCAGAAAAGAGAATACCTCGAACCAGCAATCGTCGTTCAATTTGGAAATGACGTCACCCGGCGGAAAAGTAGATCCAACGTCGCCCTTTTTAGCCGCCATCAATTTCTCGCAGTGTGCGCGCTTCGAATTTCGCGTGAAGACTGAAAAGTGAGATTAGTTGGTATTTGTGCGTTTGACCAGGCGTTCTGTTCAAGCGAGAGGGAATTTAGAAATCGGTGTTTCCCCTTGATTGTTTAACTTTTCACTCTTATCACAATGAAACCTTAAAGAGGCGCCTCTCTCCTGAGTTGATATTACTCACACTCGATCAACACAGAGCAACTAACCAAACCAATGAATCAAATTTAAAGACACAAAAACAAACATATTTTTAAAATGTACACAATGCACACTGGGCCAGCAGGCCGAAATTTTCGGGGTACTGGATACAACAACATTCGGAAATGATTTAGAATACTTATAGCTATTTTATGGCAAAAATTGGGAACCTTTTGACGAAAAGGTTTTGAGATGGTAGCCGTTAAGGGGGTATTGCTGGTTGGGAAAAATTTTTTTCGAATTTTTTTTCGAGGGTTTTTGAAATTCGAAATACTTTAGGAGATATGGCCTCTTTTTTGTCCAGCAAAGTTTTCGCCAAAATGCGATTTGCTTAGCTTGGCTACTTTTTGAATGCAACGGTTTGAAGCAACCACCGAATTTCGTTTAAAGCGTTCTTTTCAGATTCTCGTTTGCTGGCATTACAGATTGATATATGAAAGTATTTCACAAAAAAAAAATGTTTTATTGCCCAAAATTTTCTATGAGTGTCTTCAAAATCACGTTTTTGAACTTCGAAGTCACTTTTCTCCAGTTCTATGGAACCGATTTTGATGAAACCAAGTGCAATCGACGGAGAATTGTTAAATTTCTAAAACTGCATAAAAATTTTTTAAAATAAATTTTTCATTTCAATTTTTTTTGATGCAAAAAAACAACTTCAAGCTTTAAACTCGTTTATCTCGAAACCACGTTTTTCGAGCTGGCGGCGGTAATTGCGCCCGTAGTTCTGAACCGATTTTGATGAAACAAAGTGCAATCGACGCAGAATTGTCACCATTCTGGCCCCTACAATCATAATTTTAAAAAAAATTTTACAATTTTTTTTTACACTAAACTACAAAAAAATGGCCCAAAATCGATTTTTCATTTTTCAATTTCCGCCATTTTGTAAAAAAAAATCGAAAAATTATGATTGAGGTAGGGGCCAGAATTACATCTGTACTGAATCTAACCCCCGTTTACTTTTTCCATTTCGGATGATCCGAAGTGGAGTTATCCATGCCGCCAGCAGCATACCTTTTTTTTCGACGTCCAACTTCGAAGGCCGACAACTTTTTGAACAGCCCTCGTACAAAGGAAAAAAACAGTTTTTTATTTAATTCAATATGTTCTTAATACAATAAAATAAAAACAGAATTTAAATAACTATTACCGTTTTCAAATAAGATTTTTTTTTAAAAAGGCCCAAAAACAGCCTTCCAACCAGCAATACCCCCTTAAGTTGATTTTTGGTAAAAAAGATGAAAACGAGAAATCTAAGTTAACTTTGTCTGTGCCGAAGATTTTATACCCTTGCTTAAATATTTTCAACAACTAACTTTTTTCCCACAACAACCCATTTTCCAAACGAACGTTCGTATAAGATAGAGTCATCCGATTTGGTCAAAAGTTTGTAGAATTAGGTGAAAGCATGTGAAACAAACAAATACAAAATTTCAGGAAGCTACAATTTAAAGCAGAGATGGGCATGCACACATATCGTCACACTTTTCACACGCATACAAGCACGACCGAACATTCGTGTTCTATAAATAGCTTTCAATGCTTATAGCGTACGTGTGATTTTGTGTAAAAAGGGTAACAGGCAGAAGGAAGCTTCTCCCTCCGCATAAAGTATATACAGGGTGGTCTATCGATTGTTTGGAATTTGAACTCTTCATAACTTGACTTTAACGTCAACTTTAAACGTCAAGTGTCATTCGGAAAGCGAGTAATATTTAGTAAAAACTTTGAAATTTACTTGAATCAAGCTATTCGCTTGAAGAAAGTAGGGAAATAGTAGAAACATATTTTCAAAGTGGTGAGTCCTTGACTTAAATTGTGCGAAATTTAAAGAAAAAAAAAACATTTAACCAAAAAAAAAATGGGTAATTGTTTATTAGAGCTAACCCCACATCAAAAATTCTGAAAAAAATATCCTCGATGGACCGCGAATTTACAAGAATTATGGCGTCTTCAGATCGCGGGGGACTCCCGCGGTTCAATGGTAAAAATTATTTGAAAGTTTCATTTTTTTGTTTAAAAAACAGATTGTTTTTTGCCTTAACTGGTAAGCAAAATATTCGATGTAAACTCTGACCACCAATCAAATCGACGAAAAATGAGTTGCCCAAGTTGCGTAAATACGGTAAGGAAGTTTTTCGCTAAGTCGGAAGAGGAGATAATGCAATTTGTGGAAGATCACGGCTGCATTTTAAAGTCAAAAACGTGTCCAAATTGTGGTTCAAAGTGCACGGCAGCGAATGGACGTTTCCGGTGTAGGAAAATATTGACCAGAAAGGAGCTCATAAGAAGAAGCTAAAAATGGAGTGCGAGTTTTTTGAAAGTGTCCGGAAAAACACATTCTTTGCTGAGTCCTCACTCAGTATTCCGCAAATAGCAAAGTTTGTTGTTTGGGAAACTGTAAGAGTAGCTGGTGAGATCAATTTCTTGGAAAAGGAATTTGTGTGGTCCAGGCCCACTATTATTGACTGGAAAAGTTTTATTCGGGAGGTTTACATAGATTGGTCCTTAAGAAACTTCTGTGGAATTTTCCGAGGTAAGTCATTTTAATAGTCATGAATGCGCCGCAGGCAAAATTTGTTTAAAAAGAAGCACAGGCAATAATTAAAAAAAAAATCGCGCTTCTTTTTAAACAAATTTTGCCTGCGGCGCATTCATGCCTTTAGCTATGTACAACTATTCAATTACCACTGCCTAATTTAACAAAAACTGCACAAGAAGAGGGAGAGGAAGAAGCGGTCGAAGAATTGGAACAGGAGGAAGGGGTGGAAGGATTGGAACAGGAGGAAGGATTGGATGAGGAGGAAGCGGCGGAAGGATCGTAAAGAGGTATAGCCTCTGTGGTGAGTATCTTAAAACTATATTTGGTAGTCAATGGCATTAACATTTATTTTCCAGCGACCAGCGACCTCACTTTGTTGAGCACATGTGGACTAAGCTTTCTGGGGAAACCACATAAAAAAAACGCGCCTTGAACTATACCTCAAATTGGTGGTGTGGAAAATAGTTTACAGCAGTTTCATCCAATGTATAGCACCATTTTCATACTAGGAAACGAAGAAAAAGTCGGTAAATAGCACACCTATACAAATAAATATAAATTATTTTTGAGAAATAATGACAGTTAAGGCAAAAAACAATCTGTTTTTTAAACAAAAAAATGCAACTTTCAAATAATTTTTACCATTGAACCGCGGGAGTCCCCCGCGATCTGAAGACGTCATAATTCTTGTAAATTCGCGGTCCATCGAGGATATTTTTTTCAGAATTTTTGGTGAGGGGTAGCTCTACTAAACAATTACCAAAAAATGTTTCGAAAACTCAATTTGTGTATCAATTCGTGAAGCGAGTTCGTGTAACTGGAATGTTGGTGGATAAACCAACCCGTTTACGTACTCGTTCGGTGCGCTCGACCGAAAACATTGCTGCAGTTGCTGAAAATGTGGGTGAACAACCATCGACGTCAACTCGCCATCGATCTCAACTATTGGACACTTCGCGCACTTCTTTGATGCGAATTTTGCATAATGGCCTTGCCATGAAGCCATACAAAGTTCAATTGGTGCAGCGGCTAAAGCCAATCGACCATCCAAATCGTCTTCTGCGCCTTGTTCTCGAAAATCGAATAATCACCCAATATGGAGATGTGAATTGGCCGCCAAGAAGCTGTGATCTGACACCGTTAGATTATTATCTTTAGGGAGCGGTCAAGGACATTTGTTATGAAAACAATTCTGAAACAATTGATGAGTTGAACGAGATTCGAGTTGCTATTGCCAAAACAATTAAAGTTCTCAATGAATGACATGAACCAACCTTTCCAATAAATGTTCAACCTTTGAAAAATATCAAGCCTTTTTCCTTTTATAGCAAAATTAAATTCCAATTTTTCAATGGACCACCTTGTATTTAGTTTATTGGGTCGGAAATTAATATTTCTATGCGTTGCAAACTTCTGGGCAAAATGTTAATATCTTTTGCAAGGGTAAACCCCGGAAAGATTGATTTCAACTTTGAGTAAAGAGTGCCCTGGGGTACCCCTTGCAGTTCACTGGCAACTTGGCTTAGTACTTTCTTTAAACATTATACTATGGCTGGAGGTATGCGCTTTTGTATTTCATTAAATCGCCTTTAAAATAGACCCCGATTCAGTCAGCCGAAAAATATGTTTTTTTTTTAATCATTAGAGCTTCGTCCATGAACTAAGAGCTCAGAGTTGTTGACAGTTCCATGGGGTAAAGTAAGTAGCATACTACGTAAATATACTTATTTTCATAATTTTAAAAGCAATTTTTTTTTCTTGTTTTAAGCAATGAATACAAAGATCACAGTAAATTAAGGGAAATAATGTTGAAAGTAGTCAGGTGGACTGAAAATTCTTGCCGTGGTGGGCAGATTGGTTTAATAACTCATAAACGACTAATCAGATGCTGAAATTTTTTTAAAAACAATACTTATACAAATATACCTCTGCAAAATTTGGCTTAAATCTGACTACAAGTTTTCTTTTTTTTTATTAAAAGATTTAAAAGATTTTCCCAGTTTGAATTGGATAATAAATATGTTGTTATTTTTTTAAAAATTATGTACGTTAAGTTCAATCTATTTAGAAGATTTTGTACAAAATTTCAGCTTCCTAGCTAGTCTCGTGTAGAAATGACAGAGTTTTATCCAAAATATGAGATTTCTGTACCACAGTGCATTGTTTGATTTAGCGCCAATGATCAGTTAGTTGTACGGTCACACTGCCAGCTGTTCACGAAATCTAAATCAAATCGGTGCACAAAAAGGGTGACTCCGTCAACTGATTTAGATTTGCTTAAATTTTCCGGATCTGAAACAAACTTGATCTGAGTACGGTGTACACTGTACACCTACCTTTATGCAAAATTTGAGGCTCTATCTCTTATAGTCTCTGAGATCGACGTTTCAAATTTGGATAATTCCAACAAAATAATGTTGCCTACTTTAAGGATGACCCATTTAATAGCTGTTACAAAAACCGGTTACATTCAAATTCAAAAACATATAAATGAAATCAAATGAACAGGTTGTTTTGTAGTATGAGCACTCTGCACCGTCCTTACTTGTTAAATTTTCTTTAATTCTACTCACAGTTTTTACAAATCAGTGCATATATCGGTGCCATATAATGCACTTAACTTTTGTTATAGCAGAAAAATGAGTTTTTAAGAAACATCTCGAAAGCAGCTCCACTTTCAGTTAAGTTGATACCATTTTCTGGGAATGGGGATCAACTGTCAATTGGGGTGGGTGAGTAATTTAGTGAAATAGTGTAATATAAAGGGATGAATTTAAGTATTCATTGTTTGTGTACTTATAGATCTGGAAGATCCAAATGTAAATCAAATTTAGTGAGAAAATCTTTTTTGTTTTCAATAAAACCACCTTCAAACTTTGTATTTCTTAGTTTGCTAGGCTTTCCCATGATTCTACTAAGTTTGGTCGAAATCGGACATCTATATAGTATAAGTGCCATACAAAAGTAGGGTTAGAAAAATAGTCTTAGTAAGAAAAAAATTTTTGTTTTCAATGTAAACCTCTTTAAAATTGGCATATATTTTTTTTATAAGCATTCACGCAATTCGTCAAAGTTTTGACAAAATCGGATGACGATAGGTTATAGCTGACATAGGAACGATCGGTCGAGAAACTAGTTTAAGTTATAAAACTTTTTTGTTTTTCAAGAAAACGCCTCCAAACTTTGTATTTCTTAGTTTGCTATTCTTTTCCATGAATCCACCAAGTTTGGTCGAAATCGGACATCTATGTATATGGTATGGCTGTCATACAAAGGTAGAGTCAGAAAAGTGTCTTATTGAGAAAAACTTGTTTGTTTTCAGTGGAAATGTCCTTCAACATAGTTAGAAAATCGTTCTGCATGGATATACAAACTTGGGCAGAGCCGAAGTTAACTTACCTCTATTTTCAATATTTAGCCATGCTCCCATTTTCGTAATCGCTAAAGTTTTGCCAGATTGATATCGAAAATCGCAATGCAAAAATGGAAGCCCGGCTAATTATGTCCTCAGGTTGGGGCAGAAAATTTAATATTTCGTTAAAATTTTCCTTGTGTTTCCCACAAAGTCCATCAACAATGAGCCTCCTTCGCAGTTGCTTTAGAATCATAATGTCTTTATTAACTTTAAAATAAAAATATCAAAAACTGTAACGAACTTTCCTGTTTGGTAATGCTGGATCCTGTTTAAATGCAGAACAAAGTTGAAGGAGTTAAACAAGGCTATGATTTGGTTATAACTAAAACTTAAGCAGAGTCACTTCATTCTCAACACACATACTTAGAGAAGATGATACAATTGGCTATTACAGAAATTTCTTTGATTCACCATCCTTCATCTGGGGATGAATGCCCAATCGATCAATTATATACTGCGGCATACACAACGTGGGATTGATGGCCTTCAGGCCCGAATGACCCAACAAAGACAAGCCACCTATGCCAAAGAGTGTATGGAATATATCGGGCATGTTGCCCGTACGATCCGCAAATCCTCCCGTCTCCAGATCCTGGCACGACAAAATGAACTCTTGTAGCTTCTCCGAACTGATCCAATGCAGCCGACCCATTATGGTCAACGAGGAAAGCACCCACCAGGAGTAGCAGACATCGGGCAGCTTCTCGGGCCGGCCGTTTAGTCCTCCCGCTGGCAACTGACGCTCACATAGCCACCAACCCAGCTTATCCACATCCAGAAGATGAAGACGCTGTGTAAGAGAAAGGAAACCCACACAGCAATAGATAAGTCCAGCATGCGACTCGGCGCCTGGCTTAGAGCCAAATCCTCCGTCCGTTTGATTGCAGCAGGACATGACGAACTTCACCGCCTTTTCCACATCAATGCTGTCCTCGAGACGCTTCAGCAAGGTCAGAGTGGCCACCGCACAGAAACTAAACCGGGTGTCTACTTCACCCCATTTGTCGCCAAAGAAACTGCCATCCGGCTGTTGCAATCCCACAATGAATCGAACTACCGCCTCGCAATCGATCTCATCCAGGGCGTCGTAGGTGCAAAGGATTTGCACGGCCGACAGAGTGTAGAGCAGATGCGGATCATGGCCATCGCAGGGGGAAAATCCTCCGGTGGATTGACATTGGCAGCGCTTGACGAACTGCAGTATATTTGTGCGCTTCAGGCAATCCAGCTCACCCATTATGTCCAATGCAGTGACACCCCAATAGATGCCCGACATGCGAAGGAATTCGGTCATGCAGTACTCATAGTCATCCTCCTGTTTTCCATGATTCTCTATGTACTCCACATGCTTCCTGAATTGCAGTTTGCTGGTGCTGGCGGCGTCGCTGTCTCCAACTCCGCCCCCGTTTGAAGGTTTAACGAAGGTTGTGAAGTCCATAGAGTAGCGTTGATTGTGCTCAATTGATGGTAGATTTCAATAAATTAATTGACTGGCGAATAAATAAATTAAGAGCAGCAGAGCAGCGGGAATAGCAGCTGATTCATAAGCAGTGTGACCCTGCTCTGCTATCTTAAAATTACCTTGGCGGTTATTTCAAACAATTTGCCCAAAGACTGCAATGTTGATAGCAAGCCTGTTTCAATTCAGACTTGTTCCATTTCGAACGTTTTTTTGGACAAGTGGCACATTAAGCAATTTCACTCAGAATCTTGATAGAAGTGGTTTAGAAGTGGTTTAGAATGGTTTAGAAGTGGTTTAGTTGGCAACTCGGGCAGGGCTTTGTTTCGTAGTGATAACAACAGCTGATTAGTGATGGTAGTTTTTATGCAGCTCGATATATAGGCTACTTTTAAGCTAAGCGTTAATAGCCAACAATCAGCTTAACTTGTACGTGAAAAAAGCCACTAGTAAGCTGTTGACAAAAATCGGACTCCTATTGTATATAGCCTATTACATTTTTTTTAAATCCGAAAACTAAAAGGCTAAGAAAGCCAATCTATTTTTTATTTTTATTAAACTAATAAGTTCCAATTACATTAATAATAAATTAAGAACTGTCGAATGATATTGATATAATGATATGATATAATGAATGCAGTTGGTATAAATTTCTTTAGTGTGGAACTTGACAAGAGAGTTCAAAATGAAGCTTCTACACAATACTTTGCAATTGTCTTGAATCCATACTCTTAAAAAGTTTTGTGTTCCGCTGGTTTAAATTGCCCGCTAAAAAGCTAAATGGCCAACACAGGCATTAATATTGTGATTTGTGTACAATTTCTTTTATAGATATTAATTATTATTGCACCTGCTGAGTGAAGCTGTTTGTGGGCTCATCTATATTCAAAGAAACAACATGTTTGCCAGGTACCATGACGTTCCCCAGCAGACGGGGCTCTTGACCCTCGGCTAAATACTCAGCACACATACTCAGGACAATGTTGGCATCCCGGTCCGTGCAATTGAAGAATCCCACCAACACGCGACCATCGGTAATAACAATTCGCAGCACACGACCCAGCCATTTCTGAAGCTTGCGACGACCGGGGGTTAGGGTCTCATCGTTCATCTGGTGGGGAGCATTGGTGGTGATGCGGAAGGGCTCAGCCGGTATGGGCACAGGAACAGGCGTTGGTATTTGATAGCCTGTGACACTCAGATCAGTCATCCTAGAAAGTTGTTTTCAATTGGTAATAATTCCAATTGCTAAACTGTCTTTGTTTGTTTTGTTTACCTGTTTATGCGATTACGGTCACACTATCAGCGCTGCCAGTCTAGCTGCTTTTCCCGCTGATTAACTGGGCTCTTAACCGATTTACTTTATGTCAGCTGTCACATTACTTAATTTATCGGCATTCTCTTCCATCTGTAGCTGCAATTGAGCTTTACTGATTTTGGTGGAGATGAATGAGTTTTCCGTTGAGTTAGGGCTTAGATAGATATGGTTAGACTTATATATCGATGGGTAACTGAAGAGTTTTTTCGAAGTGCCAGGTGCGCATATGCACGATATCGGTATCGAGCCATTTGAAGCGGCGTTCCAGATCCAATTTGTCCTAGACAGCATGTGCGTCAATACTAATACTAATACAATACTTCTTTTATTTTTTAATTTTCTTAGGAACTACTTAACTTATTAAGACAAAATACATTTCAAAATGTTAAGGAAAGAATTAACTATTGTATTTAATGAGAGTTGGGTGGATTTGAGAAATGCTAGTACTATAAACCAAGTTACCAGACACACGCCATCTGGATGAATATCTCTCTTTCCAGATGTTGTGCCGCAATGCACAGTATACTGGCAGAAAGCTTACATATTCAGGAGTATTTTAACTGGTATTAAACTAGACACCTCCTGTCTAGTGCTTTCGAAATTACTCTTTTTCGAATTGTACATAGAGGATGAGAGAAAAAGGAAGTGTGATAAATATAGAAAGTAATTAGAAAATAGGGGTTATATGAGTGGTATTATCTGTAAGTTTATGTTACATTAGGGTTGTATTCTTCCTTCGAGCAAATGTTGTCCTTTCTATGACTTCTGATTGGTGCTGATTCAATTGAATGCCAAGCCCGGATTCGTTGCCTCTCTGGTTCACGTTGTTGTCCAGCTGTTGGGCGATGCCTTCCCAGAAGTGAAAAGGATCCCCAGCATAATGTTGACATCATCAACGAGAAGGAACTACAGTTTTTGAAAACCTTTCGCAACTGCAGGAGCAGGGGGTTCCACCCACTAATGATTCAGTTAAATACAATTACGAGGCCTAGTCAGTGGAGAGGGACTTCCCCTACAAATATGATGGATGCAGCAGCGAAATTGTGGCCATACGCTTCGAAGAGATCAGCTCTGGTCAAGCTCAATGATGAGGCTAATGAGTTTCTGGTGGATCCAGTGTATAATCGTTGAAAATTATTTCTTAAAATAGGACTGAGACTTTCTGAAATGAAGAAAATACATACTATAAGAAAGAAAATATTTTCTTAATTGTAAAAAACCATTTACTGGATTTTAAAACCCTTTCTAGTTTTAAGAGACAGAAGAGGAAGACTACGACACTAAGACGGGTATAACCTCTTATAAATATATTTTTATAGGATATTTTCGTTCTGTTGGTTCACTAAAGTCTTCTTTCCGAAAATCACGTTGTAATTAGTAATCATTATTTTATTTTCTAACTAAACCTTACCTGGGACTTGAACTCGAGACCTCGGGAAAATTTGAACTTCAACACGAGAGGCATGCTAAGCACTCAGTTGCCTCTAATATATTCCTAAAGCAGGGAATTCGAACTTGAGAACTACATGCCGTGTCTTTATATGTTTTTCTTAATTTTACGCTGGTTTTCTAGATTATTTTTCTATATTTAATGGCGAATTTCTCAGCAAGTTGAATATCAGTTGCCCATTTTTATTCCGAATGCACGGAATTCGAATCTGAGAATTTCAAGGGGTGTTCAAGGGGTGTTTTAATATTTTTCTGTTTGTTTTTTTGGCCGATTTTCTAGATTTTTTAAATGGTTTTTCTAAATTTAAGAAATGCGCTTTAAATTTAACACAGGCATGTACTACTATGTAAGTTTTCCTATTGCTCAGGTCTGAATCAGCTCTGAAAAATTGCGTGCTGAGTCGTTGAACTGCAGGGATAACTCAGACATTTCTTTACGGAGCGAACTCTGCACGAAATAACGTCGAAAGGTACCAAAAATAGAATAAATACTCCCTTCACTTCCTCATATCGGTTTACCTAATTTTTCAGACGACATCTTGCCCTAAACGATGGAATAACCTTTAACTTGTATGAATTAGTTTTCCGTTAATTTGAATAATTCATTTGTGCTGCCATTATCGGCCGCTATCGATAGTCGATACTTCTACGCGTGCAGCATTGCTATCGGTATTCGCCTCGCCACTAACAATGAAAATTTTAATGACAACAACAAAACAAAACGACGCCGCGCATAAATTCGAAACTGAGTAACATTTCTCTCAATTTACAACAAATCAATTGAAATACAACCAAAATGAGCAACAAGAGCACGCCAGTGCGTCAACGCGTTCAACAATATCAATTGCGGGGACATGGGAGCGCAACACCAGCAGCCTCAACAGATGCCAATGGACTGCGAAGAAGAGTTTTGACCAGGACACCCAAGCAGAGCAGCGGCGGTGGTGGAGAACCGGAACAGTTGTTGAACACGGCCTTTAGCCGGTCAACTCTCACTCCCAAATCCACGGCCCTACATGCTTGCTATACACCATCGTCTCTTTATAAATCGACACCGAATCTTGGCAAGGCGGCAAAGCCACCAAGCGGAGATGCAAAAACTAAGCCCAAAGAGAAATCGGATGCAATGACTCCCAAATCCACAGCCCTAAATGCATGCTACACACCATCGTCTCTTTATAAATCGACACCGAATCTAGGCAAGGCGCCAAAGACACCAAGCGGAGGAGCAAAAGCTAGGCCCAAAGAGAAATCGGATACAATGATGGACTCCTTTCACAGTGTCTCTGAGGAAAGTAATATGCTGGTCGCCGTACGAGTGCGCCCTTTAAATGCCTTGGAATGCACACGTGGTCTGGTCACCAATGTAGTGCAGGTGCATGGCAACAACAATGAGTTGACTGTTCAAGCGGGCAGTAGTGCTGATGCCTCGGCGGGTGTGACCCACTTTTTTAGCTACGACCAGGTGTACTACTCCTGTGACCCGGAAAAGAGGAACTATGCAGGCCAAGTCAAAGTGTTCGAGGGCACTGCACGTCCTTTGCTGGATACGGCTTTTGAGGGTTACAACGCATGTCTCTTCGCCTATGGCCAGACGGGTTCAGGCAAATCCTACAGCATGATGGGCATAGAGGCACTAGATGATGCGGCCCTGGATGGAGGCCCACCACACGATGAGGCTGGAATTATACCACGCTTTTGCCATGAATTGTTTAAAAGGATAGAGACTGTCCGGGAGCAGGAGCAACTGCAAGTGGAGGTGGAGGTTAGCTATTTTGAGATCTACAATGAGAAGATCCATGATCTGCTCAGCGTGCAGCAAGTGGTCAACAATTCCGGCGAGTCCACTCCCTCCCAGCAGCAGCAACATCAGCCACGACCCGCCCTTAAGGTGCGCGAACATCCCACCTTTGGCCCATATGTGGTGGATCTAAGCGCTCACTCTGTGGACTCCTATTCCGCTTTACGCAATTGGCTTGCCGTGGGTAATTCTCAGCGTGCCACAGCCTCCACGGCGATGAATGACAAAAGCTCCCGCTCGCACTCCATTTTCAACATTGTGCTCAATCTTACGGATTTGTCAAGCGATGATGGCCTGTCTTCAGATACGGATTCGGGCACGGTTTCATCGCTACGACAGACGCGCCGCAGCAAGATCAGTTTGGTGGATTTGGCTGGCAGTGAACGGATTAGTGTCTCGGGCTCGAATGGCGAACGAATTCGTGAGGGCGTGAGCATCAATAAAAGTTTGCTAACTCTTGGCAAGGTGATAGCTGCTTTGGCCGATTCTCGCAAGGTGGGCGTTGGATCGACTACCCCAACTACATTTGTGCCCTATCGAGAAAGTGTCCTCACTTGGCTATTGAGGGTAAGTACACTTTTAGTTTAATTTCTTATCTTATGTGTAAGTGGGTTATCGAGAATTTTCGGAATTTGATTTGGTTCTCATTCCGTGGGGCTAGCGATGGGAATGTGACTTAAACTAATATTGAAAATGGTGTGGCAGAAGTTGAGAAAATGTTTCAGTTCGGGAAAAACTAATTGATTGCTATTGCAGATTATAAATTTGTAAAATTACTAAAATGCTCTGGGAACCATACTTCTAGATCAATGGTTTATATAAGATAACTTCGAAATCCCTGAACTGTTCAAACTGAAGTTCTTATCATTATGGAAGGATAAATCCAATGTTCCATTACGCTCGTACTCTGACTTTGGAATGGAAATTAAAAAAAGTCAAGTTTTAATAAGGAATTAAAACTTCGAAATTCGATCAGAAAAAAAAGATTACAAAATAAGGCAACTTTTGCACCAGATAAAATGCAAACGTTCCAAGAACTGTTAAATGTAACGATTTTACTTAAGATTTACCACCCAAAATTTTTTTATAATTTCATTTTACTTTGATTTTTATACCCTTGCAAAGGGTATTATAATTTTGCCAGAAGTTTGCAACGCATAGAAATATTCATTTCCGACCCCATAAACTATATATATTCTTGATCAGGGTGACGAGCTGAGTCGATTGAGCTTTGTCCGTCCGTCTGTCCGTCTGTCTGTCTGTTTCTACGAGAACTAGTCTCTCAGTTTTAAAGCTATCGAGCTGAAATTTTGCACAGAGTCTTCTTTTTGCTGCATACTACTAATATGTCGGAACCGACCGGATCGGATGACTATATCTCATAGCTCCCATAGGAACAATCGGTCGGTAAACTAGTTTTAGTATGAAAAACTTTTTTCTTTTCAATGGAAACGTCTCCAAACTTTGTCATCGTAGGTTTTATATGTTTTCTTATAATCCTACCAATTTTTATTAAAATCGGACAACTATATCATAAGCTGCCATACAAAAGATAGGTCTGAAAAACAGTTTTAGTTAGAAAAACTTTTTTGTTTTTAATGGTAGCATCATGCAATTTTGTATTTTTTTGTTTCTCGTGCTTTTACATAATTCTACAAGTTTTTGTCCAAATCGGATGACTATATCAAATAGCTTCCATACGAACGATCGGTCGGAAAATGGGAAAAAGAGTATTTTTTGAATATATTTAAGCGGACACTTGCAAGGGTATAAAAACTTCGGCACAGACGAAGTTAGCTTGGCTTTCTCGTTTTTTAGTTTACATAGAATAAAATTTGATGAAAAAAGTCAATCCAAAGTCGTAAATTCGAACATCGCGATTTTATCAAAAAAGTGAAAATGTAGTAAAATTAGGATTACAATGGCCTATAGGCTAGTAAATTTCGCGATTTTTTTCAATTAACAGATAAATTTGAACATATTTTTAAACTTGAGGAAAATTGAAATTTTTCAGTAAAATGCTCATTTTTATATTTACGGGGAAAGATTAGAAAGAGCTTCCAAAAATTCATTAGGAACTTTTGCTTCTTTGGTGCGAAAGTTGCCTTATTTTGCTCAACTTGCGGAATAATCGCACTCATCAAAAATAAAGCGGGCGTGTCTTAATTTAGCTGAAATAAAGACTTAAATATTAGGTTCTTAAGCTTTAATACGTGTTCCAATCCTCTTCTTAAAAAATTAACAACTATGCTTAAGGGTAGTGCATACCTTCAGAAAATTTTGTTTTCTATATATTTAAATCAGAGCTGCAAACCGGTTTTGAACCGAACCGGTTCGAACCCGGAATTCCGACTTTCAGATTACTGTGAACCGAACCTCTTAAGGTATTAAAGCTGAACCTGAACCCGTTCCGAACCCAAAAACCGAACCTCTTAAGGTATTAAAGCTGAACCAGAACCCGTTCCGAACCCAAAATATCGGTTCGGTTTAACAACAATTATAGATTTAAACTATTTCCCAATGACTTCTTCTTTTATCCTGATAGAATTATTCACATTACTGTGGAATCACTTTTCGGATCTGGACTACGAAATTGCATTTTACTTTAAGGGCTGTATCCAGAATTTCGAAGTTTTTATTTCGTCACAATATTTAATATAAGTAGAAACACATTGTCATTGCTTTGATGGTCATGAGCTGTATGAAAGTGCTTCTATTTATATAAAGTATTGTGAAATCCCATCCCAACCCAAAATCGAGGCAATTCCCTATCAGTTTATGTCGGTTTTAGGTCGATTACTATATAAACATGTATAAGCTTGGCTGAACCAAGATTTAAACCAAAACCTTGGCCAAAAAACCTTGAACCTCAAAATTCTGAACCTACCATTGGTAAATTTTGGTTCGAACCCGCGAGAGATCCACGAATTTTTTTGGGTTTGCAGCCCTGATTTAAATACCCTTGAAATTGTCGAGATGTTTGTAACGCATAAAAGGAAGCATTTCCGCATAAAGTATATATATTCTTGAACAGCATGACGAGCTGAGTCGATATAGCCATGTCCGTCTGTTTCTATGCTATCTCCTCCGTCAGTTTGAAAGCTATAGCGAACAAACTTTGCACAAAGTCTTGTTGTACAAATACGCTGCTCAAGTATCAAAACCGGCCGGATCGGACGACTATAGCATATAGCTGCCATTGGAATGATCGGCTGAAAAACTAGTTTTTGTGAGAAAAAGGTTTTGTTTTGAAAGCAAACGCCTTCATATTTTGTATTTCTTAGGTTGCTATGCTTTTCCATCAAATTTGGTTGCATTCGGACATCTACAGGGTGCGCCATATAAAGTGTCGGTATGGCAACACTGAATAAATATAAAAACAAACAACCGATTGCTATATGTTGATCTTGTTCCTTTAATTTGGTCCTGTACAATTTATTTCGACTACTTTTTGAACACAAAATCAATCAAGTGGACGCCTTTATTGGCCACAACAAAATGTGCCCTTTTTGCGGCATTTTGGTTTTGGCGCAAACGCCGGTCCAAACAGTCACTTTTTGGTCGTGTAAAGGAATTTCATGGATGCGGTGTGGATTTTCCGTGCCCCGTATGCGACAATTTTGCTTCTTAACACCACCAGAAAGCGTGAAATGGGCCTCATCGGTCATCAAAATTTTTTGAGTTGAGTTAGCACAATTGAACGATTATTTTCGATGAACAGCGTCACTATTTCGGCACGTTGTTTTGGTGTGAAGCTTTCCATGGTCAAAATTATACTAGATTGATGTTTCCAAAACATGTCTAACAAATGCAATCGGTTGGTAAATGTCAAAGTTATTCAGTGTTGCCATACCGACACTTTATATGGCGCACCCTGTATATGGTATGGCTGTCATAAAAAAGTAGAGTCAGAAAAGTAGTCTTATTGAGAAAATCTAGATTGTTTTCAGTGGAAATGAGGTTAACTTTCCTCTATTTTTTTGGCTGAAATTTTGTGTTAAGATGTTACAAATCCTCTGCAAGATTCAAGTCAAAAAAAGATTCTTTTTTCGGTCAGAACTAACATCCAAATGTATCAAATCCTTGCTTTAAATTTGTTAAAAACTATTTTTGTTTTATGGAAAACAGCTGTCGAAACTTCAAACGCGGTTATCTGACAAACCACTTTTTTGAAAATGTTTCACACGATAAGAAGAGTACCTGTTGACCGACTTTCATATTGTTTTTCTTGTATTACTCCTAGTACCTACCATTATGGTGTATTCTAGGATATCTAGATCGGAGTTAGGACCAATGAAAGGGGTAATAAAAGTTCGATTTTCGAAATTTGGACTTTGGAACCCCATAAGTCCGCTGTTCATTGAACGATCCCAAATATCCTTCACTTTCACTAATCTAGATAACATATGCGATGGGTGAAAAATACCTCAGTTTACTGTGAGTTGGCTTTCGGAAAACTCATTGGAGAATTCAGATAGCCTGCTTCTCATGCATCTCCTCTTCTATTTTTGTGCTTTTCAGATTGGCTATTATTCTTGTCTGATATTTTATTTGAGAAACTTTTATGAGATATCAGACAAGTGAATTATTAGCTTTACGAATATTGGTTTGGTTGTCAGAATGTCTAAATTTACTTTAATAACAAGAAAGAAAGTCGGTCAAGCCCGACTATAAAATACTCTGTACCAAGAAAATTTGTCTTTTGATGATAACTCGAAAACCGTTCATCCGATCTTCTTCATGGCGGATCGATGTTATCCTAATAACTAAATATGTCCAGAAGGAACAAGCCATCTATCTTCAAAACTGTGGGAGATATGACGTTTTTTCTAAATTGCGGGGGCGGGAGAAGGCGTGGCCAAAATTGAAAATAAACTTGATCTGCCTGCAGACATAAGAAGCATATGTCCCATACACGTCAAACCTCTATCTCTTACCATCTCTGAGATCTGTGCGTTCATACGGACAGACAGACAGACAGACGGACAGACGGACGGACGGATAGACGGACATGGCTATATCGACTCGGCTGTTGATGCTGATCAAGAATATATATACTTTATGGGGTCGGAGATGCTTCCTTCTGGATGTTACATACTTTTGCACAAACTTATAATACTCTATGTACCTTCGGTACAGAGTATAAAAACTTGTAAAAGTTTTTTAAGATTATCTATTAAATCCAATTTCAGTCAATTAAGTATGACAATGGGATTGAAACTTCGGACCAAATCTTTGTACAATTTTAGAGGCTTGCTTTAAATTATACTGTCAACCGAATTGTTCTTCCAATAGAACCGTGTCAGTTAATAAATAAAGTCGTACCATTTTAATTTCATACGCAAGCGTTTACGCGAAATTCCCCCTGACTTTTCCGGGACAGCCCCTTATGTTTTTAATTATAAGTGAATGCTTCTATGTGAAATGTTCTGTTTTGACGAACAAGCACTCGTTTGTACTCACGACAATCACGAATTCACCTCCAGTTCAGGTCTTATCAATGGTTCGCTTCGATTAGCCAATTCAACTGTTGTAATCTAATCGTAAAATTAATCATTAATTGTAAACTATAAGAACATATATTGGGGACGCACCCATTTCGAGTCATATTGGATGCGTCAATTCCAATCAGGTTTATTAAATATTTTTCCGGTTCATTTGCAAATATAAACTTTTTGTTTTATAGATGCAAATTTTAGTCCATAAACGATTTAGAATTTAATATTCTGGCGAATCTGTACAATACAAGAATACAAACTGGCTTAAAGCCGGTCTAAACTAGATCAGCACTGATTTCATTGATTGTCTCTAAAAGTAATGTTGATTGACATTTTTTGTAGAATGTTGTAAAAGAAAACGAGAAAGAAAGTCGGTCAAGCCCGACTATAACATACTCTTTCTTTGGATCATAACTCGACAACCGTTCATCCGATCTTCACCATTCCTTTGACTGATCGATAAGTTATCCTTATTACAAAATATGACCAGAAGAAACGAACCATCTATCTTTAAAACTGTGGCGGATATGAAGTTTTTTTCAAATTGCGGGGGCGGGAGGGGGCGTGACTTGATCTGCCTGCAGACATAAAAAGCATATGTCCCATACATGTCCAACCTCTATCTCTTACCATCTCTGAGATGGGTCCGTTCCTACGGACAGACAGTCGGACAGACGGACATGGCTATATCGACTCGGCAGTTGATGCTGATCAAGAATATATTATACTTTATGGTGTCGGAGATGCTTCCTTCTGGCTGTTACATACTTTTGCACAAACTTAATATACTCTATGTACCTACGGTACAGAGTATAAAAATCAAAGTTGTATAGACCCAAACGTTTCCGGGTATTTATCTACATAGTGCTTATAAATTGACTTCTTGATATTTGTTATTTTACGGGCTGTAAACTGGTTTAAAAAAGGAACCGATTCGAACTCGAAACTCCGATTTCTAATTCACTGTAAGTCTCGAACCGAACCTCTTTAGAAATACAAGCTGAAACTAAAACTTCTGTTTCGTTGAACAAAAACTATAGAAATGAACAAATTTGACCTACTGCCTAGCGACTTCTTGTTATCTGGTCTGGGCTGAGTCCTAAAGTCGGCAGTAAAGTTCAATATATAACCACGCGAAAAACGTTCAGAATTGCTTATTTAATCGGCACCCATATTAGTATCTGTTTTTGAAGATCCTCAAGATTAAATCCAAGTCGATTCCGAACCAAAAACGATTCAATTCTCATACCATATGCATCGTTTATATGCTGAAAGCAATTTTGGTTCCAACTAGAGTTGGGCACGAGTCGTGGTTCTTTTCACGTCACAAACACGCACGATTCAACACAACATGTTCGTGTTGCAAGATCACATTTCGTGCGTACATGTGGGTGTCAGATTTTAGTGACACGACATTACATAATTCCACATAGTTAGATAGAAAGAAAGATAAGATCCATAATTACACAAAATATTAACGTTTAACAAACTTTAAAAAAATTGACAATGCTTATATACCTTCTGCAAGGGTATACAAATTTATCCGATCTTCATAAAAATTTTGAAATCACTAGAAAAATCCTAGTATACTCCCTAATATTGATTATGTGAGCTTGTCAGAGAATCAAAAGGAAGCCTTGTCAATACTTAAAGCCAAGATTGCAGACTACTCTATACAAAAGATGGCAATTAATTAGACTAAAATGTCAACTTTACCCAAAAATGTCAAGAATTTAAAGAAAATATACCTATAGGAATAAAAATCCACAATAAAAAAACTAAGGGTATTACAAAGCGTTGACGTTAAATTAGAAAATTACCATAGAAACTCAAAAAAACAGAAGAACGAAGGTTCACTCTTTTGGAAAAAGGTAAATAATCCATTGTAATGGATAAAAAGAAATATAGTCACTTGAATTTTCTATACATATATGTTTTAAATATGCCATTCGTGCTAGAGTCGTGTCGTGTCGTACCCCCGTAGTAAAGCCCCATTTTAACTAATAGTGGAATAGGATAAGGAGTAACAAGACCTTAACATTTATTTTTATTAAATTAACTAAGATACCTAAAATATCCGTGCTATTACTTTTGAGTAATTTTTTCCCCCACCGTCTACCCTGCCCTGCTGATATGCTGTCTTGTTATCAAATCTTTCAGGTACAAATTTACCACCTGATAAAAACGTACGTGTTATCTATATAATAAAAGTTGATCGAGTTCAAAAGACTTCCCTTATTTCCAACACACCTTGGAAATGGAATGACATAAGCCATCATCATGTGATACCTTGGTAATCAAATACTACTAGAGGTATACACGAGTGCAAAAATAGTTAAATGTTGTTACACACCGATTACGACATCAACTGATTATGAATACCTGTACCAAAGGCACAAAAAAACAAGGGCTATGGTTAAAGTCGGCTTTTGTCCGACTTTGATACACCCGTTACTTAGTGAAATTAATGTTTAATAGCATTTTCTTAGGTAAATTAACCAGGGCTGCAAACCCATCAAATTTTTTGGATCTCCGGCTCGCGGGTTCGAACCAAAATTTACCAATGGTTCAGGTTCAGAATTTTGAGGTTAAAGGTTTTTGGGCCAAGGTTTTGGTTCGAAACTTGGTTCAGCCCATGCTTTATACACGTTTATATGGTAATCGACCTAAAACCGACAAAGACTATAAGGGAATTGTCTCAATTTTGGATTGGGATGGGATTTTACAATACTTTCTATAAATAGAAACATTTTCACACAGCTCATGACCATCATGTGGATAGTTCCATCTGGATAACAGAAAAAATCACTGGGAAACAGTTCAAATCTATCATTTTTGAACCGAACCGAAATTTTAGGTTCGGAACGGGTTCAGGTTCAGCTTTAATACCTTAAGAGGTTCGGTTTAAAGTTCGGTTCACAGTAATCTGAAAGTCGTAATTCCGGGTTCGAACCGGTTCGGTTCAAAACCGGTTTGCAGCCCTGAAATTAACATAGCATTAACATTATTGTAAGTATGTCAATATTTCGTTTTGCAGATATCGCATGTTATCCTGAAAAGAATGCAACGGTTTTTATAACCTTTATAGCTCTGCCATTTATTATCCTATCCGTATGAAAAATTCAGAGATTGTAGATATAGGGCACATACATATAAAAATATAAGCTTGTTGGACTTAAAATGTTAAAATTGTTCAACAGGGTGCGCGGCCAAAATTTTGAAACAAACTTGATCTGACTGCAGGTATAAGAAGTTTGCGTCCCATACGTTTCAAAGCGGTATCTCTTACTAAAGGGTGATTTTTTAAGAGCTATAGGAAAGTTTAAAAAAAAAACATAGAATACAGAAAAATGCATGAAATCTTTATTTGAGTCGATAGTACGGTCCATATAATTTAATGTTTAAAGTTTATTTTATGCAAATGTTGACCGTGACTGCGCCTCAAATGGTCCACCCGCTTAGTCCAATTTTGGCATACTCTTCCAACAATTCGGCCGGTATCTCACGAATAAATGCGTCAATTGAAGCGGGCTTGTCTGTATAGACATGAGCTTTAACATAGCCCCACAAAAAATAGTCTAAAGGTCGCTGAACACAATTTTTCGGTAAAAAAGTGGATCTTCGGACAACTTTCCAAGAGCCCACTCACCAAACAACATTTGCATGAAATAATCTTCAAACATTAAATTATATGGACCGTACTATCGATTCAAAGAGTTTTATGTGTTTTTTTATGAAAAACTTTCCTATAGCTTTTAAAAAATCCCCCTTTATATTCAAGAAAAGCTGAGTTGAGAATGACCATAGCATATAACTGCCATAGGAACGAAAAACTAGTTCTAGTGAGAAAATCTTTTTTGTTTTTATTTTTCTTTTATATATATATATTCTTGATCAGCATAATGAGCTAAGTCGATATAGCCATGCCCGTCTGCCCGTCCGTCTGTTTTTATGCTATCTCCTCCGTCAGTTTTAAAGCTATAGTGAGCAAACTTTGCACGAAGTCTTCTGGTGCAAATACGCTGCACATTTGTCGGAACCGGCCGGATTGGATGACCATAACATATTGCTGCCATAGGAACGATTGGTCGAACAACTAGTTCTAGTGAGAAAAACTTGTTTGTTTTCAATGCAATCATCCAAACTCCGTATTTACCAGTTTTCTATGCTTCTACACGATTCTGCCAAGTTTGGTCGAAATCGGACATCTATACAGTATAGCTGCCATAGAAAAGTAAGGTTAGAAAAATAGTCTTAGTAAGAAAAACTTTTTTGTTTTCAATGTAAACCTCTTTAAAATTGGCATATATTTATTTTATAAGCTTTCACACAATTCTTAAGAGTTTTGTCAAAATCGGATGACTATAGGTTATAGCTGCCATATGAATGATCGGTCGAAAAACTAGTTTTGCTGAGAAAAACCTTTTTTGTTTTTAAAGAAACCGCCTCCAAACTTTGTATTTCTTAGTTTGCTCTGCTTTTCCATGATTTCACAAAGTTTGATCAAAGTCTGACATCTATGTAGTATAGCTGTTATACAAAAGTAGAGTCAGAAAAGTAGTCTTATTGAGAAAAACTTATTTGTTTTCGGCCGAGCCGAAGTTTACTTTCCTAATTTTTTTTTATTTTTCATATTGGTCTTCTCCGGAATTTGGAAATTACCAAATATCTCTCTGTTAAAATCGCATAGAATAAAATAGTTAAACCAGTGAAGGCCAAAGTGGAAATTAAAAAAAAAAATTAACAAGAAAGAAAATTTGTCTTTTGAGCATAACTCGAAAACCGTTCATCCGATCTTCTTCATTTCTTTGGCGGATCGATAAGTTATCCTAATAACTAAATATGTCCAGAAGGAACAAGCCATCTATCTTCAAAACTGTGGGAGATATGACGTTTTTTCCATATTGCGGGGGCGGGAGGGGGCGTGGCCAAAATTGAAAATAAACTTGATCTGCCTGCAGACATAAGAAGCATATGTCCCATACATGTCAAACCTCTATCTCTTACCATCTCTGAGATCTGTGCGTTCATACGGACAGACGGACATGGCTATATCGACTCGGCTGTTGATGCTGATCAAGAATATATATACTTTATGGGGTCGGAGATGCTTCCTTCTGGATGTTACATACTTTTGCACAAACTTATAATACTCTATGTACCTACGGTACAGAGTATAGAAATGCCAGATCTGTAACCCGCATTTCTAAGCCCTCGAGTTAAATCTGGCAAGCCATTGATGATAATATTTTGGATATCTGTCGGTGCTATCGAAATTGTCAATGTTATACACAATCAGACGGTTTATGCGTGAGTAATTTCAATTTAAATGTGTAAAAAAGCAAAAATCGGTTTTTGGAGGTGTTAAGAACAACCCAAGAATGAGGAAATGCTATACTCGACTTGCTCTACAGCATAGGGAAGGTCATTTCGAAAGTTTTTTCGCTGTAACACTGTGTAATTGGTGTTGATATCAAATGAGGCACCAGAATTGGTATTTAGATTTATAGTCTAATCAAGCAGAACGGTCTCCGAACTCGGTGTATTCTTAAAATTTTGCTCACCATAATCCATAAATACAGCGTTGCCCATATTCGACGGACCCATGTTTTTTTTAAAAAAAATCAAAGAAAAAAATAAAAATTTGGCGGTTGGCAATCTTAATCATTTAATTTGTTCCAAGTAGATTTGTTTACATCAATTTTTGAATATGATATCTCTCAAATGGCCGCCTCTGGCGTTGATGGCGTATTGTGCCCTTTTTGCAGCATTTTCCATCGTTTTCGCCAACATTTCGTCCGGAATAGCGGCTATTTCTTCATGAATGTTGTCCTTGAGCTCTTCTACGGTCCTTGGCTTGTTAACGTAAACCTTTGACTTCAAATATCCCCACAAGAAGAAGTCAGGCGGCGTCAAATCGGGCGAACGCGGTGGCCAGTCCAAATCACCACTTTTCGACATCAAACGGCCCGGAAACAATTTCTTCAGAAAATCGATTGTTATGCGACTTGTGTGCGGTGGAGCGCCGTCTTGTTGAAACCAGAACTGCCTCATACGCTTTCGACGAATAATTGGCATCACAAAATTGGTCATCATGTCGCGATAACGCTCCTGGTTGATGGTAACAGCATGGCCATTTTCATTTCAAGAAAAACGGCCCAATGACCGTTTTCGCACTAACGCCGCACCAAACTGTGACTTTTTCGTCATGAAGAGGCACTTCTTGAATCTCCTGAGGATTTTCAGTGGCGTAAATACGGCAATTTTGCTTATTTACGGTCCCATTCAATGTGAAATTTTAATTTTTTAAAAGCACGTTGAGTTTTCACAATTGACTTGTTCTGTTGAATGTAAATTTCAACTATTTCAGAGCGCTCGCGTGGCGTGTATTGTTCCATGGTAAAAATCTGCTTGGACTGACGCTTCAAACGCGGTATGTCATTAAGCGATCTGACATCTCTGTCAAAAGTTATGGCGTTGCCAGATGGGTCCGTCGAATATGGACAACCCTGTACATCTATTCTTGACCTGGGCTTAGAGCTGAATCGATTTAGATTGGTCCGTCCGTCTAAAAGTTGGCATAGATTGTGAATTTAACTAAACTCTTAATCTGATCTGATGACTTTATCTCAAATCTGTCATAGTCATTTGCCGGAAACTGGGTCTAAGTGAAAACAATAAGTCAGACAAAAACAAAAGATGGTTTAAAAGCTTAGCTTAATAAAAAGTTCCGCAATGTTGGGTAGCCCATTCCCCTATCTCCCCTATTATGACCTTCATTCTTGTTAGATAACTCACTTCGCTTGTTGTTTAACACAAAGCCGTTGTTTACACCTGGCCAGATTTTAATAAATATGTGCGCATTTATCATTTCTAAAGCGTAATTTTTCAAGTTTTACTGAACCAGGGTCTCCCAGAAAAGGCACTCAAGTTAGTTTTCAGTCATCAACAAAGTCATCAAAGTGATTTGATTAAAAACAAAAGCCAATTGTATGATTGTATAACATTTCTTAATACCTATAGGTATTCCCCTGAAAGAATTACTAGTAATACTAGTAATTTTCCACTTGAACATTTTTCAAGAACAAATTTTTTGCGCCAATCAAGCAATGTAAGGTAAATAAAAACTGAGAGTCCTCATCAATTGATAAGGCCAACCAATTTAAGTGACCTTCCCAGATACGGAAATCATACTTTGTAAAATATTTTTGGCTTTCGAATGCTTTACTCGAATTCTCCATGAGTCTAAGTTTAGATTTTAATACGACTTTTTATGGGCCGGCACTTTATCATTTAAGTACTTGGCCGCCTGCCTATCTCTTTGTATAATAAAAAAAAAACAGGCAGTTAATTTTTTTTCTCTGTTTCAATTCTTGGCCAATTTTGAATAGAAGATAACATTTTATTTTTATTTTTTCTCAACACTCAAAATATTATGACACTTGAAATGTTATCAGCACGTCGTCTTTGTAGTTGTGACAGTAATCTCTGCTGTTGCTGCCTTCTCTTGCTGCATTTACAGGCAGTTGGCTCACATTTGCAATGCAATTTTTTACTCAATTTGCTGCCGCTTGCATCAACTGCAATGGAAACAAAAGAAAACGGGAGGGGAGAGTCATAAGATTGTGCAATTTTTAATAATTAGTATACAATATTTAGATTATATAGGTAGACATGTATTTAATGGAATATGAAGTCATTCATAAATAACATTTCTTTATTGTTATAGATTTGAATAAATCGTTTCCACTTAATTCTTACGAATATTTTAAATACGAAAGTTTGTTACTCAATCACTTAGAATTAGCTGAACGTTTTTCTCCCGCCCACAAAATTTGGAATAAACCGCATATCTCCCACAATTTTATAGATAGAAGGTTCGTTCTGGACATATATGTAATCAGTATTATTTATCGATCCGCCAAAGGAAAGGTGAAGTTCAGATGAACATTAGTCGAGCTGTAGTAAAAACTTACATTTATGCTGGGCAGCACCGACTGAATTGACAATGGGCAGCACTTTACACCAGGGCTGCAAGCCCAAAAAAATTTGGGTAGCTCCAGTTCGCGGGTTTGAACCTAAATGTACCAATGCTTAAGGCTAAGAATTTTGAGGTTCAAGGTTATGGTTCACGTTTATACAGTAATCGACCTAAAAACGTCATAAACTGAAAAGAAATTGTGTCGATTTTGGGATCGGATTCTGCTCAGATCGGTTCAGGTCTGTATCCAGCATCCCCGAATTTAAATTTCGTCACAATTCTTTATAAAAATAGAAACACTTTCATTAAGCCCATCAGCACAACACAATGACAAAGTATTTCTATTTATATAAAGTATTGTGACGAAATAAAAAATGTTAAGCTCTTATTTTGTGAATCATTGAATAAAACTTTGGAGTCGAGGATCGAAGATTCAAATGGTAGTTCGGAACATTTTTATAGATGTTTACATCTAACTTTTCTGCGGACTGTAAGACTCAGTCTGCTAGATCCATCAGGAAAACAGAAAAAGTTGCTATGTAGGAATGTCTAAAATTTTTGTTGATCCGAACCGAAATTTTAGGTTCGGAACAGGTTCAGCTTTAATACCTTGAGAGGTTCGGCTCAAGGTTCTTTTTGAAAGTCGGAAGTTCGGCTTAAAACCAGTTGTCAGCCCTTTAGACAGATTATGTTATAGTCTGGTTTGATTTTTTACTTTTTTTAATTATTCCATAAAAACGCGAAATTCATCAAATTTAAAAAAAAATACAAGTACCATGTTCATTTGTTTTAATTTATTTGATTTTGAATGAAACCGGTTTTTGTAACAGCTTTTACAAGGGTCATCCTGAAAGTAGGCAACATTATTTTGTCTTTTTGAGCGGCTTAAGCCCTTACTACCCAGCGGCGTAAATCGACATGACAAATGGATTACTCCTTGATTACTTTGCCTCCAGTTTGCTTTACTTTGTCATATGCATGGCCGCTTTGTAGACGGGGTGCTCACATCCTGCATTTCTAGTAATAAAATATGTATGCTAGAGACGAACTGTCATCGGAATCCCTTTACAAATGCGTATAACTTCTTTTGAATTGTAATGCGAATTGTTCGCAGTCTGTTTACAGAAAAGAAGCAGTTGTAGCTCATTACTTTTCCACAAGGCTCCAACTTGAAAATTGTGGATCTGGACTCGGTTGTTCATGCTGATCAAGAATATATATACTTTATGGCGTCGGAAATGTTTCTTTCTCCCTGTTACATACAACTTCATGATAAGGGTATAAAACCTGATGACAAATTTTTGGATTAACTCGATGAAACTTAAGAACTTTTTCGCCAGTGGAAAATGAATCAGATAAGCCGTCAAAAGAATCGGTGGGAACAGGCCAGCAATCGACGGCGACAATTTGCTGAACACAACCCATTCCAGAGTGCTGCTAAGACCTTACCTAGATGAAAAGCAGTAGGTGGTTAAGACCTACAAATAGCTGTGAATAAGGATTCAACACTAAGCACAATTGAAGTATCACTTTAAAGAAAAGCCTAATTACTAAAACCGATATGAGTAGCACATGGAAATGCGAGAAGTTCCCACTGTGAAACGGTAAAATGCGAACAACTAACAGCTACCCATGATAAATTGTTAAAACTCGAGCACTGTTTGACATGGAGACTCTGAACGAAAAATATTTTAACAAACACAGATGCATGCCAGAAGCGCAGAAAGAGAAATTTATATAGAACTTAACCTCGATCTCGAAGAGAGAAACGATTTAAGCGAAGCATTTACCACAAGTCAAATCTGGTTGATCTTCATGACTCAAGGCAACTTCAAGCAGAATATAGAGCGAACCGATACAGCAGGTTGTTTTATGCAATTGGCAGGAAAAAGAAGATGCTATTAACTTTATCAGAAAATCGCAAAGTGTAAACTGAGATCGCGTGCGAGTTATTACGCGGTTTATTTGGCAGTCGTTAAGCAGAAAGCACGAAAAATTAGAGCTTTGCTTTGTGTGTTGTAACTAGACCAAAATAATTATTGACTTCACAGCCCCAAAGGGCCTATCAATATCTTGGCTTGTGCGAACAGACCCACAGTTTAACGCTGAATCCGAACCGCAAAGTTAGAGAAGCTTTTTCCCAAACACATATTCTACGTTCCCGCTAATCGGGTGCATCTTACCCTGTTTACCTCTAGCAGTCCTAGCAGCGGGAGTCTTAAATTTGCTTAACAAACGCTGCAACATTTTGGAGTTGATTTTCCGTATCTTTTTGAATTTAAATTTCCTATATTTTTCTTTTCGATTTTTTTTAACAATTCCAACTTCACTCCAATAGATTATATAACCTTTACAAGTCGAACTTCATTTATGAACTGCATTAAAAAGCTTAAACTTGCTTTGCAAATAAACTTTAGTCTATGTCCATTCCTTGGGTTCGTGTGCAAAGTTTTTTGTAGAAACCGCACTGCACTATTTTTTTCCATATTCTCAAGCTTTGACTTTAAACACCCAACAATTGGTGTTAACTGAGGCATTTTATCAAGCTTCTTGAAATTGTGGTTTTGATTTCTAGAAAGTTCTTGAAAGATATAAAGATTCGCTTTTAAAAAAAGAGAACGTTTTCGAGGAACAATTTCATTATCTTAAATACTTTCTAAAGCGAAAAGCGTGCCACTAGTAGAGGGGTCTACTTACATCATCGGCTTTTTTTTTTATAAACTAGCAACAATCGCGCCTCAGTCACAGCTAATTGAATTTTCACATTCAGCACAAAGCCACGTATAAGGCGAGAATACATGGGGTGGTTGAAAAGTAAGAAAACGCAGTATGAGTGTATTTAAGAAACTTTGAGCAACTCTTTCAAATGGTTGCCATATAAACATTTCGTTTTTTGCATTTCATCAACTTGTCCTCTGCTGCATAACACAAAGTCGCTGTGCTTATAGTTTCAAGCTGTAGTAGAATAGATAGAAATAGAATAGAAACTATATAGAAACCATTTTATAAAAGTGCAAGTTTTTACTAGTTCCTACAACTTATCAGTCGCCCCATTTGTTTTGTTTTTGTTTTATTTTAATTGTTGATATTTAAAAGAGAAAAAAAAAGAACTTGACGTCTAAATAGCTTTTTGTTTGAGCATTAGAATTTATGAACTCACAATGCTTAGTTGTCAGTCGCCTGTTATGTCATCAAATTAACGAGTTTAAATTTAAAAAGCTGGTGCGCTTTGGGTGGAGCATTTACACTGCTCTACAGTGAAAACCTTTCACTTTCCAGTTTCACTGAAAGGAATCCCGAAAATAAACTTGATCTGTCTGCAGGTATAAGAAGTCCCATATACAAGGTGGTCCATTTCAAAATTGGAATTTAATTTTGCTATAAAAGGAAAAAGGCTCAATATTTTTCAAAGGTTGAACATTTATGGAAAAAGTTGGATCATGTTATTTATTTATGAAAAACAATTTCGGTCAAATGACCATCACGACTGACTTGGCAGTAGACCATTCGATCCACCAATTTTTGAGAAAATATTCAATTGTTTCGGCAAGAGCAACTCGAATCTCGTTCTTCAACTCATTAATTGTTTCAGGATTGTGTGCATAACATTTGTCCTTGATCGCTACCCAAAGATAGTAGTCCAACGGTGTCAGATCACAGCTTCTTGTCGTCCAATTCACATCTCCATATTTGCTGATTATTCAATTTTCGAAGATAGGACGCAGAAGATCGATTGTGGCGTCAAGTGGCTTTAGCTGCTGCACCAATTGAACTTTGTATGGCTGCATGGCAAGGTCTTTATGCAAAATTCGCATCAATGAAGTGCGCGAAATGTCCAATTGTTGAGATCGATGGCGAGTTGACTTCGCTGGTTGTTCACGCACATTTTCAGCAACCGCAGCAATGTTTCCGGTCGTGAGCACCGGACGATTTATAAAATTTCAGGAACTCGCTTCACAAATTGATCCACAAATTGAGTTTTCGGAACATTTTTTTTATACTCTGTACCGTAGGTACATAGAGTATTATAAGTTTGTGCAAAAGTATGTAACATCCAGAACGAAGCATCTCCGACCCCATAAAGTATATATATTCTTGATCAGCATCAGCAGCCGAGTCGATATAGCCATGTCCGTCTGTCCGTCCGTCCGTCCGTCTGTCTGTCTGTCCGTATGAACGCACAGATCTCAGAGATGGTAAGAGATAGAGGTTTGACGTGTATGGGACATATGCTTCTTATGTCTGCAGGCAGATCAAGTTTATTTTCAATTTTGGCCAAGCCCCCTCCCGCCCCCGCAATTTAGAAAAAACGTCATATCTCCCACAGTTTTGAAGATAGATGGCTTGTTCCTTCTGGACATATTTAGTTATTAGAATAACTTATCGATCCGCCAAAGGAATGAAGAAGATCGGATGAACGGTTTTCGAGTTATGATCAAAAGACAAAATTTCTTGGTACAGAGTATGTTATAGTCGGGCTTGACCGACTTTCTTTCTTGTTTGTTAAATGTTTCTTTTAAATTTCGCACAGTTTGAGTTGAGGACTCACCACTTTGGAAATATGTTTTTAATATTTCCCAACTTTCTTCAAGAGAATGGCTACCCATTTCGTAAATGTCAAAATTTTTACTAAATATTAGTCGCTTTCCGAATGACATTTGACGTTTTTATACCCTTGCAAAGGGTATTATAATTTTGCCCAGAAGTTTGCAACGCATAGAAATATTCATTTCCGACCCCATAAACCATATATATTCTTGATCAGGGTGACGAGCTGAGTCGATTGAGCTTTGTCCGTCCGTCTGTCTGTCTGTTTCTACGCGAACTAGTCTCTCAGTTGTAAAGTTATCGAGCTGAAATTGCACAGAGTCTTCTTTTTGTTGCAACCTACTAATATGTCGGAACCGGCCAGATCGGATGACTATATCTCATAGCTCCCATAGGAACAATCGGTCGGTAAACTAGTTTTAGTATGAAAAACTTTTTTCTTTTCAATGGAAACGTCTCCAAACTTTGTCATCGTAGGTTTTATATGTTTTCTTATAATCTTACCAATTTTTATTAAAATCGGACAACTATATCATAAGCTGCCATACAAAAGATAGGTCTGAAAAACAGTCTTATTTAGAAAAACTTTTTTGTTTTTAATGGTAGCATCCTGCAATTTTGTATTTGTTTGTTCCACATGCTTTCACATAATTTTACAAATTTTTGGCCAAATCGGATGACTATATCATATAGCTCCCATACGAACGATCGGTCGGAAAATGGGAAAAAGAGTATTTTTTGAAAACATTTAAGCGAGCACTTGCAAGGGTATAAAAACTTCGGCACAGACGAAGTTAGCTTGGCTTTCTCGTTAAAGTTAAATTATGAATAGTTCAAACTCCAAACACTCGATGGATTACCCTGTACTTTAAACCTGTATGTTTACAAGCTCTTAGCATCTCTGAGATCTGTTCGTTCATACGGACATGGCTATATCGACTCGGCTGTTGTTGCTGCTCAATAATGTATATGCTTTACAGGGTCAAACAAATGTGTTCTTTTACCTGTTACATACTTTCGCACAACTTCTTCAAAGGCAAGTAAGGAAAATTCCTCATACCGTACTGTCCAAAAAAAATATACAAATTTTTGCAGCACGCAAGCGCGAAGTGAAACATGATTCTAGGTATTGAATCTGTCATATGTCTGCTGCAATCTGAGAAATCGTTAGAGATTAGAGATTGTGAATATTAGTGTGAAGATTCGTACTTCAAAACATTTTATCGTCATTGACGAATCATAAAATATCAAACAAAAAAGAAGTCGGTCAAGCCCAAATACAACAGTCTCTGTACCAACGAAAATATACGCTCAGCATAATTGTTGATGCTGCACTAGCACCTGAAAGCAGCGCTGCTACTGAGCTGCAGCAGCGAACAGTCTTTTGATCATAGCTCGACAACCGTTCATTCGATCTTCACCAATCCTTTGGTTGATCGACAAGTAATCCTCTATCACTAATCACTAAATATTTCTAGAAGGTACGAACCATCTATCTTTAAAACTGAAGGAGACATGACGTTTTTTTCTAATTACGGCGGCGGGGCCAAAATTGAAAATAAACTTGATCTGCCTGCAAGTATAAGTTTTTGTCCCATACACGTCAAACCTCGCTCTCTTACCATCTCTGAGATCTGTGCGTTCATACGGACAGACAGACATGCCTATATCGACTCGGCTGTTGATGCTGATCAAGAATATATATACTTTATGGGGTCGCAGATGCTTCCTTCTGGCTGTAACATACTTTCGGACAAACTTATTATACTCTGTGTACCTACTCTGTATGCGAATAATAATATATCAAACTTTTCTATCGATGAAGTACCAAGTCATTCCAGATCTATTGTATGGGCGCTATTCTAAGCTAAAGGCTCTTCATGGTAACTTTTCGGTTTTATACTCAACAACCTTTTAGTTCAATTACCTGCATAATATTGATTGCTCTCTTACTGAACCGAGATGAAATACCATTAATGACCGATGGTAAGCAAGATAGACCGGAGCATACAGAATGTTTCAAAACAATTTTCTGGTACTGACGAATCATTAAATCGCAAAAACAATTTCTCGTGTTACTTCAATCTCGTGATCATTTGATTTTCGGATTGATACGCGAATTTTAGGATTCTTCCAAGCCCTTCGTACTTGTTTTAAGCTCGATCAAGTACGACTCGCACTTGAATTTTCAATCCGAAGGTCTAGAACAAATTAATCTTTTCGAACTAGATTTTAGCTCGCTATTTTTATTTTGTATATCATTCTTATTAGATAGTATGTTCATGTACCTGAACCATTTGCAAATGTACAATTATACTTCTACTTGTATGTGGGTCTGGTTCCACTCGTCGAACAACAACAATTGTAATTGAAGCCCTCATATTCTGTCGCACCTCCATAAAACTAGTTAACATTGAATTTTAAATGAATCAATTTCATTGTATAAACAAACTGCAAACTTATTTATGGCTTCCCTTCTCCTCGGGTCACTTTACCCTATATATGTATTGCTGGCGCGTAATTTATAAAATCGTCGGGAGACACAACCACTTAACAACAAGGGATGCAAATTGGAGGCTTTTGTGAACTTGCTGTGAGGTTAAAAGTGGGAAGAACTCAAACGCTTTCACTCTGATGATTAAATTGAGTTGAGCTTAATTCGATTTAATTCAATTGAGGTTATGTCGGGCCAGCTATGAGACATCTAGGCACATCATGGTCAAGTTCCAGGTCGGTCACTAAAAGCCAATTTAAGTGCCTCCAAAAATAAATGTTTTCATTATTAAGTGGTTTTCTGGGTCAACAGGAAGCCCACAGCGGTCATCGTCTAGGTATGTTTGTGTGTATATTATCTACATCGGACTTATTCCAGCTTTTTAACGAACTATTTTACATTTTTTGACTTCTTACACCTGCAGGCAGATAAAGTTTATTTTCAATTTATGCCACGCCCACTCACGCCCCCGCAATTTGGAAAAAAACGCATATCTCCCACAATTTTAGAGATATAAGATTTATACATTCTGCACATATTTAGTTATTAATATTATTTATCGATCCGCCGAAGGAATGGTGAAGATTGGTTGAACGACTGTCGAGTTATAAAGAAAACCAACATTTACGCTGGGCAGCACCAGCTGAAGCAGCGATGGGCAGCACTTGCATACTTTGGGCTTTACCGACTTTCTTACTTGTTAAGGGTGACAAATCTACAAGTAATCAAGTAGCAACCCAATTTTAACAAAGTATCATTTTCCACATAATCAGGTATTTGTATACCAGAACTGTATAGTATTCATTGCTTCCAGCACTTTATTACTTATCATTACAATAAACTCGATAATTCAGACAATGAAAAAATTGTATTGTAACTTGGAATTGCGATACACGAAACAACAAGACTCAGAATATGGAGGGTTGTAAGTGATACTTAATGATTTTCATGTGCTGAGCGCGACACTATTTTCAATCACCCTTCAATATGCAGGACCTGATTGCCTAGTGGTATTCAATGATTATTTCCAATTGTAATTACTTTTACAATTACTTAAATATTTGTACCTAAAAATGGTTATTTATTAAAAAGATTACTGGTGAGGAAATATACAGGGTGCGCCATATAAAGTGTCGGTATGGCAACACTGAATAAATATAAAAACAAACAACCGATTGCTATATGTTGATCTTGTTCCTTTAATTTGGTCCTGTACAATTTATTTCGACTACTTTTTGAACACAACATCAATCAAGTGGCCGCCTTTATTGGCAACAACAAAATGTGCCCTTTTTGCGGCATTTTCCATCACTTTTTCGAGCGTCTCAGTCGATAAAGTGGCGATTTCGGCACGAATGTTGGCCTTAAGCTCTTCAATGGTCTGTGGATTGCTGGCGTAAACCTTGCTTTTTAAATAGCCCCACAAAAAGAAGTCTGGGGCGGTCAAATCTGGAGATCTGGGTGGCCAGTCAATATCGCCTCTTTTTGATACCAGGCGTCCAGGTCACTTTTTGGTCGTGTAAAGGTATTTCATGGATGCGGTGTGGATTTCCCCATTTGCGTCAATTTTGCTTATTAACACCACCAGAAAGCGTGAAATGGGCCTCATCGGTCATCAAAATTTTCTGAGTTGAGTTAGCACAATTGAACGATTATTTTCGATGAACAGCGTCACTATTTCGGCACGTTGTTTTTGGTGTAAAGCGTTCCATGGTCAAAATTGTACTAGATTGATGTTTCCAAAACATGTCTAACAAAAGCAATCGGTTGGTAAATGTCAAAGTTATTCAGTGTTGCCATACCGACACTTTATATGGCGCACCCTGTATGAGTTTCCACCAATCATGTTTGGAAAACAGCAATTATAATTGTTTGCTGATCATGGTTCAAAATCAAACTAATAAGCTAAATTTTTTTTATACAATGGGTGATAACCCTTATCATATGTGTGAGAATGGGGCTTTTTATACACCGTTGGATGCTTACTTCAAACATTGGATGTGTGAGAACAATCAAACTAGTTTACTACTAGAAATCAGGGATGCAAACCAATCGAATATAATTACTGGTTCGGTTCAGTGGTTGAGTTTCTGAACCGCCGGTTCGGTTCATTACACGGTTATTGGAGCTGACTGAACCGCGGTTCTGGCTCGGTTCTGGCTCGGTTCAGTGGTTCACCAAGGTACATTATGATTTCTATTGTCATGTGACTTTTGCACACTTTCAAATTGAATTCCAATAATCCATTTGAATATCTTTAAAACCCTTAGAAGAATGTCTCAAATTTATTATGCCGAATTCAAAGGATTCGCCTACAAGTTCCTAGAAAACAGAGAATGTCGGCTAGAAAAGATTAGAATAGAAAACTATAAAAACTCTCCTGGTTAGCATTGAATTAAGGTCCTTAAAAGTTCCGGCATAGGTAAGAATGTAGAAAGTCGAACGATATGTAGAAAAATTGTCTTAGGGAAACGATTCAAATTCCCAAATTAATAAGAATCATTGGCAAGAGGAAAGTGACTCCCGTCTTAAAACTCGTCAGAGAGCTGAACCGAACCGTTTTTATTTGTAGTTTCCAGTTTGGTTCAGCAATTCTTAAAGGAAGCCGGTTCGGTTTGTTGTTCGGTTCAACAGCTGGAATAAGCGGCTCGGTTCGGTTTAAAACCGATTCCTGCTAGAAATGCATGAATATTTCAACGTTTTAATAATTTTTTTTCGCAATTTTTTACAGCTCTGCTGAAAGCATATTCTTCTTCAGCATCAACAGCTAAGTCGATGTACCCACGACCGTCTCTACGAGTAATGGGTATTAAAACCAGGGCCAATCTATAAATAATAGCCTGTGTTTTTGAAGATCCTTGACTTCAAAGCTATTTCAATGATTCACAAAAGCTTAACATTATTATTAATATTTTTCTACAAAAACTACGAAATGGTGTTCTACTTAATAGTAAACGTTATCAACCTCCAAAGCCCTCAAACCTGAAATTTTTTACCCATAAGTAAATTTTGTCTCGATCGAGCGATCGGGAGATTCGAAAAAATGTATGGGTACTGCTCTGATAAAAACATGAAAGAAAGTTGTTCAAGTCCGATTGTAAAATACTCTGTACCAACGAAAGTTTGTTTGCTGCTGTTGCAACTGTAAGCAGTGCTGCTACTGCGCTGCAGCAGCGAACTCTCCTTTGCTCATAACTCGACTACAGTCCATCCGATCTTCACCAATCTTTTTGCGGATCAATAAATAATCCTAAAATCTAAGTATATCCAGTAGGTGCGAACCTTGCACCAATACATGTAGATGTGGGGAAGTTTTACCTAATTTCAGGGGGCGTGGCAAAAACTGATAATAAACTTGATCTGCCTGTAGGTAAAATAAGTTTTTGTCCCCTACAATTCGACCCTTATCTCTTACTGTCTGTTCCGTCCGACCTGTTTGTTTATACGGACATGTCTATATCGGCTCAGCTATTGAAGCTGACGGAGCGGAGCTGCTTCTGGCTGTTAAAATAAACCCTGTGTGCCTTTGGTTTAGAGTATAAAAAGTGTATTAAGATTGATAATCAAATTCATGACACAAACTATTCAAAAAACCTTATTTGTGCAATTTTACCCACCGCATCCCGCAATTTCATGATTTCGCAGCTTCAGAAGAGGCATTCAAAAACATCGTTTTAGGGGCATGAGGTTATTGTCAGTCTGCAAAGCCCCATCACTTTTCTCTACTTTCTCCCAATCAACAACCTTTCTTCATTCATTAAATATTTTTCCATTTTTTCGAATTTTATTTTCGGTTTTTTTCTCGTTTAATTTATAATATTTAACTTAAACATAAATACAATAATAATATATATCTGGTAATATAATTTATAAATTTTTGAAATACATATTTATCTCGGTACCCGCAAGCAAATTTCACTTTTTAAAACAAACAAGTTTTGATTATTTACTTAAATATCTAAAGCATTTTATTAGTTCGGTTGTTTCATGCATTTTAGCTGCACAGCAGTTGGGCTTGGATTTAATTGCATGGTTAACAAACAAGTTATGCAAACAAAAAGCATTTCAATAACTGGATTTATAATTATAAACATTTCAACAATTTTCAAACTTTGTCTTTTGCCCAAACTGTGCAAGTTTCAGTTAAATATACTTGTATTTAGGATGTCTAATATAGACAAGGATATAATCATAAAGGGGGTCCAAAGTATATCATATAATCATATTAATAAACCTTATTTTGAATGCCAATGAAGCATTTTTGTTTATATAGTATAAATTTCCTGTAATTTTGAAGAAGGAAAATCAAAAGACAATGGAAAAACAAAATATTAAACAACATTTTCTTATACTCAGTCTCGTACGCAAAAAATAATATTTCTTCTGCCTTCCCTCATAATTAATTTTTGTGTGTTGTTGTTTATGCCGATTGGTTTGTTTTTGTTCATCTTTGTTTTTTTTTGTTTGGTCAACTTAAATTTCGCAGGGGCGGGGGGAATCATAAGGAGCTTTGTAAATTGGTATCAAGTTTTCAAGTAAACGGTAGTGACGTCAGACACGGAAATGCATATTTGATGCAAGGTACAGTTTGCATTGGATTATTGTATGTGTATGTAGTTGTCTCGCTCTCTCTCTTAGGGGGGGCCAGGCAAAGGCTGCAGCATTTTGTAAACAACATTTAAATTTTGTATAGTTTATGGCATTTGCGAATTGCTGTCTGTCGCCTCGTTTTACACCTTGCAGCTCTGCTGTGCGACCATTACAGACGCCAACTGTGGCGCCACCTCATGCTCATGCTCGTGCTCATGCAGCTCCTCCTCATCTTCGCATATGCTGTCATGATGTTTGCGTTGTTCACGTTTGCGCATGTAATTGATGAGTGGCCGCTTCTTGTGCTCCTTGCAGAAAGGACAGTCCTTTCGCAATTGCTTTTCGGTCTTCAACTGTTTACATTTTTCTGCAAATAAAAAAGATAAACACAGAAGGTTAATTAAGGGAAGGTCATCAACTCTCTTCTCGCTATCTCTCTCTCTTTCGGCGGCCTACGTGCCGACCCGCGCGCTCGCGCTCTCTCTTCGTTGACGACATGACGTCGCTGTTCTTACGTCACGTAGTCTCTACAGTTGACCCCTTTGTGTTGTGTGACAGGGTGTTTAGCTGTTCATTTAACCTGTCGTTGTTAATTAAGCTGCAGTAAACAATGTTTTCTATTTTAAGCGACCATAAACTGTGTTATCTACAGCGGCCAAAAAAAGTATTTCTCAGGTGGAATTTTTTATATCTTTAAAAACTATTTATGAAACCAACAAATTCTACCGGCTTTAGGTAGAGCACGTTACATTTTTGATTACATTTATTGTATAGCACTCTCTCACTGTTCAATTAACTTTAGTTAAATCATTTTGTTTGTTAAGGCTACAAAATTGTCGGTTCAGTGTCAATAAGTGGGCGATATTTTGGAGCGTTTTATTCAAAACAAAGCAATCAGCTGTTTTTTTTTCACGTGTCTCATTGTTGTAAATATCAACAAAACGACCTCGTAATAATGGTAACGACAAAATCGTTCAAAAATTACAAACATAAAACTGTTGTCAATGGAAAGGGGCCATAACTTTAACGGCTAAAATCACTTAAAAACTTGAGCTTGTATTAGTGGTATTGGAATGTGAGAGCAAAGGGGCAGAGGCCTCTCTATGCAAATAAAGTGAAAATAGAAAAGGTATTTACTAACTATCAAATGTATTTTCTACTGCACAATAACAATAGCAATGTACTCAGCAAAATAAGTCATATGATAGCCCAGTGCTGGATTTATGGTCAACAGATAAAATGCCACAAAAGATATATGTATGTATATAAAAAAAACAAAACTCGCACACACCTTTTTCGATACTGCGTCTTAGTTTTTTTTACACATTGTTTTCTTTATTTGGCTCAAACTTCACTTGGTTAACGTACCACCACACCACCTGCTTAACTCTTTGTGAATCAGCCTTTAAACAACAATGAACACGTACAGTCCCGTCTATGTGTGTGTGGCTATCTTTTTAATTAGCATTTCTGATGGACTTAAATGAACTTCATTCAGCAAGTAATTCTGTGACAAGTCTTAAAGTTTAATCACCTTCTGTGAAAGACGACTCACGTTGCGGAAATGTTGTTTGAATTTTCTCTACGTGAATTAGTAAACAAAGTTGTGGAGGTAGACACGTGGAAATTGTACGTTCTTTTTGGTTTGTTTACGTAAACTGAAATTTTGTCACACAAGACGCTGATAAGCTTTAGGGGGGGGGCTGGCTAAGCACCCTGTATTGGTGGTAGTGCATACATACAAACAGATGCGCAAATTAAGGCGTGTTCTTCGTGCGAACAATAACAACAACAACAGCAGAAAATCAGGCTGAGCTATTTTTAAATTTGCCCAGTGGGCAGGGGGGCAGAGGCTGGTTCATACATACATTTATATGGCCATGTTAATTCACACGTACGCTCGCATGTCTGTATGTATATGCACACAAATGTATTTTAGTATGAAGGTGCGTGTTTTTAGCAATTAGCACTGTTTTTATTGCGTTAATTTCTGATTTTCTAGCCGCACTAGCACATACATATGTATGTATGTTAAGCTTACCTTGCACTCTGCTGTAAGAATCCTTGACCGCAAACGGTGTTGTGCTCGGCTCCAGTGTTCCATACGGAAACTGCTCATAGTCTCTGTAATAGCCGTTCCGCATGGAGCCGCCATATGACAAGCTGGAATCGCTCACACAAAATCCCCAAACATCCATTATTGAGCTTTTCTTATTTGTTGTGTTCTTGTTTTTGTTCTTCTTGTGTTGCGCGAGGTCGTTTCACTTTGTTCTTTTTTTGACTGCTGCTCTCTCAAACGTGCAATGAACTTCGATTTGTAATCACCTTTTGTTAGTGTCTCTCAAATAACTTTTATTTGGGTTATTTATTTATGCACTTGTTTGTGTTGTCTTAATACCAAATATCCAGGTATAAACCAGTTTTGTATTTGCATTGAGATGTAAATGCAATTTGTTGTTTTGTCTTCTCAAAAAGAGCTTAACAAAAATAACGCTACACTGAACTTCGTTGTTTTCAGTTGGAAGTCTCTCATGAAACTGAAAGCCGAATGTAGAAATTACTGCATTTTTGTAGGCAAACTGACAGACGACTTCGTGTCTGGTTTCGGTGTGCGTAGTTTGTGTATGTGTGTGAGTGTTGTTTTTGCGTCTCGTGCTTTGGTGAAGCCTCGGCACATGCTGGGCCGTCCTGCTATCCCGCTCTCACATGTGTACAGTAAGCTGTATGTCTCAGTACAGTGGTTCGTAACTATTCGAATTGATTTCATCTCCATAATGATTCAGTGCTAGTTTTTGCAACGATCAATGTTAATTTTTGGTTTGGGGAATGGAAAATGGAAGATTTTCTTATTAGCAATATAGTGTTAAGTAAACAATTGCCACAGAAAGTATTGTTTCTAAATTATAAATTCTAATAAATACCAACCAGGGCTTACAACATTTTCTGGACAACCTTTCGACATTTGACAATTATTCATAAAATAATATCTTCAAAGGAACATTTTAGTTGGCCATGGTGGACGGTTGTAGTATTGAAAAATAGAGCTTAAAAAAGATTTAAAACGGTTTTCTAAAAGGAACTATAGAACAGGCCAGCGATAGGCCAGAGATGAGATGAGAGTTTAAAATTCTAGCTACAAAATAATTGAGAATGATGCGAACTTCCCTATAGAACAGTATGATTAACAATAAAAGACTGATAATATATTATGTATTTTAAACAAAAAGCTCCCTTTGAACTCTTATCAGCCAACACATGGCCTATTAAAAGTAATTGGAGTGGCTTAAATTATTTGAATTAATCAAACGAATTGTCTATGATTATAAGGTGCAAAGGAAAGTTCTTTCTATGTGGGTTTCGCTATAGGTCATTTATGCTTTAAATCAATATAGGGGCGTCAAAAGTTTACAAAATTGTGTCAAATCGTAATCAAATTCCGGTTTTTTACTTATTTGAAGACAAAAAATGCTTATGAATTTACGTAAATCCAGTGTTAATTAAAACCTACGTCATTTTGGTGGGCTTTTAATTAATTTTTTGGTACCTACACCACTCATCTATTAGCAAGATTTTGTGGTTTTAAGTTGAAGTCGTGACGAAGCTTAAAAAGTGGGCGGATCAAAACTAAATATAACCAGCAGATGGCAAATTTTTATATAAAATGGTACGCTTTGGTACGTCAATTATAAGTTTTAATTTCATTGACAAAATTTTGCGGTTTAACTGCCGCTAATTATTGGATGGAATATTCCCTGCCTTATCGTTATGTTTCAATTAAATGTGAACCACTGTGCATTCTGAGGCTCTCCCTCTCTCCTATGTACGCCCACGCCGCTGCTGCTGCGCAGTTTTTGTAAACATTGTCGCTCGCTCTCTCTCTCTCTCCATGGGACGATGCTGACCCGCTTAATCAAACAAGTGTCTATTACACACGCTTACACCTAAAATATATACAATAAAAGCTAAATACATATGTATATTTAGTTGGCACAACAAATACGACATGCATACACACATTTGTATTTAGTAGCTAGTTTGTATGGCTGTCTCTTTCATTCCTTGCATTGCACTCACTGATAACAGTTAAATGATTAACGGTAATTTGAAGTTTGTCAAACTGCCGCAAAGAAAACTGATAACCGCCGAGCTAGAGCCCTTATCTTTGGGGGCCATAATCTTTTGTTGTTTATTTGTAGGTTTTGTTTGCCTGTTTGTTTTTTTTTTGCCTTACTCAAGATTTCCAAACCAAGCAGTCAGCTGCGTGCCTGCTATAAAGTACTTTTAAGTGTATTTGCCTAGATCTCTTGATGTGTTTCTACATACATACATTCATACATACATACATATGTGCATATTTAATCACATTAATTGCCCCCGTAGCAAGCGCACTTTGTGCTTTTCGCCCACTGATAAGAAGACCTCGAGTCCAAAGAAAAGCAGCCCAGAAGGAGTTTTGATTATGAGTTGTATACCCATTACTTGTGGAGTGAAAAGGGTATACCAAGATCGTGCAAATGTGGGTTACATGCAGAAGAAAGCTTCTCCGATATCTTTAAGTATATATGTATACACTGACGAGCAAAACTGTAACACGAGTTCAATATTCTCACTTCAACGGTCTGAATTTTCTCTTCTTCTTTATGCATTCTTAAAATGTTAGTCTTGTTTTGTTAGTGCAATATTTGGCTCTGTTATCTAAAAAGTTTCAAGTCATTTGATAAGCTGGAAGAGAAATGCAATGGCAAAGAGTAAAAAAAGTCAAGTGTTACAGTTTTGCACTGTGGTTATTTTTAAACAAATATTTTTTATTAAAAACCTTTTAATAATGGGTCCACAGCCTTTTTGATTTCTTCAGATCCTCTATGCAATTTGGCATACTTTGGGTGTAGCGTCGCACCATTTTATGAGGAATGGCGTACCAGACGTCCTTGGTCCTCTCCCACAGCTCCATCATTCCACTTGGAGGGACCGCATATTTCGCAAGCTGCGATTTGACACGGCTCCATAGATTTTCAATTGAGTTCATGTCTGGAGATGGCGGTTGCGATTCATGGACTGGAATTTTTTCTTGAACATCCAATTTTTCACCAAATGTGAAGTGTGCTTTGGGTCATTGTCTTGCTGAAAAAGGCATTTTTCAGCATCGAGACCCATTTTTCCTATGACTCCTTCTAGATTCTGTTGCAGAATACTCAGATATTGTTTCTTACGCATTATTCCTTCGATCAATACCAAGCGGAGTTATAAGAATAACACCAACTGTCATATATGTATTTGTGGTTAAAACGAAGCACTCACAAGCTGAGAATTTTCAACGGTCATATAATTGTGGTTAAGACCCATTCTGAAATTTTTGTTTTACTCATCCAGTTACATTGCTCAGAGAATGCACTGAGAAAATTACTAGAGCGAGTACTAAGACATCGCAAATGCGCTCTGAGAATGAGCATGGAACTGCCAACCCATTTTGTTTTTTGCCATACAGCTGATAAATTCTCCCAAAAATTATAGAATTAATAAAAGAGTTTGATAATTGAATAAAAAAACGGAGGCAAAATAAAAACTTGACCAAATTCATCGAAGAATTTCGCGGAGGTGGAACAAGTGGCGGTCAGGTTGTTGTCCTGCCAATGCCAGCTGGCGGCTTTCTTTGCACCTACACTGATCGAAAAGACCGAGAACATTGGACTCAATATGAACACATTCGCTGTCAAAAACTAATCATGAACAGATTTTATCACTTCAATAACTTTTTTTGTGAGCACAAAATCTTGATGTGATGTGCTTTTGAAAACATTTCAAACTCAAAAAAACAGAAAATTTGCGGTGCAGACCCTCTAGGTCCAATTCCAGGTCCGTAGAGACATCGCTTGTACAACACCCCACCTGCCTTGGTTAATTTTTGAAGAAATAAAGAACGTCTGAATGGTTACTTATACAAGATTGCGCGGGTTCGATTCCGCCTCGGGACATCTAAAGAATAAGTTTTTTGTCTTTAAAAAACGTATCACTATTCACGGTCACCTTCACAAGCTGTTGGCGCCAGCTGTGGATTAACTAGCCATTAAAGGCTTCTCAAACTTTGCCGTTCGGCTTTGCCGTTAAACAGTAGGTTTCTTTCTCTTGTGTGAAAATTAGAAGCACACAAGCCAGGAGATTGAGAGAAGCTCGGCTTGGCCGTTTGGGGCTTTAAAATCATTAAAAAAAACCCACATTTGAAGTTCGTAGCTAAATAGCTTCTAAAATATAGCTCTGAACCAATGATGAACCAGTTTAAAACCGGTATGAACAAGTAAAATATCTACCTCCACATAAACAACCTACAGACTAAATTTAAAGTTCGTAGACTAATTAATTTCCGTGATGTGGCTCTTATCCACTTTCGAACCGGTTCACAGACATGACAAATAACCTATGACTCTTTCCGGATTTACATTAAACATACTGTGAAGGAAAGAACAAACATATGTACATACTTTCACTAAAAAGAAGAAAGCTAAAATAGTTCGCACAATCAATTTGTTTTTTATTTTAAATTAAAGCTTTCAGCTAGCATTTAAGTTATTGCTAAAGGGAATAGCAAGTTTCTTATCCATTCTTTGTTAACCCCTTAAACCAATCATAGATATTAAAAGTCAATTCATTCCATAGAAAAATGGTGATTGCGCGACTTTTTTGGGTTTGAAAATCTCTAAGCGGGCCATGAGTAAATGTAAAATTAGAGTAATTTAGTTTTATTTGATTATTTCCCTGAGGAAAATGTGATAAAAATATAGTGTTCTTAATTTCGATTAATCTATTCGTGACTGTGGATAGATGTAGATAGATTTTACTTTGAGGGGTTTATTCTTTAATGCAAATTTCTTATTGAATTATTATATGAAATGAAATACAAAAATGTTAACCTAAAGAAATAATTAAAACGTGTAAATACCTTCTTTTTTTTTTCTTTTGGCACGTCAATTATCAAAAATCGAAATGTTTACGTGGAAATATTCTACACTATTATTCACAATATATAAAATTTATAAATTACACAGTGCAACAAACTTTTATCCTGCACATTTCACGCTCTCTTAATCTATGTGTTGCACATTAGGAAAAATTGTAAACCATGGCTGTAAACAGGTTCGGAGCCAAAAATGAAACGAAGCAGGGTTATTTTAATCAGGGATCTTCGAAACGCTGGTTCAAACCAAAATTTACCAATGGTTAGGGTTTAAAAAAATGTCAGGTTCGCGGTTTTTGGAAGAAGGTTTTGGCTCGAACCAGTCCATGCTGGACTCAATATAAATATGAAAGAAAGCAAAAAATTTATTTAAAAACAAAACATTGCTAAAATTTAGAAGTTAATTTAATCGTATGTGTTTTTTGTACAGATAATAATAAAACAAGAAAGATAGTCGGTCAAGCCCGACTATGACTTACTCTGAACCAACGAAATTATACGCTCAGTATAAATTTTGATGCTGCAGTAGCAGCTGAAAGCAGCAGCGAACAGTCTATAGATCATAACTCGACAACCGTTCATCCGATCTTCGCCATTCCTTTGGCGGATCGATAAGTTTTCCTGATTACTAAATATGTCCAGAAGAATCGAACCATCTATCTTTAAAACTGTGGGAGATATGAGGTTTTTTTTTAAATTGCGGGGGCGGGAGGGGGCGTGGCCAAATTGAAAATAAACTTGATCTGCATGCAGACATAAGAAGCATATGTCCTATACATGTCTAAACCTCTATTCCTCACCACATCTGAGAATTCTGCCTTCATGTGTCTATTTCGATAAGGGTCAAAATGTAAAAGACAGCCCTCGCAAATGAATAGAAAGGTCATGTCTGTCAAACCTAATAAATACAGTTTTCCCTGCTCAAGTGAAACTTTTAACCTCAACGTCATGAATTCATCTGTCAAACTCTTTCGTCTTCATCCCCTTCCATTATGAATTCCAGCCAAGTTCTAACTATCTCCATTTCCTTGTCGTTACAGGAAAATCTTGGCGGCAACTCGAAAACTGTCATGTTGGCCACCATTTCGCCAGCCAGTGTACATGCGGATGAAACTTTGGCCACTTTGCGCTACGCCTGCAAGGCTCGCTCCATAGTCAATCGAGTGAAGGTGAATGAGTCGCCTCATGACAAGATTATTCGAGATCTGCGAGCCGAAGTGGATCGCTTGAAATCGCTACGAAATGAGTACGAGCGACAAAGGCGCCTCTCCTCCGGGAACAACAACAATCCGGCGCCTCGTAAAATCATTATAGAAACCTCCGTCGATGAGACAGAAGTGGAGGCCTTACGGCAACAGCTGGCCGAGCGGGAAAGAGAGCTGAATAGAGCTCAAAAATCATGGATGGAGAGACTCAAAGAGGCGGAGGATCTAAGAAAATCCGAGCTGCGTCTGCTGAAGCGCAAGGGATTGGCCCTGGAACTGGCAGCAGGCGATAAGCAGGCTTGTCTGGTTAATCTTACGGCAGATCCCATATTGAGTGGCACACTATTCTACCTGCTGCCACCGGGCCTGGTACGCATTGGCCGTGGAGGCCGACAGCCACAACCGGATATCGTACTGGAGGGACCTTTGGTGGCGCTGCAGCACTGCAGCATAGAGCATGAACGCGGTGGCAGGTTGTATGTCCTGCCTGGCAGTGAGGACTTCGAGACCTATGTGAATGGCGAACTGTTGGAGGAGCGGCGACAATTATTTCATGGCGATCGATTGGTTATAGGTGGTTCGCACTACTTTAGGATTTCCAACCCCTTCTGTCCACAGAGAGGAAAAGATCAGCTGGTGGACTTTCAGTTGGCACATCAGGAAATTCTACAGAAGCAAGAGCAACAGCTGCGTGCCGAATTGGAGGCGGAGAAGAGGGCCGCCCTCAAGAGCATAGAGCAAGAGCGGGTCCAGCATGCTAAGGATTTCGAGGAAAAGCTGCAGTGCCTCGAACTGGAACAGTTTAAATACAAATGCAACAGTGAAATGCTTGAGACTGAACGCCAAGCCTTTGCCCAGGCTCAGACGCCCATAGCAGTTTCTACGCCCGCGCAGAAGTCCACCATCCTGGAGGACATACAGCGCATCATGCTCAATCCCAGTGAGGAAAGTCTGCACAAAACCCAACTAATGGTCAAGGAGGCCACCCAGCGTTGTCGTCAGATGGGTGTGCACTTGGAGTTCCGTCAGACACAAGCTCCGGATGAGTTTGGCCTTCTAAAAAGTGCAATCCTCATTCTGGATAAGCAGCGCGGCCTGAAGGCCGAGTGGCCCATAGCCCGTCTGGGTGTTTGGCTGGACTTGTTAAGGGACAACGACGAGCAGCAGCAACCGAAACTGAATTCCCGCACCATTTTCCAGAGTGTGGAAGTGAATTGGGAACCTTTGGACTTGGAGCTGAATGAGACTTTGGGTGATGCACACAACTCTAGTCGCATCGCCCTGAATCTGAGTGCCATGAAAGATGTTTTTTTGAAGCAACCACTGAAGAGACTATTTTCGGCCAACAATTCACCGAGACCTGCCAACTCCACGCCCTCGCCAGGTAGTAAGCTCACCCAGTATACCAAGCGTCTGCTCACCTTTGATTTGGATGAGTCGCAGAGTGGCAGCGATTTTAGCCTGCTCATCCATCAGGAGCTGCAAATGATGCACAGATCTGCTCAACGTTTGCGTCGACATTGTGAAACTGCTCTCGCTGAGCGAGAGAACCAACAGGATAACGGCGTCCTGGCTGTCAGCATGCACGAGGCTGTAACACGACTGGATCAACTGCTGCAGGACATGCGCAACAAGTTGGCCGAATCGGAGGCTCTAGCTGGAATAACTTCGCCCACCAAAACGCCCAAAGCGGTTCGTTTTCTTATCGATTAAAGATAATTGCAACAGATTAACTAGAATTCCGAGGACTTTCAATGCAATGGAGTTTTGAAGTGTGTTTGTTTTTTTATGTTTTTTAAACTATTTAAGTGTATTTCTTGTGTAATGGGCTTTTTTAAATAAAGAATTTGTGGTAACATAAAGGGAATTTCGGACAAGTTATGCGTATTATGCCCAGGGATAAAACCCACTGGGAAAGTGGGGCGAGAAAATCATCGAACTCTCGAGCTAGAGCAAACACAGGCTTTCAAAGAGTGATCAAAGAGGAACGCTCCACACCTACAGAGTCTAAAACTGGTGAAAAAATTACCTCTTAACCTGGTCACATAGAAAATGCGCTTGAATTTCGCACGAGAGCACATGACCTGGATTTCCGATTGTCGTCACTTTCTCTTTTCGTATGAAAGTTAAATTTTAGAGTGTCCTGACGGCTTCATGTACTAAAAAGTGATTTTTTAGCCGCTTTCTTTTTGGCAACACTGTTTTTTGACAGCTCAGCTGTTTTTGTGTCACATGCTACCGTCAAACATGTTCAGTTTGTTCTACAATTAAGCCATAAATCGACTTACGAAAGAACAACGCTTGCAGATTATTAAATTTTATTATCAAAGTTCATGCTCGGCTTAGAAAGTTTTTTTTAACGGAAAATTGTGTTCAGTGACAAAGCTCATTTCTGCTTAAAGAAACCAAATTGCCGTATTTGGTGTGAAGAGCAGCCAGAAGCATTGCAAGAACTGTCAATGCATGCACTGTTTGCTGTGGATTGTGGGCCGGCGGCATCTTTGGAACATTTTTTTATTTTAAAGATGACGAAGGCAGGAACGATACTGTGAATGGAGAGCGCTACCCTGCGATGATTACAAACTTTTTTTGACCTAAAATGGAAGAGCTGGACTTGGCTGACATGTTTTTTATACTCTGTACCGTAGGTACATAGAGTATTATAAGTTTGTGCAAAAGTATGTAACATCCAGAAGGAAGCATCTCCGACCCCATAAAGTATATATATTCTTGATCAGCATCAACAGCCGAGTCGATATAGCGATGTCCGTCTGTCTGTCCGTCCGTATGAACGCACAGATCTCAGAGATGGTAAGAGATAGAGGTTTGACATGTATGGGACATATGCTTCTTATGTCTGCAGGCAGATCAAGTTTATTTTCAATATTGGCCACGCCCCCTCCCGCCCCCGCAATTTAGAAAAAACGTCATATCTCCCACAGTTTTGAAGATAGATGATTCGTTCCATCTGGACATATTTAGTTATTAGGATAACTTATCGATCCGCCAAAGAAATGAAGAAGATCGGATGAATGGTTTTCGAGTTATGATCAAAAGACAAATTTTCTTGGTACAGAGTATGTTATAGTCGGGCTTGACCGACTTTCTTTCTTGTTTAAAAATGGAGTAATGTTAACTTCGGCTCGGCCGAGGATTTTAAACCCTTGCAGCAAGTTTTTTGAAGGACATTTCCACTGAAAACAAACAAATTTTTCTCCCTGGAACTACTTTTCTGACTCTACTTTTGTATGACAGCTATACTATATAGATGTCCGATTTCGACCAAACTTAGTGGAACCATGGGAAAACATAGCAAACTGAGAAAACTGAGTTTGGATGCGATTCGTTGAAAACAAAAAGTTTATCTAACTAAAACTAGTTTTTCGACAGATAATTTCTATGGCAGCTATAGGCTATAGTCATCCGATCTGGCAGGTTCCGATGCTTGTGCAGCGTATTTGTACTATAAGACTTCGTGCAAAGTTTCGCTAAGACAGCTTTCAAACTGACGGAGGAAATCGCATAGAAACAGACGGACATGGCTATATCGACTCAGCTCGTCATGCTGATCAAGAATATATATACTTTATGTGCTCGTAGATGCTTCATTTTTCATTTTTATATTCAATTTATAAAATATAAATTGGAAAAAATTCGTAATTTTAAAATAAAATTTGGAAAATAATTCTCAAGAACAATTTTGATTCTTAAATTTAAAATAACACTTCACTTCTATAACAGTTCACTTTTATATCATAGGTTTTTTTAGCTCAAAATATTAGAATTAATTTCAAATAAATTACAAATAAAATAGCTCTACTTAAAATAGGATATGGGGTGTGGCATAGCTACTTAATTTCGACGACATTATTTACAATTTGAATCGAAATTATGTCGCTGGAATCGAAATTATGTCTTTTTTTTCCTGTTGGATTTATGTCGTTTTAGAACATTATGTCGTTTTTTTCTTGTCGACCGAAATTATGTCGTTTTTTCTCTGTCGAAATTATATCGTTTTAAAACGACGTCCCAACTAGAAATTTTTTGCTGTCGAAATAATGTCGTTTCAAAACGACATAGTTTCGATCGAAATTATGTCGTTTTTTTCCCGTCGATATTATTTCGTTGCACGACATAATTTCGATCGAAATTATCTCGTTTTTTTCTGTCGAATTAATGTCGTCGGAACTATGTCGTCCCCCCATGGGTTGTCTCTGTCTTTGTACGCCTGTATTTTTTTAAGACCCGTATCTCTTATTTGCGATCTCTGATAAATCGGTATTCGGTATGATAAAGAGTCGTATTTTAAAACAATTAATCAAATTTTTAAGCATCCAGTGGTGAGCACTTTGAAATATATGGCAAAAACTTACCAATCCTAGCCAAGATATAACTCTCTTGCATCCTGCTGTGCATCGGATATATATGAAACTGTAAGTCATTCTTCGGAACGGCTTTTTAATATATTATGATTTATTAATATATCGCAATGTTTGGTAAAAAGTGTCATGCTTTGTCTCCTTAGAGGTAAGAGTTCGAACCAAAAGAAGTTCTCAGCTTGGTTTCGGACCATTCTTAGTTATAAGACACCCGGTTATGAGCAGGGTTAATTGATTTTGCATTCGTTTGAATCACCCGCAGTTCGTAGAACAGCTTGTGTGAGCTTAAGTTCAATTTGTTGAATAAAAGTTTGCATATTCATTTATAGACATTCGTCTGATTCCCGCCTTGACTTGGATCAAAGTTCTGAACCAAAAAATAAAATTTAATTATAAAAATTGTGTCGTTTTTGTATTTCTCATTTATAAATATAGCGTCATGGCATAAAGTTGTGCAAACATATTCAAACTGTGCTGCAGATTAAAATATAAAATATCACTTTAAAATTGCTGATCCTGCTCCTCGTTTGCGCTTTCAAGCTTACTGTTCAAGGACATGACCCAATTACAAAACTGTCCCTCCTTAAGATTTACAAAATCGGCCAGAAAGACATTTACACGTGGTGTTTGCTTTAGATCAAAGGGGCCCGGCACCTGTTCGATTATCCAAGGATGCAATTTCTTATCTACTCGCTTCGCTGTACGCTGCAGCGTGAAGCACACTCGTAGAGCTATATATCGACCCGTTGGTGTAATCAAGCATTGGGACACATAACCCTGGTGGGGTTGGCGAGAGAGCAGCGAATCCTCGAGAAAAGATTTTAGTGCCTTGACACTAGACTTGTTGGGCCAAGGTGTGGGCCAAGCAAAACTGGGCCAGAAACGAAGAGGAAGTGGTATGGGACATCTCCTATAGATCAACACCACTTGACGTTGCAAATCCAGGCAGCGTGCCAGAGAGCAGTCCTGCAGAGAGCCGTCTAGGGTGGAGTACAGGCGTTGGCCAAAGAATTGCAGCAGCTCTGTATGCAGTTGCTGATGCTGCTCCACATTCACGTCGTAGAAATGCTGCAAATCAAGTACAACCAACTCCTGGGGATGTGTGTCCAGAAATAGACGCAGCTCCTCCAGCGGCTCAAAGATTTCCATTGCGAACAGGCCATGGCAATAATAGAATTTCCCTTCGTTTTGAGCTATTCTCAAGTCAAAATAACGCACGCCCAGTTGCAGTTGCTCGAGTATGTTGGAGGATTGGTTTTTGCACCAGCGTCGCACGAAACAGGGAAAGAAGCGATGCCAACGTCTTATGGCTGGCTCAGCGTCGGGAGACAGTTGCGATTTGCCGTCTATGCCATAGGTCATGGAATTGTGAGAACCTGCATGTGAACGGAGGGGGCGTTTATTGCGTTTGATTGTTAATTAATTTTGATTCCCATGAGATGAGATCAGACCTGGAATGGCCAAATTAATTATGGACATTTCACGCAACTCCGATGGCAGATCGCGCATCCAGTTCTCCTGGGACATGTTGGGCACTTTAAAGCTGGTTGTTTGTTTGGGTTGCAGTGTTTCTGAACTATTTACAAGATAACTAAGCGTTCTCCAATTTATAAACAAACCACAGCGTTGCCAGACTGTTGGCTAATGAGCGCTGGCAAGCTGGCCGCAAAACGGCTAATAAGTAGCTGGCAAACCGTTAAATTTCAAATTATATATTTAATAGGGGTAGAATGCCATTTCTTATTCTATTCTATTTGATTGTGTTCTCAGGTCACCTGAACGTTCTCCTTGTTCTCCCCACCCTCCAGTTCTTCTTCGAGTAGATGCTGATGCGAACGCTTGGCCAGAAGTTGATTGGATTCATTTACGGCTCGCATGTTTCTTACACAATTCTGGAAATTGCAATTGCCCATTAAACTCGCCTCATTTAAGCTGCAAATATAAATAAGAATGAGTTGATTATAATTGTCTCTGAAGCTTTCCCTGCAGTCATTCCCACCTTTGAAGCTCTTCGAATTCCTTAAGAATTAGGGTCTTTTCGTTTAGCCCCTCCAGATCCAGGCCATCGGCCAGGATGCCGATGGTACAAGTACTAAAAGTACACTTACTACCCTGCATGTTCAGGCTAGATGTGGGGTCCAGCAGTTCCAAGCCAGTTGAGCAGTTCTTTATCTGAACATTTCCCAGTTCCGCATTGGCCTTGGGGCGCAGGGAAATGCCCACGGCAAAGTTTTCGATTTGGCAATCTTTAAGTTCAAGACTGGCGTTTGGTAGACATACAATGCCCTCTTGTGTGCTGGAGCTGCCATCGCCCAGGATACGGCAGCCTTGGAGTGTTAGGGTACCATTCCTCAACAGAATGCCACGACGTACATGACGGCAGTCGAGCTGTAGCTGGCCAAGTGTGAAGTCGCCATCAATAACCAGCAAAGTGCTCTCATCGTCACTAGAGGAAATGACGGGCAAGGTGTTCGACAGACCCCGGAGACTGCCCTGTACATTCAAATGTTCCAGGAACTTAATCGAGTGCTGTCCCGGTGAGAGGAGTATATCGTCATTGCTCTGACAGATGCCGAGCACATCCTGCAACGAATTAGCCAGGGAAACTTCCATGTCTGGCTTCACCTGAGATTGGGCTTGTTTTAGATAGTCCAATTGATGCTTAAACTGGCCCGGCAGCATGACCAAATGACACATGGCTGGACGCTCCTCCAGTTGAAGCTGCGGTTTCCGCTTTAGGCCATTTCCTTGCAGCTCGCTGTAGGCCCGCCTCATCTCGGGATTCTCGAGAATCTCAAATTCACTTCTTATGATGGCCATGCGGAGATGCAGACACATTAGATCGGTCACAGGAAGTGAACTAACATTGTGTTGACCGGTTTTAGAAGGTTTCCTAGCCGGTTCCATGCCATCGACTGCCTCATCATCGCTCTCCTCCTCCGCATCCGAGAGATCCAGCTCCAAATGATCCAAGCGCTGCTGGATATAACGCGCCTCCATCAGCAAGCTGCGCATATGCCAAGCGAGTGGGCGTGGCAGCTTGTTCTTGCTCAAATCGCATGCCAACTGGATACGTGCCTGCAAATGCTGTTGCACCCAATCGCGATCATCATCATAATCCTTGTCCCAAGGCATCCACACTTGGGAGTAGAAGAATCGCAAACGGTCGACACACTCGGCTGTGGTATCCACATTTAGGGCCGAGTTCTCCTGCTGCAGAGTGGGCCACAGCTCGACGAGTGACACCTCGTTCCTTTCGGGCAAGTGGACATCATTATCCTGCACAGCAGTGACAACAAATACCGCTTTCAGATCATCAAAGATCACCTGATCCACATAGCCAAAGACAATGGTGGGAAAGCGTAGTTTCAAGTCCTCACAAATCACCCGCGGAATCTTCCAGATGGCCTGCCATCCTACAGCAAATACATTTTTGTGAGTCAGGCTTGGTTTGCTTGCATGTGTGTGTGTGTATGTCTATATATGTTACCTGTTGATTCTATCTGCAATTCCACAAAGGACTTCCACTCCGAACGCACCTGTGAGGCTGGTATGACAGCACCATCCCAGGATAGCACTGCCTCGGCTTCTTTGAGACGCTCCAGGAAGGATTTTTCAAAGGTATATACATCCATTTTTATCTTTTAGGTGGATAATTTCAAATGTGTGTGCCAGTGGCTTCGATAACACTTCGATAACGACAATTAACTTTATGACATATCGGTCTAAGGATTGCTGCGTTGAAGGAAATTTGAAACTTTGACAAAGATTTGTGGAGAATGGTAGTTGAGGTATCAAAATAAGCTGTTATTTCTCGCGAAGGTCGGTGATAAATAAAATCAGGGCTTTTCGAATTGAGGCCGCTCCTAGTGGTGGAATGCCTGAGGTGGTTAAGCCTATCGATGGGTCGTGGCGAGAGGTTTGGGTCGTGCATTTTCCGATAGTATCATATCATATGAGAAGTCAACAAGTGAAAATGCAGATGAAGGTTCCTTTTTACCATATTTATTAAAGGTGAATCTAAATCAGAGATGGGCGCGTCGCGACGTTCCTATGCACACAGCAGGCAGCGTGTGCATAGGGTCTCTGCCGCGGCCGACTGCACAAAATCACACGTACGCTATAAGCATTGAAAGCTATTTATAGAACACGAATATTCGGTCGTCGTCGGTGGTGCTTGTATGCGTGTGAAAAGTGTGACGATATGTGTGCATGCCCATCTCTGATCTAAATACATCATACGATAGCTGGTCTCTGAAAAATAATATTTTTTCCAGCACTAGCGATAACAGCCGGCTACTGTGAATGTGACATCGATTACAACAACTGCAACAGCTGTTCTGGCTCTGCCACTTGGGGCCATTTTCGAGTCTGTTTACAATTATCTAATCATAAATTAAAGCTTAAACCAATGTCCTGGCTAAGCAACACATTTCAAAGGGTTTGCAATGCCGCGCTGTTGGCGGTGCAGAGCAAACCACTGGCCCTGATCAATGTCAACAGCAGCCGGCAACTTTCCCACGCCGAGCGACGTGCACGCGGTCCCACAGTGCGACGTTATGGCTACAAGGACAAGATCTTCAAGAGCGGTCTGCTCCCCCATTTGGACAATGGACAAAAACTGCCTATGCCTGTCTATCGTCCCAAGAACGCCTGGTCCCAAAAGCGTGCCTTGTTTGGTCAAAACGATTACATTGACATCCTAGGCAACGATCGGCTGCACCCCACCCGTGTTCTGTATTCAGTGCCCTCTTGGTTGCGCGGTGTCTCTGGCAATGAGTATCAGGTGTTGCTGCGCAAACGTCGCCTGCTGGAGAAAACCAAATATCCCATTGCTCGACCCACCAAGTGGAGGGATATGGAAAAGCGTATTTTGTACCTGTACAGGTTCCTTAATCGCAAAACCAAAACCGGCTACTCCAAGCAGTAACCCTAGGCAAAAAATAAAAATTCGTTTGGTTTTAATTTAAAATCTTTGAATGTGTTTTTTCATTTCTTATTCTAGAAGTATACGCGCCTCCTCGCCATCGATCATAATCTTTTGGCCATTGTACAGGCAGAATTCGCGCTTCACCTGAGCAAACAGCAAATCTGTAATGAGGAATATCTGTCCCGTGCAGAAAGCCAATGTGGCGCCAAAATAAAAATTTGCATTGGCTGATCCGGCATAAATCCATAAATGCCACAGTGCTCCCATCATGGCCAGGGTAACAAGGAAGAATGTAAAAACCACAAAACCATGGGCCATGTCTGCCGGGAAGACAGAAAATAGAATTACTTGCGGATGAGTAATAGATTCGAATTCAGTACTTACATTTCCAGCAACGCTTCCAAAGCGGCAACAGGGCCAAATAGAACCCCACATCGCCTAGACTAGGATATGCACGAAATACGGCCATCAGGGCCACAAGGACGGTGGCTAGTAACAGAGGTTCTTTGCGCAATTTAATGGTTAATGGTACCAGGTACAAGACGGTGGCATTAAGTTGGAATGTAATAAGGAACATGATGCGGAAATGCTCAAACATTTCGGTAAAGAAGTACCAAAATAATCCAATATTGGGCTGAAGATCCCGGAAATAAAAACTGTGAAAAAAGTCAAAGGAAAATGATTATGAAAATTAACAAGCCAACTTCGAACTTTTCCCAGGGTCATTTTCAGATGCAAATCAGAAAAGAGTTCGTGCATATTTCTTAAATTTACATTTCAGTCAATTTACTTACATAAATCCCAGTGTGCCATCCAAGAAGTTCCAACTGTTCATCAACAAAAAGTTGGCGGCCATCACGGCCAGGCAAAACACGACAAATAGAACGCTTATCCCCAGGCCACGAAAATGCGACCGACGTGCAAACACCAGCAGCAATGGGGCAATCAAGACAACTGGGTAAAGACTCCGCACCGTCTCAAAGGCCAGCAATAAGAGGCAAGGCAACAGGAACTCCTTCACCAAGTAATACAAAAACAAGGCCAGGAACAAGTTGCTAAACACTGTCGAGGTTAGGCCAATGCAACTCATCACAGTCAGTGGATTGAAGAGATAGGCCACCAGTACAAGCTCGGGTATATCATAGTTGTCGTCCACATTGTACTGCAGCTCCTCTGTATCTTTGGCATAGCGTTTCCGTTCCAGACGTTGTTTCTGCAGCTTTTGCTTGACAAACCGATGGCTCATGGCATAAAGCAATGCTGCCGTGAACAGATCGAGCAGAATGTAAAGCAGGGGCAGAAATTGTGCATAGTTAAGAAAGATCCAAGACAAAGTCTTTAGGACTAGAGGAGTTTCGTGTACTAAATCTCCCTGATATGGATCAATGCCATGCTGCAGCAGGAATACGCCTTCTTGCACTGGAAATAAAACGTTGGTAAATGGTATCGCTGTTTATTTCATTCTACTTACTCCGCTTGTAGGAATTCAGAGGCGTTGCAAACTCCACACGATTCCCAATAAGCGCAGCCAGCGCAGTGCGACTGAAGTACAGACGCACAGCTCCGCCCAGTAGAAGCAGCTTATAACACTTTCCATCCATGTCGATTGAAATGCTTAAATTGTATGGTATTATTTTGTTTTTTAGGCTTTTAACATAATTTTCTTTTATAATATTTGAGGCGGTTGCCGAAACAGCTGTTCGTAGTGATGGGCGCCGCATATGCAATGTACATCGATAACATGAGTGGGCAAATATCGATATTTTGCTTTAATCGACCATGTGTCATCTCTAGTAATGTTGTTGTTGAATTGCATTGCACTTGATTTTAAATTGTCCACCTAAGTCTTTGAAAAAGTCTGTTTAAAATGATTAGTCCGAAAAAGAAAACCAAGAAATCAAATGTCTACAAGGAAATTGCCAAAAATTTAGAGCAGTTGATCCGGCAGCCGGAACGTTTTCTCAAGTTTGTTTTGCCTAGGCTGCGCGCACGTGTTCGCCGCAATAACACACTGTTGTTCCTCTTTCAGGCCTCAACCCGACCAGGTGGCGACTATTCAACAGCTAATACAGCAAACTTATGGTATAAGCATCAGCGGAGATGTGGAGAACAAGAAAGATATGCTGCCCGAACTGGTGCTGGATCACATGGATGACGAGCAAATTTGGCAGCAATTGGAAATTCGCAACGAATTGATGGTACAGCAGATGATTAAACAAACGGCACAGTTAACGGCCATGAGAGAGCAGTATTTGGGAATTGAACTAGATGAGGATGAAGAGGACGCGGAAGAGGAGGAGAAGGACGAGCAGCAGCGCTCAGTGGACGAGGAGCAGGCAGAAGAACCGGAAACAGATGCGGAGCAAGTGCCTGTTAAATCCAAGTCCAAACCGACTAAAGCTAAGTCTGGGAAACGCCTGCGCAAATCTGTGGTTGATGATACCTTCTTTAAATTGGACGAAATGACTGCGTTTCTGGAGCAGGAAGATGCCAAGGAAATGCGTAAACACAAAAATAAACATAAAATGGAAGAGGGAGCAGACTTTATAGATCATTTTGCTGGAGACTTTGGCCTGGGAGAGGAGGAAGACGATGAAGATGATGAGCAGAATGTGAACTATGCGGATTTCTTTGATATGGATGAGGAACTTGAAGAGCTACAGAAGGGCCAGAAACAGAAGGATTTCTTTAATGAACAGGAAGAGCTAGACGAGCAGGAAGAGACAGAGGAACAGGAGCCGGAGGATGATGCGGATCAGCAACAAGCCAGTGAAATCGATGAGACCGAGTTTGTGGCTCAAAGTGGGCTCGAACCTGCCAGTGATTCAGATTCCGATGGGGAAAAGGCACCACAGGAGCAGGATGATGAAGCTGAAGAAGACGAAGAGCAGGAGTCTTCTCCTGCTGTGCAATCCTCGAACGAACTAAGAGAAGCTCGCCTCTTCCAGCGTATTCGCGACTATGAGGATATAGTTTTGGGAGAAAAACCGTGGCAACTCAAGGGTGAAGTTCAGTCCGCACATCGTCCACAAAATTCCCTACTCGAAGAGATTCTCGAGTTTGATTCCACCACCAGGCCCACGGCTCCCATAACCGAGGAGGATAATCGCAGCATCGAGGACATAATCAAGCAGCGTATACGCGACAAGGCATGGGATGATGTCGAACGCACTGTGCGACCCGAGCACACGCCGCAAGAATATCGCAAGCAACTTGTCCTGGACCAGGAGAAGTCTAAGCAATCGCTGGCTCAAATCTATGAGAAACAATATCAAAACGAAATGGACAAACTCAATCCCCAAGCAGGCGGGGAAGAAAGCGCTACCGTTGAGCCCAAAGAGCATCAGGAGATTAGAAAAGCCATGCGCTCGCTTTTCCTCAAATTGGATGCCCTGTCCAATTTCCATTTTACACCCAAGCCCGTGGCTCCAGAGGTTAAAATTGTGACCAACACGCCAGCGGTACAAATGGAAGAGGTGGCTCCTGTGGCTGTAAGCGATGCCAAGCTTTTGGCGCCTGAGGAAGTCTTCCGTGGACCCAAACATGCTCCGCTGGGCAAAACAGAACGCTCGCGTACCGACAAAAACCGCGAGAGACGTAAGAAGAAGCAGAAACAGCGTGCCATCAATGCGATTGTAGAATCCAGGGATTTAGAAAGGGCCAAGCAGGGCAAAGCACCATCGAAACGCGAAGCGGATGCCAAACTGCTAAAGACAATTACGAAGAGTCGAAATGTGCAAAAGGTAAGTAGCACAGAAGGAGCAAAGATTGACTTATGTTGCATAGGCTGGGGATTCGAACAGACACACGCCACTCCCCTAGTTTAAAGTATAGGCAAACGTCCCGAATTTCCACCAAGAACCTGAAAATACTTGGAGACTGGATTACAGTTTCTATTTTGGATGAAGATTTGGAGGGAACGGGTTAGACTAATTTCTTCAAGATCTATAAAAATTTAAACTCGGTTTCAATGTCTTGTTTGAAGATATCTACATGATTTGTCAGCCCTGTTACATAAATTCCGATCCCATCACCATAACCTGCCTAATATATCCATCAATTCTTACTTACAGATCACCAGCAGCAACGACCAGGGCGCTTTAAAATCTTCAAAGGCATTCTTCAACAAACTGCAGGACACAACTACCACATCCTCATCCTCTTCTGCTGGCAAAAAGCGTACCAAGAAGGACCCTGCCAAAGTGAATGCAAAGAAACTTAAATTTTAAATTTGCAAATACATATTTCAAATCTTTCTAATTGTTAATGCAAAAAAAAGAATATGAGAAAGAAAACTGTCTCCAGTCACGTGCCTGCAAAATGGCCACACACCCACACATCCGCACACGCAGAAGGATAACTTTAACCTAACAGCAAATTATCATAGAAAATTTCAATTTGAGGCACCATGGGAGCTGCCACGCGCCGCACTGTGTTATCTGTGTGCACGTATGTTCCAAGGACATTGTGGTTGTGGCCTGGCAAGCTATTAGACACGCGTGCAGCGACACAATTGCGCTATTTTTAGAATGTATTTACCTAAAATAAACTATTTGGTTATTTAAATAGAAGTGGTATAAGGGCCAGTGCTCTTTCAGTTTTAAAGAGGAAATGTAAGCAGAAGAGCGTTAAAGGCTAGCATTATGATATACAAGAGGTGATTATACTTCAACTTTTCGTCCATACATTAATTGGGTTTTGGAGATAACTGGAACGTAGTTTTAGATCTATTTTTTTTACTGTTTCCTTTCTCGAATTTCGAAATATAGTTCATAGAATTCCTTTGAATATACTTTACTAAATGTGCCAATACTGTAAATATTGCCCCTTACACAAAATAAGAGACTGACACAAATCATTTACCATAGCAAATTCCACAGAAGGGAAAAGATTAATGACACGTACATTAAGAGATCAGAGGCCAGTTGCTGGAAATGTATTACCGGAACATCTTTTTTGCAAAGCTAGCACAGATTATGAGCAGTGCTCAACAATTTTCGATTTAAAACCGATTTTCAAACCAAACTGTTTCTGAACCACGCAAAGTTGAGGATATATGATTTAGGCTGTGGATCCATTCTGTCCATGAGTGGTCCTAGTGGAGGGTCAAACGGTGTAATTTGAGCTAACCTGGTCGGATCTGTATATTTGACAGCACTTCTCTAAGTTATACTGCTTGGATTATAAGCTGTGTGACTAGTGATTCGCTTCAGTTTATAACTGATATGCATTCCTACTTAACATTATGTTCTTAAATCACGATGCTGAGACAAAATTATGGATCTTTATCAATCGGCAATTTGACTGAGCGATAAATAGTCCTGGCTGCAAGTAAAAGAAGTTTTGGTCCCTTTCAGGTCGAAGTTTTTTATCTCTCAGCATCTCTCTGTGATCTGTTTGCTAGCCTTTCGTAAAAAATTTATGCTGAGCGTATAAATACGTTGGTACAGAATGTTATAGTCGGGCTTGACCGACTTTCTTTCTTGTTCTACACTTTAGTTTGTTTTAACGACTAACTTAAACTAAACTCAAATTTAATATTATATTAATATTAACATCAAAACGCTAAGCATCTTTGAATAAAATGTTTGATTTTCCTTTAATTTACATGAATATTTTCAAAATTAGCAAAAAGCGAGAAAGCCAAGCTAACTTCGTCTGTGCCGAAGTTTTTATACCCATGCAAGTGCTCGCTTAAATATTTTCAAAAAATACTCTTTTTCCCATTTTCCGACCGATCGTTCGTATGGGAGCTATATGATATAGTCATCCGATTAGGACAAAAACTTTTTAAATTATGTAAAAGCACGAAAAACAAACAAATACAAAATTGCAGGATGCTACCATTAAAAACAAAAAAGTTTTTCTAACTAAGACTGTTTTTCAGACCTATCTTTTGTATGGCAGCTATACCATATAGTTGTCCGATTTTAATAAAAATTAGTAGGATTATAAAAAACATAAAACCTACGATTACAAAGTTTGGAGACGTTTCCATTGAAAAGTAAAAAGTTTTTATACTAAAACTAGTTTCCGACCGATTGTTCCTATGGGAGCTATGAGATATAGTCATCCGATCCTGTCGGTTCCGACATATTAGTAGTGTGCAGCAAAAAGAAGACTCTGTGCAATTTCAGCTCGATAGCTTTAAAACTGAGAGACTAGTTCTCGTAGAAACAGACAGACGGACGGACAAAGCTCAATCGACTCAGCTCGTCACCCAGATCAAGAATATATATAGTTTATGGGGTCGGAAATGAATATTTCTATGCGTTGCGAACTTCTGGGCAAAATTATAATACCCTTCGCAAGGGTATAAAAACATCAAAACGCTAAGCATCTTTGAATCTTTTGATCTGCCTACAGACAATACTAGCTTACGTCTAAAATTGATTGCTCTAGCTCTTCTAGTCTCTGAGATCTAGGTGTTCATACAGACGGACGGACGGACGGACAGACGGACATGGCTATATCGACTCGGCTGTTGATGCTGATGAAGAATATATATACTTTATGATATCGGTGATGCTTCCTTCTGCCTGTTACATACATTTGCACGACTTTAGTATACCCTTTTTACTCTACGAGTAACGGGTATAAAAAATCAATGTCTTAGCCCCGGCTTGAACCCATAATAGCTTCTGTTTTTAAAGCTCCTCGACTCGACAACTTTTTAAGTAACTTTTTCTACGAAAACTACGAATTGGAATTGTACTTAACAGAAAAATATATGTTTAATGTTCTACTGACCGATACAGACCCAAAGACCACGCGATTCCCATACGATTTGTGTAGTTTTTAGGTCGAATGCGCTTTTTTGAACACATAGAACACAAAAGTGATTAATATTGTATAAGTCATGGACTGAACCAAGGTTCGAACCAAAACCTTTTCCCAAAAACCTCGAGCACGAAATTTCCAAACCTTAACCATTGGTTTATTTTGGTTCGAACCAGTGGACCGGAGATCCGATGGTTTTGTTGGTTTGCAGATTTTACGGTGCTCCGTAAAACTAAAAGAATTAATAGTTGTATTCCTGAAAGGGATTTATTTTACAGTGGCAAGTGTGCAGTGTGCCCGTAGATGTGTTTAAAGTAGGATCAAACTAATTGATTTTGCGAAATCAGCTTCGAGGATGATTTCGTTTTTGTACGACCGTTCTCTTTGAGAAAAGTTGAGCGGTCCGCTTGGTGTTTGATTAGGTTTGACTGTGATTTAAATATAAATGTCGTTGTTTTGTTTTTGCTTCATTGCAGGTTTATTCATTGCTTTATGTTTTTTAATATAGTTGCACTCGTGACATCAACTTGATCTACAAGTATCAACTAAACAATCTGCATAATGTTTTATGTTATTTATCATACAAAATTATACAGGCACAAGAATTCCAAGTACCTCGAAAATGTAGAGTTTCCTAATTTAGGCATATTCCTCTTAACGTAGCACAGGTGGCCACGACCAAGGGAAAATGGAAGTTTCCAGAAGCTAAGGACAATATTGCCTCAAAGCAGCTGCAATTAGTGACCAAAAACTCGCGGACGTTGTGTAAACTGCGGTGTATTCGCTTAAATCAGTTCTTATAGACATATCTTCTTATAGAGCGTGAACATTCGAGACGCGTCAATAAATAGTACATGAATCGTGAGTAAAGCAAAACTCTTAAGAAATTAAGTGCGTGAATCGTGCAGAAAATTTTGTTAATTTTTTTAGTTAAATTATATTTATTATTTATGGATTAAATTGAATGAAATTATTATCAAACTTTGACATGGAATCTCATACATACCTATTGTATTTATCCATATTTATTATTTTCTTTTGCCTTTATTTGGGTATTGAATATTTGGCATGCTTAGACTTTGCGCCAACGTTCGCTTCAGAGGGTCACCCTATCTTCGACTTAAATTGGCATTTTTTCTTATCCAATTACTGTGACATTTTTCCGTTTGCTTAATACGGTCATACTGATTGAATTGCACGTGTTGTGTTTGAATTTGGTTTTAACATTTGCCGAGAGAAATTAACTAAATAGCAAAGAAAATATGGTAAAAGTGCAGAAACCCAAACCAAAATCCCTTGCCCAAAGCCCCAGCCTCGAAGGAGGCGTTGCCAAAAAGGGGAAGGGGAAGAAGTTGGCAAACGTCAAGGGAGAAACAGTGGGTGAGTGTGGGTTTGAGAACAGAAGTTGGAAGGAGCCTCAGCTTGCTAAGTCAATTACTTTAATTCTCTACAGTCAAGGCAGCCGCAACTGCTTTGTTGGAAAAGACAAAACAGAAGGCAGTGGGCAAGGTAAAGATTATCAAAGAAGAAAAGAAGCCGGCTCCAGTAGTTAAAAAAGAAGTAGAGAAAAAACAGTCCAAAGCCTCTAAAAAACCGTTGGTTTTGGCTCCCCCCGTCTCGCCATCGCCCGTTAAGAAGCAGCCCAGCAAGAAGAAATCAGATTCGGTTCCTGCACTTGCCCCTGCGGCTGGGAAAAAGGCAACCGGCAAAAAGACACCCTCAGCTTCTACACCTGCTCCAGTGGCTGTAAAAAATGCGTCGAGCAAGAAGCTCGCTGCCGCACCGCCTGCTGTGAAAAAGCCAAAGAAGGCGACATCAGCAGCTGTTCCAGCTCCTGTCCCAGCTGCAGTCAAGAAACCCATCGAAAAGACTCAGCCGCCAGTGAAGGCTAAGTCAGCTAAGAAAATCCAGCAGCCCGGAAAGGTGGCCAAACCCCTTAAAGTCAAGTCCAAGGCGAAGTCAGCCAAATCTCCAACTAAAAAATTGGGCAAACCAGTTGCAAACAACAAACGTAAGACCAACCAAAAGAATAAATCAAAGCAGAAGCCAGCCCTAGAGTTGACCTACGAGTTGAAGCCATTTGATGATCAAAAATTCCATGAAATTGTAAGCGCTTCGAATGTTCAGAAGGTGTGCAAAGCGCTGAAAACCCAGGTGGCCGAGGAAGTGAAGAAGCAAAAGGTCTCTTCTATATTCAACGATTTTCGCGTTTTACTCCAAGTGAGCAGCTATAAGATATCCAGTTTTCCCAAGCGTATGGTCAAGCTGGGCCTAAAACATTCATTGGTGAGCCAAACTGATGATGTTGCCATCATAGTTCCCGACTTGCAGCGGGGCGCTCGTTTTGACTATGAACCCACAAAGCAGCACTATGAGGATCAGTTGCGGGAGGCCGGCATCGAGCAGCGCCTGACAGTGGTGCCATTCAATCAGCTTCGCAACGAAATGGGCACCTTTGAGTCCAAAAGGAAATTTCTAAATACTTACGATTACCTGATGTGCGATGGAAGACTGTCCGGTCAGGCCTCCGCTTTTCTCGGAAATGTGAGCATGCGATGGAGTAAATTATCTTGTACCTGTTTTCACAATCTCTCTCTCTATCTTTACCTTTCAGTTCACCCAGAAGCCTCGCAATGTCTTGCATCCTGTGCGCCTGAGCAAGGACAAGGATCAGCTGCAAAAGGAAATTGCCCGTGGTCTGTGTCGTACTGCATATCGTCAGCTGCACAAGGGTGATCTCACAGCTATACCAGTGGGCAATAATGAGCACAACCCCAAACAATTGGCGGAGAATATTTTATTTGTGACCAAGCAACTGCAGCAGCACTATGCCGGTGGATTGGCTAATATTCGATCGATTTATGTAAAAATTGACATAGCGGGCACATCGGCGCTGCCCCTGTACATGAGCATGTGTGCCGCTCCGGCTGATACTCCTTATGTAGTGGGACCACGTGAGCAGCGCATGCTAAAACTTAAGAAACAGGCCAACGAGGTGTTGACCAAGTTTGCCCTAACCAAGGATGCTGAGTTTGTCAAATTAACTAGGGATCAGGTCAAGCGCAAGGCGGAAGTGCGTGAAAAACGGGCAGCTTTGCTTAGCGGAGAAGCCGATGCTGAAGCGAAGGATAACGATGGTGAGGATACGGCAGTGCCAACAAAGAAGGCACGTAAGGAATCTGCAAATGAGGCTGCCAAAGCTGAAGCTGAGTCCGAAGAGGATGAGTTGGAGGAAGACGAAAGCGAAAGTGGAGAGGACGAGGAAGGTAATAATGATGATGACGACGACGACGACGACGAGGAGGATGACGAGTAACTTTAACAGCTACCGATGTCATTTCATTAGTTTTACGACTAGTTTTTTATACTTAAAACAATTATTGCGACATTTCTGTTTGCATTTTAAAACAGTTTCAAGCAATAAACTGAACGATTTAACTATAAAACTATTCCTTGTATAAACTTTTAAATTTATTATCAAAATTCATGCTCGGTTAATTAAGTGAAAATTGTGTTTGGCGAAGAAGCTCAGAGTGGGGCAGAGGGAAATTTTGCAGCTGCAGCATTTGGACCTCTGTTTTGAAATATAGCTGGTGAATGGGTAGTGGCAAACTTGGTTGAAGATCCACCTTTTTATCGGAAAATTGTGTTTACCCACAAAGCTCACTTCTGGTTGAATGGCAACGTGAACAAGCAAAATTTCCGTATTTGGTGAGAAGAGGAGCCAGAAGTATTGCAAGAACTGCAAATGCACTGTTTTGTGTGGATTATGGGCCGGTGGCATAATTGGACCGCACTTTTTATACCTGTTACTCGAAGAGTAAAAAGGGTATACTAAAGTCGTGCAAATGTATGTAACAGGCAGAAGGAAGCATCTCCCACCCCATAATGGGAATCCCAAATGGAGAGAACAGAAAATTGTGTTTGTATTGGTGAACAAGAGAGACGATTTACGCGAAAACATACTCAATCAGCTCAAATTCACTCAACCGCACGAAGCTGTTGCCGAAATGATGTGTATTTTGCTCAAGGCTGAGTTTCATTGAGTAAATAAATGAACACAATACTCAACCGATTGAAGCGTTCTCTGGTATGACAACGAGTGAACTCAACGGCATGCTTCGTTGATTGATTAATTGTGAGTGGAATTTTTTGTGTATGATGAAATCAATAAATAAGTGATTTTTGCAGTTCTCTGATGATCTCAGAGACTAGAAGAGCTAGAGCCACCAAATTTTAAATGTAGATTAGTATTGTCTGCACGCAGATCAAGTTTGTTTCAAATTTTCGCCGCGCCCAGCCACGCAAAAATGTTGATTGGAAAACTAAGAATATCATGTGTTTTGACCAGGGATGCAAACCACTCGAAAATAAGTACTGGTTCGGTTCAGTGGTTCAGACAGTTTCTATACCGCCGGGTCGGTTCAGTACTTGGTTTTCGGAGCTAACTGAACCGCGGTTTCGGTTAGGTTCACTGGTTCACAAAGGCACATTATGAAATATTAAGATTTTTTGTAGTAATGTGACTTTTCGAACTCTTTTCAAATTGAATTCCTATAATCCATTTGAATATCTTTAAAATCCTTAGAAATGTGTCCCAAGTGTACTATGTCGGATTTTCGTCTATAAGTTCATAAGGAATGCTCTTCGAAAAGAGAGAATGTCTGCTAGAAACAACTAGAAATAACTCCCCAATTTGAAATATGACAAAAGGCCCTAAAAAAATGAAATAGGGCCCCAAATTTGTCTCATTATTCCTTCATTTCTTCTTTTTTCTTATTTCATTTTTAAATTTTATTTAGGAAATAATGCCACAAAAAAGGAAACAACACCCCAAATTTTAGGAAAAATTGTGGTTTTTGTTTTCTTTAATTTCTTTTTTTATTGGGGCCTTATTTCGCAGAGCCTCGGCGGCATCGCTAAATATTTAGAGGGTCGAACGAAAAGTATAAAAATTATCTTAAGGAAACGATTCAAATTCCCAAAAAATCGTTGAATAGAGCAAGCTATTCCCACTAAAACTCGTCAGAGGACTGAACCGAACCGAACCGTTTTTATTTGTGGTTTTTGGTTCGGTTCAGTATTTCTGAAAGAAAGTCGGTTCGGTTCGCCAGCTGGAATAAGCGGTTCGGTTCGGTTCCAAACCGGCTCGGTTCACAACCGGGTTGCTTCCCTGGTTTTGACCAAGCTATAAGTTGGACAAAAACTTGTAGAATTATGTAAAAGCACGAGAAACAAACAAATACAAAATTGCAGGATGCTACCAATAAAAACAAAAAAGTTTTCCCAGCTATCAGACCTATCTTTTGTATTTCAGCTACCATATAGTTGTCCGATTTTAATAAAAATTAGTAGGATTATAAAAAAACATATAAAACCTACGATTACAAAGTTTGGAGACGTTTCCATTGAAAAGAAAAAAAGTTTTTCATACTAAAGCTAGTTTTCCGACCGATTGTTCCAATGGGAGCTATGAGATATAGTTAGGTTCCGACATATTAGTAGTATGCAGCAAAAAGAAGACTCTGTGCAAAATTTCAGCTCGATAGCTTTAAAACTGAGAGACTAGTTCTCGTAGAAACAGACAGACAGACGGACAGACGGACGGATAAAGCTCAATCGACTCAGCTCGTCACCCTGATCAAGAATATATATAGTTTATGGGGTCGGAAATGAATATTTCTATGCGTTGCAAACTTCTGGGCAAAATTATAATACCCTTTGGAAGGGTATAAAAAGAAACGTTGCTCGTTGGTCAAAGTATATATTTTTTTTTTGTCTTGTCTGTGAGATAAGCCATTTTATGTTTCATCTGTCTTTAAGCTCAATCGAAAAACTAGTCTGCGGCTAGTCGGCGATTGAATAAGTTGTGAGATGAAAATATTTGGTGAATAGTTCAATATGTTCCCAGTTAAGGACAAAGGATGCGCTCATCAATCAAAAATGCCACACAAAAGCATCAGCATCAAACGGTATATAAGAATGTTTTGAAAAAGAGTTCCCTTAAATCTTTAATATATTTTCCATACTTTAACCAAAGGGAAATAATTTGAAGTGATGAAGCTGGTACCATCCATTCCCAAGGCTGGGAGACAATTCTGGAATATCTACAATATGATCAAATACTAAGCCGCATTCTCAATATTTCTTTATAACATTGCAACAATGTTTGATTGAGTTTCTTAATTTTCTATATTTTTTCATAATGGATTTAACCACAGTAACCACTAACTATTAAGGTTTTGGTCGAATCATCATCTGAACAAATGTTTGTTTTAAACAAAATATTATATCGAAACAAAGTACCATAAAAATATATTTTGTCTTAAAAACATTCAATTTAAATTTGATAAAATTAATAATTCGGTAATTCCAGTGTACACTTGTTCAATTCCCAGGAGGAGGACTCTGCAAGGATACTTTTAACTGCGTTTACCTGGCTTCATCGCCTCGATTATTGTTATCTAATGGCTGGTACAAATTCTCAATAAATATTTATATAATATTTATTCACATTTTACATTTGCATTCTAAAGCTTTCCATGTCATTACCTCATACACGGAACCGTATGCCAGTTGCATTATGAAAATCCCTTCGCCTAAGTTAGTTAAGCTCAAAGTGGAAATGCCACCAACAAAAACAGCAACATCCTTTGGCGTGCCCATAAAATCCATTCGAAATATGCATTATCGTTTCGCGTATATACAAAATTATGTATGCCAGAGCACTTGCCCAGCGGGTGAGTTTTCTGTCAACAAAGTGAAAATGCATTTCTTGAGGACATGGCAGTCGATTTCCATAAGATTTGATTAAGATTAATAAATTACAACGAAATGCTTCCAGACACCCACGAGAGGCCATCTTTGAAGTTTTCCTGCAACTCATATTTATGCATGAGTCCAAAAAGTTGGCATTTGCTTGCGTAAGTCCATCCAATTAACTGTATTATGGATTGGATTGCTGCCCAAGTTTCGACAGTTGGCGCATCCCGTGAGCCCACTTCGTCTGTTTTGGTTATCTCTGTGGCTCGTTTGTGGGCATAAGGTCGCGCTCTAGAGATTAGAAAACCACATTCCAAGCTAGACACGTCGCTGGATGGCCGAAAAAAACAAACAAAAAATGGAACATTGTAAAGCTTTTATCAGTTCGCATTATCATTAGCGGAGTCGTCCGTCGCCAATGATGTCGCTGCTTACGCCTTGTGTGTATGGTAGTCATAAAACATGTGTGTACGTGTGTGTGCGTAAGTGTTTATACGGATTTCCTGCATACGCAACTGACTCATCCCATTTTAGCCTCCCCAAATGTATCACTGGCTTTTAGCTAGCTTTTGGCACAAGCTCAATAATGGTTGGGATATGCCGCCTAATTAAGTGAAGCATTCTTAAAGGTCAGACGGTAGCAAACTCCGCACATAACTTTTGGCTTCGTTTCTAGAGATGTAGAATGGAGCAATGGTCCCTATATGGTACCATGGAATTAGAAAGTAGGGGAAGAGTGAAAATGATTCTCTTTGATATTTTTGTCCACATCGATTAGTTATTTATAGTACACATAAAAATTTATAATTTCATTAAGTGGCAGCAATTCAAAGTGGAAGACACCTTAGCCTTTCCAACAAACAGACAACATTTCTTTTGCTCTGGTGAATAGCGTCCTTTGATGTGGTATCAAGCGGCTTATTTGTCTTGCTCTATGATCGTTTCGTTCGAAATTATTAATCTTTATTTCGTCCGGCATATTTCTTTTTCAAATCAGACCGATTTCGGTTGAGCAATGATTCGCAGAAAATAAACCGCTTAGTAAGAACATTTTTTTAAAGGGAGTCTTCTAGTCTATAATAATTTTTCGATTTTTCGTTGTTGCATATTTCTTAAGCTCAGATATTCCAAAATATCTTCCCAAAAGGATTTTCAAAAACTCGAATTAGTTTAGCAAATACAGACCTTTTAGTGACCTAAGGTGCACCAAATTTCCAAGAAACTGCATGCATTAAACATGCTCACAGGATAACTTAAGCGCAGAATTACCGGGCGTTATCGTGTTAGAATTGATCATCGCCACAAAAAGAAGGATTTTTATTATATTTATTCACATTGGAATACAAACAGCAGTTGTTTACTATTTTATTTCAAACAGGACTACAAAAAAAGAGTAAAAAATCGATTTTACATTTTCAAACGGCTGCCATTTCTAAAAAATTTTGTTTTATTTTTTACTGGAGACTCACATGACATTCGTCAAACAGTCTTTTAAACATAACTCGACAACCGTTCATCCGATCTCCAACTTTGGCGCCAACAAACTGGTGAAGTTGAACGGTTGAATAAGTTTTTTTAGGAAAAAAGGCTAATTCATTAGATGGTCCGAGGCGATATCGAACCCGCGCCCTCTGGCATAGCAGGCAAACACTAGTGCACCACACCGGGCCTAAACATTAACCCGAAATCAATTTATTCCTGTCGCTGCAGCAGTGTGGCCAGACACTGTCAACTAATTAGGTATTTTCGTTATGGTTTTTCTCATGCTATTGAATGTTGCTGATCAAGGGCAATTTTTCCAGCCCTTAAAACTCCAAAAACTTCCAAAAAGTAACCGTAAATTTTTACAAGCCAATTGAAATTATTTAAGGGGGGGGGGGGGGGGGGGGGGGGGGGCAACGGCCCTCCCCTGGCTACGCCCTTGTTGCTGATGGTTTTCTGCCGAAAAAATTAATACATTTGCTTGCGATCAATCAAAAGCTATAACGGGATATACTTGCTTACGTGTACAGCTTACCAAAGGAACGCCGACTCCACGCAAGTCGCCCACGGTGATAAAGCAGCTGCCACTTGCATAAGAACGCAGCGCCACCATAAGCTTGCTCACTGACAACAATGCATGATTCCTGCAAACATTCCTCTAGTCATCATAAATTTAATTTTCATTCTGTAATTCGTTTATTATAAACACTTTATTGCAGCAGCTAATAAAATATACATAGCATTCAGTTGTTTGTCTATCGATTAAAATATTAATGGTATTCCTGAGAGTGATTTAGATTTGATTTAGATTAGTTTTAGATTTCGTTGATCAGCTGTTCACAGCTGCTCCATACAAAATGTCAAGTGTGCTCAGAGTAAGTGAGGAATTGACGGTCATACTAATTGATTCTAAATAATAAACATTTTCCCCAATATCTTCTACTTCACTGTCTGTCCGTATGAACGCACAGATCTCAGAGATGGTAGGAGATAGAGGTTTGACATGTATGGGACATATGCTCCTTATGTCTGCAGTCAGATCAAGTTTGTTTTCAATTTTGGCCACGCCCCCTCCCGCCCCTGCAATTTAGAAAAAACGTCATATTCCCCACAGTTTTGAAGATAGATGGCTTGTTCCTTCTGGATTCCTTATCGATCCGCCAAAGGAATGAAGAAGATCGGATGAACGGTTTTCGAGTTATGATCAAAAGACAAATTTTCTTGGTACAGAGTATGTTATAGTCGGGCTTGACCGACTTTCTTGCTTGTTAAATAATCATTTATTTAATGCATGTTAGAGTGCATACGAGACTCATTTATGGGTGAAAGACCAGTGGACTAAAGTTGACAAAATCAAAAGAGCTCTTAGTAATTAGAGCTTGACCTTGACTAGGGCAAAGATGTCCGTGATGCCATATCTGCACAGTTTTCGTAGAATGTTGTACCTCTCAAATTCTTCCTCAATTTTATCCTGCCTCTTAAACTTGAGTTCTGCTAAATAGCATAAGTAACTTCAATTCACAATACTAAATCTACATATTCTGCCAATATGCTATTATTTAAAATGCTTGGAAAATAGTTTTCACACTTTCTTTCCGCTTGTTTTGCTTTCGCACATGGGTTTGATTTGGCGCCATTGGTCAATCAGTAGTGTGGTCACACTGTCAGCGGTTCACGAAATCTAAATCAAATCAGTGCGCAAAAAGGGTCGTTGCCTCAACTGATTTAGATTTGCTTAAAAATAATCTAAATCAAATCTAAATCACTTTCAGGAATACCATTATTGTTAATTCCATCGGGACTGAACTAGAATTAAGTTTGTTTCTGTGATAACGCCAAACACAGCATGAGACATTCAAATTCGGCTATCTGCCGGTCAATTTGATGAAGCGGACATTACAATATCGGGCCCAAGTGGTACATCTTTTTACCTTATAATCTCCGTAAAGGAACAAAACAACTGTCGTCAGTGTCGTATCTAGGTAAGGCATCTCGCAAAGTGACTAGTTTGGACCTATATTTTGAGTCGAAGTAGGCTCATGGGATTCATCAACTGTCGGCAGCTATGAAGCAAACCTATTCATCATGAAGTTAATTGTGCTGCGCGATGAAAATGTAAAATATTTTTTCAGCAGATATTTCTATCTGCACAACTTTATGAAGCGAATATGTTAATAGTTGATTTTAAATTTCCAGAATTATGTTGAATACTGTACACAGAAACAAAAAATGGCGATATAAAATCAAACTCTAAAAAATTGATATTATTTCGAACTTTAGATTGAAATTTTAAGCAAGAGTTGTACTAGATCCGAGATCAAGGCAATCGTATTCGTACTTTGAATGAGAACATCCGGGATTGACCGTCTTCTGGCAATGTTTGGGATGGATTTAATGACGAATATCTCGAATTTTTGTTCTGTATATAATCTATATAATATTAAGCTGTCTTAATAATTTGGCAAAATATATCTTCAATACCTCTTGATTACAGTATTTTTGATAACCATCATTTGGCAGTCATTTCAGTCCAATTTCATCCCAAAATCCAACATTTCCTAATAGTTTTTTATTACACTATTGACGGGGAATCTCTTTAGATATAGGTAAACAGCTTAAATAAATCTCCATCTCTAATCTTTATCAAATCAGCAAGCCTCCAAAGATATGGAGAAGGCTTCGTTTGGAGGCCCACTACGACATTTTTCTTCATTTCGTTCAATTTGGTGATAAGAAATATACAAAAAATATAGCCTATACATAAGCATAACTCATTGTAGAAAGTCCAAATTGTAAACATTCATTCGTATTTTGCACGCGACACCGTATACTTGTTTTGTTGCTCTGCAATTTGGAAATTCCTTTGGAAAATGGAGAATATTCTGATTCGCACACACGGACGGCACGTGTTTTGTTTGTATTTGTATATAAATTATGTTAGAAACTAACTTGAACTATTTTCACAGGTCTTATGAATTCGGCAGGAATTTGAACAAATTCCTGGCGAGCAAAATGCATCTTTGTGAATATTGTCCACTTCCACTATCATAATCCCAGTCAGAATGTGACCTTTGTTTGTTCAAAATGTTAACCAAAATAAATAAAACATTTTCCGAATATTTTCGCTTATCTTTATGGTAGCCAGATATGCGAGTAATTGCTAGTCTATCAAATTTTATTATTTGTAATTAGCCGTGGAAAGTACGTGAAAAAGGCTAAATATTAATGATGTAATACCAAGCAGATAAGAGCGATGATGCCTAAAGAATTAATAAGGGGATTTATATTGGATTTTGGGGCTTTGACAGCTGCCAAATTTGCAGATAATTGAAAATTATGTGCAACTGGTTAACGAGATATTGATAAGATCATAAATGTGCGCTAATTGTGCGTAATTGATGATTGATAAACTGAATATCTTCTTATTTTTGTGCTGCAGTTGCCACGTGTTGCATATTGCTCATACGCCATGTGGCCACCAACCCAACCCCAGATGATGACTGCGCAAAATCTGCCTGAAGTCAACGTCACGATATACGCCGTGGGCGTTTGGTGGGTTGGGCTTCGTTGGCACTCGGCTGTCGGCATTTACCTGCCTCGCATTGAAATCTTTTGAATCCTCGTCAAATTTGTTACGAACTCTCGGCTCTCGTTCGTACTATAAATCGAGTGCTCCTTTCGCTGCCGATTTCACTAACGTTTCAGTTTCAAAGCGGTGAAGTTCAAGAACTTCAGCAAACAGCGGAGAGCCCAGCCACGGTGAATCTTCAAGCTTAATCACTTTCAAAATTATTAAGAACTCAAACAAGTGCTTGTAATTATTTCAAATATTAATTCTGTGTACTTTCCAGTGAAATTATCAAATATTTGATAGTTTTGTGCAGTTGAACCATATTTTTTGGCTTTGTGTTTCTGTGAAAAGGTGAGTTTTTATAAACAAAAAAACAATTCTTAAAATATAATCGCCAAATGAACAAACTCATTGTATTTTAAAGAAAAGCAAATAAAAACGGTTGCCATCAGAAACGGTTTTTGGTTGTATAAAGTAATTCATTTTGGTTTTTTAAACTTATAAAAATAAGGCAACCATCATTGCTGCAAAACGAATAATTGACAAATTTAAAAAAAATCACTTTCGAAACCTATTCGAAAAGTTCAATATGGTTTAACAGAGCTCTGAGCCTTTCAACTAAAAAAATGTTTATTTTCCGTCGGAAAAGTTCAATTGTTTCAATAGAAGTGGCAGTTTTGTTGCCTTCAAAATATAAGTCTTATTCTTTAACAGAATGACAATTTTTGACAAAAATTGTTCCGATTTTTCCACGTACCTTCAGCGGGATTGAAACCGTAACTCTATTTGTTTCAAACAATGCAGTGGACCCTTGAGCATAATTCACAGTCCTCAGAATCTTAATAATAAGTTCAAACTTTCAAAACTTTAAAAAAATCATCCACTAGTCAAATATCTATCAGGCTTGTTCCGGGTTTCAATTTCAATAAATTTTTATTCGAGCTCGATTTGGTTACCTGTTCTCGTTTTTATAATTCGACAGTATTTCTCAATTTGAATTCACATTGCTTTAAGCCGGTGAATTCAAAAGTAAATGCGGTTTTTTACGCAATACAAATGTTCAAAATTATTTTTGATTCATTGTTAAATGTATTTAAAAACTTTTTGCTGTCTTGCATTCTTTTTAAAGTAAAACTTAATACAAAAACTAGAAAGCTAAGTTAACTTCGTTTTGTACCCTTGCAAGTGCTCGCTTAAATATTTGCAAAAATAATTGTTTTCCCTCAACGACCCATTTTCCGACCGATCGTTCGTATGGGAGCAGCATATATGATATATTCATTCGATATGGACAAAAATTTTTAGAATTAGATAAAAGCATGTGAAACAAACAAATTCAAACTTACAGGATGCTACCATTAAAACAAAAAAGTTTTTCAAACTTATACTGTTTTTCAGATTTATCTTTTGTATGGCAGCTATTCCATATAGTTGTTCGATTTGCATAAAACTTGGCAAAATTATAAAAAAGCATAGAAAACCTATGAATACAAAGATTGGAGACATTACCATGGAAAAGAAAAAGGTTTTTCATACTAAAGAAGCCTCTGTGCAAAAAGAAGCCTTTGTGCAAAATTTCAGCTCGATAGCTGAGAGACTAGTTCGCGTAGAAACAGACAGACAGACGGACGGACAAAGCTCAATCGACTCAGCTCGTCACCCTAATCAAGAATATATATAGTTTATGGGGTCGGAAATGAATATTTCTATGCGTTGCAAACTTCTGGGCAAAATTATAATACTCTTTGCAAGAGTATCATAAAAATGTTTTAAAGCTAAAACTTAAAAATGCGCAAAACAAATCTATTTCACATAATTTGGTCAACCTGTTGTGATTTTCACTTCTATATGATAGGCTGTTAAAATTTTCATAAGAGGCCGCTAAAATAACAACGAAGTTTTAAGCAGCTATATTAAAGTACTATTAACTTTTTTTGAGATTATGTTTTGCTTATCCAGCTGATAAAGTTGAAAGAGTAGTCAAAGGGAACAATAGAGAAGTGAAACATTCGAATTGCCTGTCGAATGCCAATCGTTTGATTATCAGAACAGATAAAACAATCGTTCGATTTTGTTTTCATTTGAAACTGCATAAATATGTGAAAACCGGAAAAGGCCTGTATATAAAATCTATACTTAGAAATTGGAGCGCACCTTAAATACCCTGTACCAAAGGTACATAAATTTATTAGGTTGGCGCAAAAGTATGTAACAGCCAGAAGGAAGCATCTCCGTCCCCATAGTGTAAATATATTCTTGATCAGCATTAACATTTGTACAAATATATATCAGAAAATGATAAGAGGTAAAGGTTTAACATGTATGGGACAAATGCTTTTTATATTTGCAGGGAGTTCAATTATTTTTCTATCAGCCAAAGAAATGGAGAAGATAGGATGAACTATCGTCAAATTATATCCCTTACTATTAGGAAAATAAACATTTATGCTGGGCAGAACCGGTTTTTTACGCTTAAATACAAATTGTAGTCGGGCTTGACCGACTTACCTACTTGTGTTTGTATGGAAAATTTATGGTAAAACTGGAGCCCCTTGATGCGCAAGCTTATGTTGTATATTTAACAAGAAAAGATAAATTTGTTAAAAGTTATGTTTTAATGGGAGCGTCGACTCTCTAAAGCTTTTGATATTACTCATACGCAGTGTTGCCTCGAATCTTCTTATATTTTTGTAGTTGGCGGTAATTATACTCTGTACCCTAGGTACATAGAGTATTATAAGTTTGTGCAAAAGTATGTAACATCCAGAAGGAAGCATCTCCGACCCCATAAAGTATATATATTCTTGATCAGCATCAACAGCCGAGTCGATATAGCCATGTTCGTCTGTCCGTCCGACTGTCTGTCCGTATGAACGCACAGATCTCAGAGATGGTAAGAGATAGAGGTTTGAGGGACATATGCTTCTTATGTCTGCAGGCAGATCAAGTTTATTTTCAATTTTGGTCACGCCCCCTCCCGCCCCCGCAATTTAGAAAAAACGTCATATCTCCCACAGTTTTGAAGATAGATGGCTCGTTCCTTCTGGACATATTTAGTTATTAGAAAAACTTATCGATCCGCCAAAGGAATGAAGAAGATCGGATGAACGGTTTTCGAGTTATGATCAAAAGACAAAATTTCTTGGTACAGAGTATGTTATAGTCGGGCTTGACCGACTTTCTTTCTTGTTTTTTATTGGTCGCGTTCAGCAGAAGAACTTGCTCCCTGATCAATCATATTTTATCCTGATCTTTCTGCTGAACTCCAGTGATACGGTATCTTGTTAAACAATTTGACGTATCATGATAGAGCAGCTTGTATCGAGAAAAAAGTACGCTCCTTTCAAGTGATACTGCTACCTACAGTTGTAATTGTATATCGATAGGATTTTTCGATACTTATACGCGTATATTGGGTCATTTTGTGTACTGAATTTAAAAATGAGTTTTTTTTTATGGGCGATAAACAGTTTGAAATAACTACAAAATATGTAAAAACTAAAGTCTCGTCGTGAATGTCGGCGCCGCTTTTTTTTTTATGCTTGGTTGGTATTTATTGGATCTTCTCTTAAAGAGACTAACAATAATTTTTCAAATCCTTATCTAGAAACTATTAAAAAAAAAAAAACTATCCCCTATTGGAGGTAGTTTGTGTTCTACGGCCCTTCAAGTCAGTCGCTGGGTTGGTAGGTCGTTTCTTCGCAGGCGAGAATGCGTTGCCAGCATGGTGAGAGATTTTGCAAGTTGGCTTCTCAGAAGCTCAAGAAGCTTCTCAGAATATTTGCGCTTAAGTTCCTCTATTTTAGTTTCAACCAGTGGGATGCTGAGGTCGTTGTGGATACAATCATTGCGAATGTATCATGGCGCTCCAGTGATGGTTCTAAGGATTCTCGACTGTGATCTTTGGAGGATGTCCACGCTGCTCGCACAAGCATTTCCCCATAGCTGCGAGCCATAGGTCCTGACAGGCTTTATGATGCTCTTGTACAGTAAGACTTTATATTCCAGCTTTAGTGGGGAACGGGAGTTAATTAGCCAGTGAAGGCTGTTGGCCTTAAGCTTTATCTGAAGTTTTTTCGAGTCTATGTGTTTGCGCCATGTGAGCCTTCTATCGAGGTGTACACCTAGGTATACAACATCGTTTGACTGCGGGATCAAAGTCGCGTTTAGTGATAGCTGGGGACAGGTGCTTGTGTTGAGTGTGAACGTCACGTGCTTACACTTTTGCTCGTTGATTTTAATACGCCAGTTGGCCAGCCACTCTTCCACGTCGCACAGTGGCCGGATTCGCGAATTTGGCGTTGCAAAAATCAATTTTTGATGTTCGATTTTTTTGAGCAGATTTTTTTAATTCAATAAAGGGAACCCCAGATAGCCCAAAAAACTTTGGTTTTTTGAATTTGGTCAATTAGTTTGGTTGTTACAGTGGTTCAAAGTTGAAGAATTTTTCAAACTGCTGAATTTTTAATTTTTTTGGTTACAAATGTAAATTTTGTGAGCGTATAAAAACCAAACGGTAATACCGATTTGAATTTGCTTGATTTTTTTGAAAAGATGCATTAATTCTTAACGTGAATACTTTAACAAACTGTATTATTTCAAAGTTGAATGTTCCACATTCAAGTTTTAGGTGGACACTATTTTTGGTTGAGTTTTTTAACTTTGATAGACTCAAAAATATCAATTTCACCCGATTTCAGTTGTTTCGGAGCATAGGTATTATATATTAGTCTATTTATTAATGTATTGTAAAAAATGCAGCTGCCACAACCTGCAACCTTAGACGTTACATTGATATTTGCGATTTAATCTACAGGTAAATAATATTTGGGAAGAACAAGTACAAACGAAGAAGAAGAAGAACGTTGCAGGCAAAAAGCGTATTTTATTATTTACTGAGATAGGTAACACATAATATAGGTAGTTACAATTGGCCTTTTCTGATTTTGCGCTTTACAACTAGCAAGTGGGTGGATTTTTTACCTACTCTCGAGTGACCTTTTCAACAGGTACTAGCTTTGGCTTGATGGATTTTCTTGTTTCGATGGTAATGACGATATACCCAGCACTTCTTCAGGGCAACCACGAGGCAGACCAACTAAATCTTTCGATGAGTGTTCTACGTTTACAAGGAAAAGGAAGCTTCAAGGTGCCAAAATGGAAATTAGCACGGAGCATCTATCGGAGGCATTATCCGTCAAATACTCAAAAGACCTGGAGAGAAACAGATCTACTATAACAAAAGCTGTTGCAATTGCGAGTCCTGTTCATCTTAAGCGCATTAAGGACAACATCAATACACCGCCAAATGCACAGCCCACCAAGTACACTCGGGAAGAAGCTTTGGCCCTGTTTTTGGATGTGGGATTTTCCAAGCAGAAGTATAAGATGATGAGGGACTCATTAAGGAAGCACAACGTGGACATTCTTCCCAGCTACAAAGACATAACTGCTGCAAAAAAGGAGGCAGTTCCAGTCCCTGTGGAAGTCAATGAAGTATCGGCACAAGTAAAACTTCAGTATTTGATGGACCACACAGCGAGACGCATTATGCAAAGTCTACCCGAATCGGAATTGGAAGCATTGCCAGAAAACCTGACTTTATTCTGCAAATGGGGCTGCGATGGATCATCGGGACAGAGTGCTTACAAGCAAGTGATTAGTTCCGATGACGGCCCAGTGAGTGATGCGAACATGTTCATGGCCTCACTTGTCCCACTTGTCTCACTTGTTGTCGGCCTCCTCTGATCCTCGTATCTCATCTCTCAGACACATCAGGACACTCGCGGAATTAACCAACGAATATTCCCCAGAAATATTAAGACTATTAAGCACTAATGATAAGAATACCTATACTGACAACATTTTTCAAGAAAATTAATCATTCCCAAGTTAGAACTAATTTTGTATGGAAATAATTTTTTTTAGCAAGTACAAATTAACTTGTTATACATTTTTTTTTAATTTTTAATATTATTAAAACTTAATTTTTAATAAATCAATTTAAAAAAATTAAAATACGTAGACTTTTTCATACAATTTTTTCGGAGTATTAAATTATGAACTTTGGCAGCCGATCCTGTGTCCCCCTGTTAACCTACAAAGATGAACGTACGCTCATTTTAAAGCTACAGTAATTCTCTATCCTCGTCCCTTTGAAATTTTTCAAATATCTCTTTCCGTTAAAAAGTTATGATTTTTGCAACGTCAAATTCGCGAATCCGGCCACTGTGCGTCGGTAAGATGGCTTGCCAAAAGTCTTGTTGCGGTAATTGGACAACGTGATCTGCTTAATATTGCCGTATCATCCGCAAAAGTACTTATTGTAAGTCGAGAGTCTGATGGTATGTCGGCAGTGTATAGTACGTATAGGAAAGGACCAAGAACACTTCCCTGCGGTACTCCGGCTCCTATGGTGAACTCTTCTGTTGTGTACTCATTTTGACGAACTGTAAATACTCTGTTACTGACGTAACTTTCTAGGACTTTGTGTGTATTTGGTGGAAGCATTGTCTTTATCTTGAATGTAAGACCGTCCAACCATACGTGGTCAAATGCTTGGGCCACATCTAGGAAAATGGCAGACCAGTATTCGTGGTTTTCAAACGCAGTCCGAATGTCTGAAGTTATGCGGTTGACTTGCTCAATAGTCCCGTGTTTAGCTCGGAACCCAAATTGGTGTGATGGAATGATATTTTGTGCATGGGAATCAATTTTACGGAGTAAGATCTTCTCAAAAAGTTTTGATAAGCAAGGTAGCAGACTAATGGGTCTATATGATGACGCTTGGGTTTTATCCTTTCCTGGTTTATGGATCATTATGATTGTGGACTTTTTCCATTGGGTTGGGATGTATCCACATCGCAGTACTGCATTGAAAAGTCTTGAGATATATGTTATGGCAGGACTTGGAAGTTCCATAATCATTTTAGGCGTAATAAGATCATGTCCATCATCAGCAGAAAGTATTCGATGTACAATTTTGTTCTGATACCTGGTCAGCGATCAATACTTCTGCTGAACACGGCTGTTGTTTCAGAATGATACTCTGATCTAAGCTATAATATCCAAAGTAGAGGCTCTTATACAGACTCCTTGAATATTCTTATTGTACATTTCAGTAAATATTTGGTTGATTCGGGAACATTTTTCGGGATGCATTAACAGTTCTTGCAATGGCTGCTCTTCACACCAAATACTGCAATTTTGTTTGTTCGCGTATCCATTTAAACAGAAATGTGCTTCGCCGATGAACACAATTTTTCAATAAAAGAATTTCTTAACCGAGCATGAACTTTGTAAATAAAATTCAATAATCTGTAAGCGATGTTCGTTTGTATGTCGATTAATGGCTTAATTTCAGAACTAACTGAACATGTTTGACAGTAGCATGTATCACGAAAACAGCTGAACTGCCAAAAACAGTGCTGCCAAAAAGAAAGTTGCTATAAAGTCACCCTTTTCAACATTGTAATAGGAAACAAGAAAGAAAGTCGGTCAAGCCCGACTTATCCAAATTGCGGGGCGGAAGGGGGCGTGACCAAAATTGAAAATAAACTTGATCTGCCTGCAAGTATAAGAAGTTTTTGTCCCATACACCTCAAACAGCCATATCTGAGATCTGTGCGTTCATACGAACAGACGGCTATTTGTATAAAAACTCGACTATTGATGCTGATCAAGAATATATATACTTTATGGGGTCGGATTTGCTTCCTTCTGGCTGTTACATACTTTTGCACAAACTTATTATACTCTATATACCTCGGCACACCGTATTTCATAAGGAAGAAACATAAAAAGGACGGATGGATTAACTTGAAATGCCAATCAGAACAAAATTCGTATTTTATTTTGAATTTAGGTACTAAAAAGTTTTAAAATAAAAACTTGTTTCTACTCGGTTCAACGTTGATTTAAGATTGTGTATCAAAATAGTATAAAATTTCCCTTCAAACTCAAACTCAAAAGACCAACGGCCATTGACTAAACTATTTATATGAAATTAAGTCTGCTGCCTCATAAAGTCTAATATATTTTTAATTCCCTAAAAGCAATATATCCTTTTTTTTAGAAAATGCTTCATTACTGGTCTTAAGACATAAAATCAACAGTAAACCAAATCAGCCACATCAGCCATTGTGGCCCTTGATGATGTGTGTGCTTAGCCTCAGCTCGGGACATTTGTTGCTCTGCTGTCCCGTTTTCTTAGCTTTTTGGCCCATATGACCTTTTTGCTTGTATCTAGAAAATCTTTATTGTATGTGTTAAAATTGAAGTTGTTACGTACCTTGCGTTGCTTGTTATGCGAGGTAAGTTCAGGTTGGATTATAGCTATGATTTGAGGCTTTAATAAGCTTACACTGAGACTTTAAGTTAGTTTTTTGTATAGATTTAATATTCTGCCCCAACCCCTCTCGAACTCCGTTTAAATTGAGTCTTAAATGTTTGATGAGTTTCGACTTCAACGTTCAAGATTAATTTCCATGAGTCTCAATATTATTGTGTTGGCCAGTGATTTGCAAGAAAAGATTCTGCCAATGTGCATGCGAAGCAACCGGCCAATTGAGCTGCTAGTTTATAATCACGTTTGTTTGTTTAAACAGGCGTGAAATAACGTCTACGGCTATTTGAACTTAGATTTGAAAATAAATGAGCAATTATGAATTGAATAAAGTTTTGCGAAATAAGGAACCAGCTCGGTTTAAAATGGTTTTCAAAGGTACTTTTGGTGAGAAAAACCAACAAAAAAACATTTAATTGGATATTATGAAAATTAAAAACGGTTTTAAGTGTGCCGCAGCGCAAAAGCCTCTTAGAACACTGGGAAACAATGGATGAAAAATGGATGAAAGTGACGAAAAGTTGTTAATAATTGGTGAAATTATATCCACTTATTCGGTTGAGGGAATCAGTCTACCGCTCTCCTGTAGAGAAATGAGCTGCATACAGGAGAATTTTGCAATCGGAAGAAAAAAGCAAGAATGCACACCACTCGAAAATAAGAATTGGTTCGGATCAGTGGTTCACACAGTTTCTTAACCACTGGCTCGGTTCATTACATGGTTTTTGGAGTTAACTAGCGCGCTGTTTCGGTTCGGTTCAGTGTTTAATAACGGCACATTATGAAATATTCATTATCTTTAAAATCCTTGGAAGAATGTCCAAAAATTGTGTTATGTCGGATTTCCAGAGTTCCTCTATAAGTTCCTAGAGGATTGCCCAATAAAAAGAGAGAATGTCGGCTAGATAAGAATACGTACCATGCGTACTAAGACGCCCTGTTTAGATTGAATTAGGGCAAGGAAAATTCTTTACACTTCTCTTGTCCGTCCTGTTCTTGATTATGGATCAAGTGTGTGGTCTCTGCATTATTTGATCCATTAAGATAGAATTGAATCTGTGCAAAAGCAATTCTTATTTTTTGCTCTACGTGGTTTGAACTGGAATCCGGAGGTCCGTTTACCGTCTTACCCTAGTAGGGTACTTTTAATTAATCTTCTCCCTTTACTTAACCGTAGAGTTATGCTTGGTGTAATCTTCATCCATAGACTAATTAATGGGGAAATAAATTCATCAGAGTTGGTATGCCAAATTAATCTTAATGTTCCTAGTAGATCGTCCCGTTATTTTGTCCCCATATCTCTGAATCGTTATACTACTTACTATGCTTTGCATGATCCGTTTAGAGTCCTCGGTGCTGAGTACAATAAACTCTTTCGCTTAATCAACTCGGAGCGCATTCTTCCTGCTTTAAAAACCTCTATTTTAACATATCTAGCCCGTAGTTAACATTATGTTATAATTGTCCTTCCGGTTTTCGTGTCGCACGTTGGCGGTCGGTCGGGCGGGAGGTGGGCTGCTATATTGCCTGGGGCTCGGCTTGGTGTCGCATGGGCCACTTGAACGTACTGCGCATTGTACGTCAACGTCCATCAACGTACGTTACCCGGCTCAAGGTCAGGTTGGTAGAAATCCAATGTTGCTTATGTTTTTTCCGATACATTTCGGTTGCTTTTCGGCAACCGTCTTAAAGGCAAAAATTTGTACATGTCTGCTCTCCACAGAGTGGCTCTCAGCGTGAAGTCTTCCAGACTTTTCACCTTATATGTTGTTAAACTTGTGTCAAGTAATCCTTAAAGGTTATATCGATCCGGCCTGGCATCGCAAAGGATGTCGAAGGAAGTGTCGTTTGTGTCAGATAAACTTAGATTTTGCTCAGTAATTTGTAGGTGACAGGTGTACGTGTAGCTGTATGTAGAACATTAGAAGTCGACCCTTAATCATACATATTGTTACACATTATAAGCAGAGCCTTATGGGTTGGAACTCTTGCAATTAATTAGAAGGGTTCAGCAAGGGATAAGCCTAGGTTCTTAGTTACGAAACATTGAGTAAAAATAAACTGTAATACAATCTGTTGGAAAACAGCGGCTTGTTCAGGGCTTTCTGAGTTTTACAAAATTCTTTCGCATATAAAAATGTTTAATTATGAACTAGTCCTTTAATCCTTTAAATATTGATAATCAGAATTCTTATTAAAAACAGTCGGATGATTTACCGGACTTTTGTTTTTAGGCTCAGTACTTTTTTGGGAAGTAAGGAGGCAACACATAGCTGAAGAACGAGTATTCCGAGAACAATAACATACTTAGTTGTTATTATTCTGTCTTGAAAAGCTGGAGGACAAGTGAGAAAATATGGACTACATAATATAACCTGCCTATTGTGCAATTTAGAGCCAAAGAAATAGAACAACAATAAAGGGAACTACAAGGGGAAATTTCAATGTGGACCTTCGATTTTACATGAGTGTGCTGTGCCTGTGGAATATCTGCATCTGTTTCTTAGGGAAACAATTCGAGTTCTCATGTTAATAAGATTCATTGGTTAGAGGAAAGCGATTCACATCCTAACACTCGTCAGAGAATCGATATGTACCGATTTTTCATGAGGCTTTTGGGTCGGTTCAGCATTTCTGAAATGAAGCCAGTTCGGTTTGCGGTTCGGTTCAACAGCCGGAATAAGAGGTACGGTTCGGCTCAGATCCAGTTTGCATCCCTGACAAAAAGAGTATAAATCGGCAGCAACGAGAAAAGTGTCATAGCGCAAACTAACATTACATTTGTCATAATAGTGCTGGACTTCGATCATTTATCGATACCGAGCTCGAGCGACGAGATGCCGATCGACTCGGCAGACCAAGGCAAAGTTAAAGATTAAAATTTTCCATATTTCTTTTTTTTTAGAAGTTTTACATAGCCACAAAACTGGTTTATGGAATAAGGTGGAAGAATAAAGGAAAAGAAGAGATCGTCAAAAGTGGGTTGACAATTCGAGTGCATCGTTGGCGGATCAGTTGGTTACCGTATTTAAGACTCCAGAGTTCCAGTGTGCAATATTTGCAGCCTTATCTGCCGCTAAGCCGACTTTTTCAAACTAATTCGGCGGATTTGAAATTTAAACTGTGAATGAAAATTTATTTTCGGATGCTTTAACACTTTCACACAAAGCAAACAAAATTAGCTACACGCCACGTGTAGAAATGGTAATCCTAAACGAACCCGTGCAAAAATTTCACACGATAAATGAAGAAAACTGAAAGCTGAACGTAGCGTATAAAAAAACTACATGCTACGTGTAGAAATAAAAGAAAATAAACGGGGCATGTTGAAAAGTTAAATGATGCGTGGAGAAATGCAAAGAATATACAATGTGAGAAATTTGCATGTTTCCAAACAGCTCCTAAATTGCGTTTTCCACATTAACTTTAGATATTGAGAGCCCGCACGAGCATGTGGAAATTCTAAACGAAAATTGTAGCTTAAAATCGGAACTGAATAGCAATGTGTATCATCTAGGAAGTTGTTATTCACACGTTCCAAGTAGGATTTCGAAATAAAAGCTTAGGATTTCCAATGCTGAATGCTACGTGTAGAAAATCTACACAAAACGAGTTGTTGATCCATTAAGTCATCGTCTCTTTTCACTTCCCTTTATTACTATGATTTGCGGCAATGCTGTGCGAAAGCTTGATAGTCGTATGGACTGAGATGCCGGCATTTATGTTTAAATTAAAGAGACAAGGTTAGTAAGTTATGAGTTTAAACCCCAGAAAAGGTTTTTCATAAAGAAGACTTTCCCGTCCCGTGACCTCTTCCTCCCCTCCTCCACCTCACCACACTCCCTTGTGAAAATAAAGAGGTAATAACAGCGGAATTAAAAAAAAATTTTTTTTGCTGTGGCTGGGTCCACATCGTGGCCTGTAGAAAAGCTACAAGCCGCATATAGAAATGAGAAACCTTAGCTTAGCTGGCATAAAGAAAAGCTACATAGTCGTAGTGGGTGCAAAATTCCTGTTAAACGTGTAGAAAAACTAAATTTTCGTATAGTTTCACCGAAAATGGCATTTCTCTTATTCCACGACGTTTATCGGGTCTGATAAAAGCTAGCTGCAACCAATTCAAGTCAAAACCCAACAGCTGAAATGCATTTTAGGGTTGCAATGTTTTTTGCCAATTTTTGGATTCTGCATTGTCAAAGCTTAAACACGGATTTCTTGTCTTCTTGGCATTCGCTGCATCTAAAAATGTAGTCCATTTTGGAGCTCTTAAGATAAGAGCAAAGCAAGACTGTATTGGAAGCCTTCGCTGCATTTGTTGGCTGCTCAATGGCAAAGAGAACTGCTGAAATATATTTTTGGCACTTGAAGCTATAAAATTGATTAGAATTCGTCAAATATAGCTTAATATGTTTAGGGCTGATATCTCCTCTTCTAAATAGATGCCATTTATCAATTAAATTTGTTTTTGTTTCTCACTTTGCAGTCTAGTTGTTGCACCCTAAACCAAAACTGTTACCAACCAAACTGATAGAATCGAAAAATATCGGTTCTCTGTTCTTTTTTTGTATTTCTTTTTTCACAAGAATCTCCTTAGCTTTCCCCACTGTTCTTCCCATCAACTTGCGTTGCCTACTTTCTGGAGCAGCTGCATGAGGTGCGCGAACTTTGGTACAGGTGTTCAGCAAGGCTATTCCCCACCACCAAGCAAAAACCCCAGAAACTACTTAATTTAATGCACTCGCTTCCAGTTATTTTTTTAATGCTTTCAATTGCGACAAATTGTTGAGGTTTCTCACGGTCTCTTTTCGCTTGTTTTCTTTAAATTTGAAGAGAAAAACAGCAACGAGATAAAAATGTCCCATAAGTGGGCACTTGATTTGGGTTTAAGCCCCGTAATGGATTTTGTTTCTTTTTGTGTTTTTTTTTTGGTGCCGTGGCGTAAACTTTTTTATTCTTAATTAATTCATGTAAACGCTTGTGCTTAGCTGAACATCAATTAAAAATTGCTTAGAGAAAAAGTATTAAGAACTCAACGCCGAAAATGTGGCCTCCTAAAAAGGGTTTTAAATGAAACTACTCAAAATAATAAAATGGCTTAAAATTTCGTTGTGGATAACTTATTTGCAGCTCTTGTTTTTTTGTCTTCGGTTGCCCAGTTGCTTTGCGGGCTTTTGCGTTTGTTCTACTAATTAAATTTGCATATTTTTTATTAATTAAATTGTTTTCGGGAATGTTTGTCCGCAGAAACTTGCTAAGTCTCCTCTTGGGTTGCACACTCATATATGTGCATGCTAATCACTATAGAGCTGAAAATCCCTGGCAAAAATTAACATACCCACCCACCCCTGCACTTTTGGCCAAAGCAAACAGGGAGCAAAAGGCAATTGTATTTTTTATGTTTGCCATGTTTCAGTTCAGAGAATGGTTCCTGCTTGTCTTTCATTTATTAGGCCTTTAACAATTCGTGTTTTATATTCATATTAACTTACTTGGCATGCATTAAATTTCACGACCAGTTAATAAATGAAATTGGGCACGATTTTCAGACCAGGAAAGTTTATACTGAATTGGAGGAGTTTATGAATTTAGAAACTCTTTCATTGTAAATTAAATGAGAATTTAAAATGAACAATTAAGAGTTACATGTTAGTTGGTGAACTTACAGTACGGTGGCTGTTTAAATAACAAGTGGAAGACACCTGTGTCAGAAGTAAAGTAACCTGACGCTTTAACTTTTTTGACCAATTTTTAAAGTGAATACTTACGGCATTTGTTGGTATGCTGCCTCGTTGCCTGCGTTGATGAATTTCCGCTGCCAGTGTTATCTGTGTCAGCTGTTCGGTGGCGGGAATTGTTGACATTGTTAATTATATAAATATTTTCTTAATTTTACTCCAATGTGAATAACAGATGGAAGCCTTTCAGAGCCGCATAAATGATCCTTTTCTAGAATGAATCACCATCTAAGTTCGTCTGGTCTAGTCTCTCAGTTGTTAAGGATCGGTTTGCGGTATGGTTGTCGATATTCAATCGATATATCGATACATTGTTTGACGATATATGGATATGTCGATATTTCTCGAAGCTACATTTCTGGAAAAAACTACTATGGTTACATTAAAGTCGGCAGTTCGGTACATTTGTGTTTTTCTTAGAATACCAAGACCGCCAGGCCTTATATTGTTGAATGAAGACAAGTGCTAATGCGAAATTACTGGATGTACTAATAACCGAGAGCGACAATAAGACCGGAGTCTGAACAAATAACCATAGTGAAGTGCTTTAGACAGGACAACTTTTTAATCCACTATTTTTAAAAGACAAGCAACAATAATATGTGAGGAATCAATCTTTCATTTGATATTATTCCGTAAGCAAAGTCTGTTAGTCTTCTGCATCTCTGTAATCTGAAAATCAATCAGTTTATTTGGCCACAGTGCTAAATAAATAATTTAAGAAATTAGGCTTAGCGTTTTGCAAAAAATGTTGATATTTGCAAAAGTATTTTTCTAATCGTTCTGAGCACGAGACCTAATGATAAGACTTGTCGAAAAAAAGGTTGAACACATAGCTCAATTTACGAAAAAATATTTCAATATTATCTTTCAGTTTTCCTATTAGAAAGATCAGATAGAACGACCACTTGCTCTGGTCAGTAGTCGTCTAATGGTGTCGATGTTTTTTAATATCGATATATCGATGTTTTTGCTCTTGATATATCAAATATCGATATTTAAAACATAAATATTTGATATCGATATTGATATTTGGAGATTTGGAACCTAAGATTTTGGTTCAAAATGTGGTTCAGTGAATTTCAGTGAATTGGCAAAATTAGAAACATATTCGGCTTATTTTAGTTGATTAGAACGCTTTAAAAACTATAAAATTAATCGTTTATGGTGAACTTATACAATTGGTTTCAGGTAATTGCAATCTTATGTTATCTATTTACCCCTTCGTTCTTGCATTTCGCACGCGATTAAGTCTTGATTTCTAAACGATTCCAATTTCATTAAAATACATTTGAAACCCATTGTACTCACTTACTCCTCCTCGCCCTTCAAAAAGTTGTTTTCCCATTCCATATCAAATATTTATCCACATTTAAAAAGTATTTTATGTTGCATTTTCCATAAGCATTACTTGGCCACCGCCGCCGACACGCAAATTCTCGCGTAAGGGAAATACCATTGCCCCACTCCTCTCTCACAAGATATGCATTCGTCTCGTCTGCCATCTCCTTGCCATTACGATGGCGTTTGGTTTTATGTGAGCTCAGGCTTTATGTTTGCTCAAGCTGCGAGCGCCGTCTGCCCCGCCTCGAACTGTGTATATGACAAAGTTTGCATCTTGTAATAAATTCGCTTTAAAAAATATTTGAACATTTATGGGAGGCATTTAAATTAATTTCTCGTTCATATGGGGGACCAGCGGTACAGAATTCGTTGAGTGGAAAGGACTTTAAAAAAGAGGCTTAAAATAAATGAGGTAATTCATTAACATTATATGGAGGAGCCGTTAGTCCGATTAAAGTTACGATTGTACACAGAAAAAGTTTATTTTCTAGTTTTTAGAAATTCTCACTAAAATAATTTTATTTTCTTGATTTATAGAAAAATTTTCTTGTTTTTATACAGGTTTTTTTTTTAAATTTAGAAAGGACAATCCGAAAATAGACTTTCTAAGAAAACAATTTTTATACCCTGTTCCCATAGAAAAGGGGGATCATGAAGTTGTGCGAATGTATGTCACAGGGAGAAGGAAACATTTCCGACCCCAAAAAATATATATTCTTGATCAGCCGAGTCGACAAATTTTTGCATGAAGGTAGACTTATGCCGTACGCAGATCAAATTTGTTTCAGATTCGGAAAATTCCCCCCCGTTCCCCGTTTATCCCCAAAAAACCTAGACCTCCTAGACCTAAAAAACCGTCAGATCCAAAATTTTCAAGATAGAGGCTCGAGGCCTAGTATACATCAAGCTAAGCCCAATGTCTATCTATTCTGAAAAGTACAATTAGATCGTACAAAAAACACCGGAGTTATAAGCGAATCAGTTGAGCTGATAAGAGCACCCCCCTAGTTGTTGGTCAGGACTAGAAAAAAGTGTTGCCTACATTTAGGATGACAATTTTGTTACAAAAACCGGTTACATTTATCTTCAAAAATTCAAAAACAAATAAATGAAAACAAATGAACAGGGTATTTTGTATTCGGGAAACTCGACTGCAGCCCCCTTACTTGTTTTTTATTATATTTAGGGTAATTTTTCTAAAAACTTTCTTTAATTTAGGTCACATTTACCCTCGAACTAAGAAAAGAAATATATTGCATGGTGCCTTAAAATACCATAAACTGCCATTGAATTTACTAAAACGCCTCAAATCTAGGAAAGCACATTTCTGAAAACTTGAAAGTCCGTTTAGAAATTAGCCCCAAAATATAGAAAAATTAATCTAGAAATTCACCCTAAAACTTCGAGAAATATAAAAAAGACACCACTTGTAACTCTCAAGTACAAATTCCCTGCGATCGGAATATAAAAGGGGCAACTTATATAGTCGTATGTAAATATATGTACCGTATAATGCTTCTCTTTATACTTTTTTCTCAAGCTCACCGAAAGCCTTCTTAACCTAAGCACACTATTATTCCGTTTATACACAAATTCATGAATTCTGTCCTTGAAGGTATGCTATATTTATAAATATTAATAATTATGGGGCAAATATACAAATAAAACCCCATGATTATTAATATTCATATATATATAGCACACCTTGCGGAGCAAAAATCGTGAATTTGGATTTGTGTATAAACGGTGTAAATGACTAGATTTACACGGTGAAGCAAACTTCATGAATTTGTCTTAGAAAGCGGAATATTCAAGGCAAAATAAATAATTTTTTTTATAAAGGAAAGGTTTATAAATTATAACCTCAGTGAGATTATCTCACCTGATTCTCTCGCCTACTAGGAGAACTCAATGGAATTTGCTTCACCGTGTAAATGCATTCTTATACCCCGTTAATACACAAAAAGAATATCATGATAAATGCCCCTAAAAGAATGCCAACTTCTTTTGATTAATTAAATATAAATTATTCAAATAAGTAATTGAGAGTCAGGTATGCCAGCGTCATACATAACCCCACTTTGCATTAACTAAGATTGACGAACTAGTTGAAGGTATTTAAAATGAATTATTAGTAAGCCAACTACAAGAGAATTGTTTTCCTGAATTAGAAATATTCATAAGCATAGCATACTTTAAAGAGCATATATCATGATAATTATGTTGTGTATAAACAGGGTATTAGTATAGCGGATAAGATAGTTTAGTTTGAGACGTGCAACGAAGCACACGTAATTGAATTTATGAGCATGAATTTTGAAATTGTCCTGTGGATTGATACAAACTTTATTTCCTCAAGTAATTATCCATAAGAACGATGCCATTGCTACACAAATTTTAATTTAACATTTTAATCTCTCAACTTTTGTCAACCAATCTAGTAGCCCAGCATTTTGGAGACATTTCACAAATAAAGGCAAGCAGTTGTAGCTCGAAGTGCAAGCGTTTATACGAAAATCTCTAGAGATTTCTGGGACACCCCCGATTAGTAGCGTGCAGCAAAAAGAAGACTCTGTGCAAAATTTAGCCCGATAGCTTCAAAACTGAGGGACTAATTCGCGTAGAAACAGACAGACAGGGGGACAGACGGACGGACAATGCTCAATCTACTCAGCTCGTCACCCTGATCAAGAATATATATGGTTTATGAGGTCGGAAACGAATATTTCTATGCGTTGCAAACTTTTGTGCAAAATTATAATTCCTTTTGCAAGGGTATATTATAAGTGTACGGTTTCAAACAGATCCTGCCAAATTTGTTCGAAGTCCATACTTCAAAACAAAAAGTTATAGTCGGGCTTAACCGAGATCTGTGCGTTCATACGGACAGACAGACGGGCATGGCTATATCGACTCGGCTGTTGATGCTGATCAAGAATCTTCTGGCTGTTACATACTTTTGCACAATCTTATAATACTCTATGTACCTACGGTACAGAGTATAATGATAGCTCGTAAGGGTATAGAAACTTCGGCACAGACGAAGTTAGCTTAGCCTTCTCTTTCTTTTTCTTCTTTAATGTACTTTTTAGTGCTCTTTCTTTGAATAATATGTTTGTTGACGAAATTCCGTACTTAGTTTAATTTCAATTTATTATCTTTATCTATATGTTTATCTATGTATAAAGCAAAAAAAAATAAGTTGAACTATTGCAGGTCTTTTGCATATTTAATACACATCTCTTGCATATTTTATGCAAATTTTATGTAATTTTATCCAAATAAGCAAAAAATTCTAATATTGGATGAGTGGTTTTTATTAGAGGGTATACTCTTTAATTAGTAAAAAAACACAGACTTTTCCTTTATTTCATTTTTTTTGTAGTATTAAAACTTATGAAAAGAGAAAGTCAAAGCGTTGCCTGCTTTTATTGCATTATCGATTTGACCCACTCAAAGCTTGCTCTAGACTAAGCTCCTTTTGCATTTATTGGCTTGATTTTACGGCTCACGGAGTGGCGTAAGTAATGTTATAAAGGCACAATTTACCTTATTCATTTGCAGCTTTGAAATCTCATCCTTGAAACAATTCTCCACAATTCCCTCAAGTCAACTGAAAACTATTGCACAATGAAGCGAAATCACAAAACGAGCACCAACAAATCGTGAAAAGGCAAACTCCCAGTTTGTGTAATAGAAAAACATTTACATTTTATACAGAAAACATGTTGACGAGGTGGTAGCCCGCAGGGGGCGCAGGTTGCGGTGGCTGTTTGAGTTGAGCCAAAGTTGTGGCAACAATTCTCATAAAACATAAACAAACAAATGTCAATAGGACTGGCAGTTTATCAGGAGGGAGGCGGCGGGCGAATAGAGCTGACAATGCAATGAATGGAAGGGGAAAAGAGTAAAGGAAAGGCAAACCATTAATACTGGCATCGATGCATATGTGGCGATGCCGGCAGCTGCGGCTGGATGCTGCACATCACGTCCTGGCGGGGCTTCCGTTTGGGATTTTGTTGTTAGCACTTGACAAAATATAAGTCCCAAACGAGCCCGAGCATTTAGCCATAAGTTTGAAAAGTGGTTTTCCTCTATTTTTTGCGCAGTTCACGTTCTCCCCAAAGCATAGTTTTAGAATTCCATTTGAATATTTTGCCACTTTTGTATCGCCTGCTGACGCAGTTGGTCTCCTCAAATGTTCTCTTTTGTCTGAGTTACGTGGTTATGTGACGTGCGTAAAGTTTTGAGTATTATCTTTCTTTATTTCCAAAGTGTAGAAGTTTTTTGCCAAGTTTGGTTTGTTTTTATAAAGGCTTCTTGCACTTTGGGTTCTGGCATTTGAAACTGCAGTGCATATTTCAGTTTAAGTCTCTGTTATATATAAGTTGATGTTATTGTTGCGACTGTAGCTCTTTTTCCATGCGGCTTTCATTGGCTAAACTCTTTTTTAAGTTGCTGTTGTTCCTGGCCACCCACGATTTGCTTTTGAAGGTCACTGAAAGGTTGTCTGAGTGAAAATAGTCAGAAAAGTTGACCCTTTTGCGCATTTGAGGTTTGCTGACCGCATTCAGGCATTTTCCACCGCATGTTTTTTTCGAAGAGTAAAACTCATCAAAGCACAATCACAAAGCACTCAACAATTCCAATCGCCTAGAGGCTAATTCAAGAACTCTCCCACTTTAAATAAAATATTCACAAATATTTCTCAACACCAAATTCCCATTTGGCCCAAACATCAACCTTAGCACGCAAAAAACCTGTTGCCTGCTTAAAATTTTCATGCTTTTGGCCACTTGTTTCGGTCCAGTGCATGCCAGCCACCCACATCTATCTGAGTGCAATTATTTTAATCTGTGGCCGACATTTCTGACATAATTTTTCATCAATTTTGTGGCGGAGCAGTGAAAGCAGCGTTAAAGTGAAATGGCAAAAATAAAAGAATTCCTTGGGAAGCAATGAATTTTTAAGTAAATGTAAAGAGCGCCCAGGTAAAACATGCTCATCCTTAACCCCAAGCAGACGCAGTCCCACTCAGCCTTCACGTGGCAACTCCCCAAGGAGGTGCCTTTTGGTTGTTGCGTGTACAGCTTTTAGCCTCCAAAAGTTAAATGTTCTATCCTGTTTCCGCCTCATCTTCTTTTTGTTGCTCCCAAGGCTGAGAGCGGAACATGTTGAATGCGGCATCTGAGTTGGGTCAACAATTTTTCTATTGTTTTTGGCATTCGAGCAATGCGTGGTTATGAAAACGATGACGTCCTCTTCTTGTGATGTGCCTCAAATAAAACTTTGAAGCAAAAGTTTACCAAGTTCCCATGCGTAACTTAAGAAAGTTGTGCGTCTTCGTGGTAAGTACATAACCATCAGAAGTTGAAGCTGTAATTAGCAGTGTCGGTCTACGTGACACTGTGTCGTGGCAGAGGAAACATATCGTTAAACACTTGGTAATTAAATGGAATTGTGCCAAGTGGGATAAATATAGGAAGGAAAAAAAGGAGGGCATACTTTTAGACTGTTTTGATTAATTTGCAAATGAAAGCTGCATTTAGTATAAAATTCTAAACATAACTCACTTTGTTACTTCTTATCTAACCACCTGCATTTTAAATAGACATTGATAGCAAATTTGGACTTACTTTCAAGTGGCAGTCATTGTCATACGATGGCAAATGGTCATTAACTTTGCTGATTGGAACCAACATACATATGTATGCACGGATTTGGCAATCTTATCTTGAAAATGTATTTGCTGTGATTGATGGCTTAACATTTCGAGAGCATCAAAACTTGTTTGTTTACCTCTTGTCGCTTTTTATGACATACGATCAAATTTGATTTTTACAATCGGGTAACTTAAAGTCTGACCAGAATGAACTTTTCCTAACTGATAGTGGAGCATATTTTTATGAAACACTAGCAGAACTGAGAATCGAATACATACTCAAATGACGGTGCATGAGCGAAAGTTCATATATTAACTTTCAATTGAAATTTCGTGCTTTTTGTTTTTGGGAAATGCTTATAAATCGACTGGTGGATGTTGTTTTAAGCTTATTTCGGTACTATTTTATGAGGGTTTACCTCGAAATTGACCAGTGCACACTGGACTGAATGGCCAAATTTGATCTTTTGATGCTAGCTATTTATTTTAAAAGAGGATACTTCAAATTAACCAATTCTAAAAATAAAAGCTTTCGGAGCAGTTGGAGTCAGGCTGTTTGATAACATAAAAAATCGGGAAAATGTATGCTACATCTTTGCTACAAGAGACAATGGCTGCTAGAAAACAAATAAAATGTGTGAAATATGATGCAAAAAACAGTAAAATGTAGGTTTTTTATAGAAAGTATTAAGCAATTGAGGTATTCCTGTTAAATAATTATCATTAATTTGTTTTGGTTTACGTCCTTAGTCTGAGAAAACTAACTTAAAACACCTTTCCCCTGTGTACTTTAAACTATCTTTCGCCCACATTCGGCCAAAATGTAAATATTTCAAAGTTTTTTTTGAAAGTACACAGAAAAAAATTCGAGATATTCCTGACTAAATCAATCCCAAACGATGTCAGAAGTCGGTCAATCCCGTATTTTCTCACTTCAAGTACGAACAGGATTGTCCTGATCTCGGATTTTCCAATTCTAGAATTCTTGAACTGAACCCGACATTATCCCACATGGAATTGATTTTAGCTTGTTCTCCGAACTCGTCTTGATTGCTTAGTAGGATCAAATCAAGAAGACCCAATGCTTCCAGCATTGCTATGACTGTTTGGGAATTGTAAGGCAACATAGTAGCAAAAATCGACACATCCCTGCAAACATTTTGTCGTGTTACTTATCTCCCTCGTCAATGCGAGAGTTTGGCGATTGATTGAGGGGAGAGTTCGGAGATAGTTTGGCGATTTACACTAACAAAATACATTAGGTATCGCATTTTTATCATAAAAGGGATAAATTGGCGATATGTGCTATCGCATTTTTTCCGTCCATTCGGTAAATTGGCGATATATCCCTCCAAAAATGCGATACTTTATGGTTGGTCTCGCTTTTTCATCATCCCATCTGAGAATTGGCGATACATCGCTTAAAACTCCCTAAGAAGATCCGAATGCGATTCTTCTTGAAGTGAATTCAACGACTTTTTACAATATTACCAAAGGAAAATACTTTGGCAACGCTTTCAAAAGATGAAAAAACCGGCCCAATAAAAAAATGTACACATGTACTTAATGTTCTTTCTTCTGGAAAATGTGTGTTTACTTGTCCTCTGTAGTAACTTGTTTGATCTGTGGCTTTTAAGAAAGCCATTATTAAAATAAGCAAACGGTCAGACAATAATAATATTCAAAATATTTCAGGGTTGCAATATGCTACCACTCCTATTAAATAATATTAAAAAGAGATGTCTCTCTGATGTAAAGACAATTACATTTTTTTCTGACATTCCATTGCCAGTAAAGTTGACCATAGTGCACAGGCTCCGATTCAGCACAAACTACAGTAGGCCTCGTTTTTTGGTTCAGCTTCCCCTGGGAAAACCTTTCCGTTTCAATAGTCAACGGAGTGAGAGGCATAATAGATTGTATATTTATTAAAAGCAGACCTTCTTCTCGTTAAAAATTTGTGTTGAATTTCCTCGCGCTTTGCGTTAAGTAAGTCGAAATGTCCTCCATCAAAGCCAAAAGAGCAAAGACAAGACGACAAGCAGCCCGAATTGTCTTAAACTGTTATGGAAATACAGGGCCCAGTTTTCAAGGGCGATCCAGCAGTGGTGGCAAGAGGTCAGCATTCAGATT